>JAJOZX010000577.1:662500-1062500 GCA_023014485.1 Bathynomus jamesi | reverse complement strand
AGTCGAACACTTAGAATTGCATAACTTGATTAGAAATACGCAGCACGGTTTTAGGCGAAACAAATCTTGCTTAACTAATCTTTTAGAATTTTTCCAAAGCGTGGTTGAAGTTTACGATAGTCATCGGGTGGTAGATGTAGTGTATTTAGATTTTCAAAAAGCGTTTGACACTGTACCGCACAAAAGACTCATTGAAAAAACTAAGGCTCATGGAATCAGGGGTGTAGTAATAAATTGGATAGAAGAGTGGTTGCGAGGTAGGAAACAGGATGGTCGTTGATGGAGCGGAGTCGTCTTGGCCTAATGTAGCGAGCGGCGTTCCTCAGGGTTCTGTATTGGGCCCCTTGCTTTTTCTTATATATACTAACGATTTAGATGTTGGCCTAGTCAGTACAGTTTCAAAGTTTGCGGATGACACGAATTTGGGTGGTAGGGCGATAAATGACGAAGATAGAGGTAAAATCCACGAAGATCTGAATAAAATCGTTGATTGGTCGGTCACATGGCAAATGAGATTTAACGTCGATAAGTGCAAAATTTTACATATAGGTTCGCGTAACGGTAATGTTGCGTATAATTTGTCAGGGAAGTTGTTGGCAAGCGTAGAGCAGGAAAAAGATTTAGGAGTTATAGTTACTGGTGATTTAAAAGTGGCGAAACAAAGTACAGCAGCGGTCAATAAAGCGAACAAAGTGCTAGGTTTTATAGCTAGGAATTTTGAGTACAAGTCGCGCGATATTATTGTTCCTCTTTATAAAGCATTAGTTAGACCCCAATTGGAGTACGCGATCCAATTTTGGAATCTGCATATACGCAAAGATATAGATAAAATCGAAAGAGTTCAAAGACGAGCAATTAAGATGATTCCGTCGCTCAGGTCGAAGTCGTACGAGGATAGGCTTAAGGAGTTAAAACTGACTACACTCGAGGCTAGGAGGCTAAGGGGTGATCTAATCCAGCTTTTTAAAATTGTGAATAGGTTCGATAACGTTAATAGAGATAGCTTTTTTGAAATAGCACAATATAGTAGAACTAGAAATAACGGGTGTAAGTTGACAAGTAGAAGGTTCGAGACAGCAGTTGGCAAAAAAAAATTTACGCATAGAATAGTAAATAGTTGGAATAGTTTGCCGGTAGAAGTAATTAGTAGCACATCTATAAACATGTTTAAAAATCTATTAGACGCATATGTTGATAGATTGGGTATAGTTTAAGGTAGTAAAACTAAGGTTTTTGTGGTTCGGAACCCACGTAAAACTGTGGGTCCTCCTCCGCCACCACGGAGGACATGTGTAATACACAATTACAAACACAGTTAGGTAGACCAGCCATGAGTGGATCCTAGGGTCTTTGTTGGTCTAAAACATTATAACATGTACAGTGTACACATACATAACCTATATATACATGTTTGTCACTACAAGGAACAGTATTGGCTCCACTCCTATTCATTATCATACTAACATAGACAATGAAGTAACCAACAACAGTATAGTAACATCTTTTACAAACGATACAAAGATCTGCAGAAAAATTAGTGATGCAAAAGAGGTGGAGGCCTCACAGAGGGACACGAACAGAATATACAAATGGTCAGAAGACAACAACATGAAATTTAACACCGAGAAATTTTAGCTCTTGAGATATGGAAGAAATGAGGAGCTAAAACAGACGGCATATTATGCTCCAGATAAATAGGAAATTCGGAGAAGCAAGAAAGCGATAAATTTAGGGGTTATAATGGCCGACAATGCGAAATTTCAGACACAAAATCAGATAGCGATGAACAAAGCAAGAAGAGTGGCGGGACAGGTACCGGACTGAAAACCTTTAAAAGAAGGGACAAGAAAGTTATGATTCCCCTGCTGAAAACACTGATCATACCAAAACTTATATACTGCTCAGTTTTCACGTTCCCATATAAAAAGGAAGAAATTAATAAACAAGAAGAAATTCACAGAAATTTCACAGCTAAGACTGATGGCTGCAGAGAACTCAACTACCGTACTGGGAAAGAATACATAAACTAAATCTATATTCACTGGAAAGAAAAAGAGAGCGGTACACTATAATTTGCATGTGGAAAAGGATCGAGAAACTGGTACCTAACCTTAAACCAAACCCAATTACCATCCAAATAACACTAGAAAATAGGAAAGGCAGAATGTGTAGTTCCAAACTAAAAGCCTGACAAGGAACACCCTCAACACTGAAGGAAAATAGCTTGGTTGTCCGGTGTCCAAGACTTTTTAACCAGCTTCTCAAGACCCCAGGAACGTCATAGGGGTCAAAGTTAAAGCCTTCAAAAGAAGACTAGATGCCTGGCTCAGGACGGTACCAGATAAGCCGGGTATACCTGGTTTTGTGCGATAAAGAGCGCAGGAGAGCAACTCGCCACTCCACCAAGCCAGGTCTAGAGGCTGAGCCACCAACTTAACTTTCGTGTGAAAAGAAACCAACGCACAGAACTGCTACGAGGTATATATATATATATATATATATATATATATATACCGAAGCGCCTCGGTGGTGTAGTGGTTAGCGTCGCTGACTACGAATCCATCGGCCCCGGATTCGAGACCCGACGGCAGCCGGCGCGCAGCAAAACCTAGCTGTTCTTCCTTCCCCACAATAAAGAAAGTGGTTGGTAGATAAATGGGTACCCTAGGTGGCCTAGTGATTAAGACGCTGGGCTGCTGATGGGGCGTGGTTCGGATTCCACGTTAAAATGTAGGTCTAAGGTGGGGTGAAAAGCTTGACCTTCATCAGAATGAACAATTCGGGCGGAAGCTAACCAAAGGTTAACCAAAGATATATATATATATATATATATATCAGTGGCGACTCCTGCACTCGGGCTGAGCCCGAGAGGCAAGGGGCAAGGAGAAGCATGAGAGATAAAATTGTGTATTTATAGATTTAAGTTTTAAAAAAAAGTTTTAAATACAAATTGTAAAAATGGTTTTTGGCTGGTAGTATGTTACTATTTTTCTGTCTAGCCTTCGTCACGCAAGCAAATTTTGAGCGCATTTAGATACCCTTACTACCTATAAAAAACTATAATGACACATTAAGTTTTCGTGTAATCTTTCAAGATCCTTTACTCAGGCGCAAGACATTACGCCCGAGAAAGTATAAGTAATATCGTATATTTAACGTTCTTTTAATGAATAATTACACTGGTCAACAAAGATTTTTCATCAGAGTAAAATTTGTGGTGGCTGGATAGCATTTTTCACGCTGATTCCAAAACTGCATTCAGATTTTTTCTAGCACGTATAGTTTTCAAGATGAAGGCATATATATAACTACACAGATTTAACCATTTTAAATAGGCAAAATACTAATATTTCAACATTTGATTGTGTTTATTTTATTGTGTTTTTTTAGTTTATTCATCTTATTGATTTCAATTATCTTAATTATACATCTTATGTATTTCAGGTGTGAGCTTTTACGTCTAGCAGCATTGTGATTCACTTTTGAAGGTAGACATTTAGAGCCTAAAAAGTTAACCCAAGGACAGTTGAATGATCTTGTTAGAGACTTATCGCTGTCTAAAGAGAAATCAGAGCTTCTCGCCTCAAGACTAAAGGAGAACAATTTACTTGAGAACAATGTTCGTATTAGTTACTACCGAAAGCGGAATTTTGAATTAACAGCATTCTTTTCAGTAGACGGTGCTCTCTGTTATTGCCATGACATCAATGGACTATTCACAGCCATATCTCAGACGTATGTGGCATCTGAGTGGCGCCTCTTTATTGATTCGTCGCAGAGAAGCCTGAAAGCAGTTCTTTTGCATAATGGTAATATAATGCCATCCATCCCCATTGCCCATTCCGTCCATCTAAAAGAGACATATGACAATATGGATATACTACTTAAGGCAATCAAATACGACAGTCATCAATGGAATGTTTGTGGAGATCTAAAAGTTATAGGAATGCTTATGGGTATGCAGTCAGGATTCACAAAATTTTGTTGTTTCCTTTGCCTGTGGGACAGTCGCGCCCCTATAGAACATTACACCAAAAGTGACTGGCCACTTAGGTATACATATGTCCCAGGGATAAGCAATGTCCAGTCTGTCCCTTTAGTGGATCCCCAAGAGATCTATCTGCCACCTCTTCACATTAAACTTGGTTTAATGAAGAATTTTGTTAAAGCAATGGGTAAAGTCAATTCTGAAGGGTTCCAATACCTTTCAAGGAAATTTCCGAAGGTTACTGCAGCAAAATTGAAGGAAGGAATTTTTGTTGGGCCACAAATAAGGGAGGTTTTGAATGACACTGAATTTGAAAAAGTCCTAAGTCCGCTGGAATTGAAGGCTTGGCTGGCGTTCAAATGGATATGTGAAAACTTTCTTGGAAGCAACAAGTCACCTGCGTATAAGGATGGAGTCAAGAACCTCCTTGATGCCTTCAAAGAAATGGAGTGTCGAATGTCGTTAAAAATTTACTTCCTGCATTCCCACTTAGATTTCTTTCCTGAAAACCTTGGTGCAGTGAGTGACGAGCAAGGAGAGCGCTTCCATCAAGATATTCAGATGATGGAGAAGCACTACCAAGGATATTGGAATGAAAGCATGATGGCGGACCATTGTTGGATGCTGTATCGTGACAATCCAGGCCAAATTTACAAAAGGAAATCACACTCACAGCGCTTTTAATAAAATAATGTATATATTATTTATTTATAAGTACATTGAATAAGGTATATGATGTATTTGTTGTTAAGCATTCCTAAGTGTGATCTATACATCCATAAATTTTCTTATAGCAATATCAAAAACTTAAAAATATCAAAACCAGTGTATCTATATAACTATACGTGCTAGAAAAAAAATAAAACAGATTCGGAATCAGCGCGAAACATGCACTAAGAAAAGTGTGATCATGTTTGTGATGAGGAAAAAAAGTTTCATTTTGTTGGCCAGTGTTATTTGCTTGCAGACGGTTACATAATAGTCCTTCTAATTATCATTAAATAAAATACGTTTTTCCTCCTATTAATCTATATTATAATAAGAGAGCTGAAAAATTGTGAGAAAAAAATTCAGAAATTGTAAAAAAAATTCAGAAATTGTAAAAAAAATTCAGAAATTGTATTACGGGAGGCAATGTGAAGCTCAAGATTTTCATGACTGTGTTCTTTTCTGTAGTTTAGCAATGGGGGAAGGGTGGGGGTGGGGGTAATGGGGGATGGGTGGGGTAATGGGGAGGGGTGGGGGGTAATGGGGGAGGGGGTTAGCCCCCAAGTTGTATGAATGGGGGTGAGGAGGTTTTGGGAGATACCAGATTCAGAAATGTTGACACAATGTGAAGCTCAAAATTTTCACGGCTGGGTTCTTTTTTTGTAGTTTAGCCTGTCTAACCGTCAGCGAAGCGGCGGGAACTGTACTAGTTTTTTTTATAAAGACAAAAACATTTCAACTCGGGCTTATATCCTTCGGCCTTGTATAGGCACAATTTTTAATTCTGGCGATACATGGTAACTTTTTAAGTTTCGATAAGCGTGCCTTCAACTGCCTTGGGCGGCGGTGCAATTTGATTTTTGCCGCAATGTGAGGTTGTTCGCTTTTCTTAAATAATCTGATTTATTTTTAATATTATAAGTATTCTTAATGCTTTACAAACTAAATATCCAAATGTAATTGACTCCAAATCCTTAGTTAACGAATTGAAATATCTTTACCGTGAGTGACTTTAGAAAATGCAAATCTGCAAATGAGATTTTAGAAGTCTTTCACGAACTAGGATTATTGTCTGCGATGTCGGAAACCACAAAGCTGATTCAGCTCCTTCTTACCATACCTGTAACTTCTGTTTCAAATGAAAGAAGTTTCTCCGTTCTTGATCGAATTAGATCATATTTAAGAAACACAATGGCTCAAGAACGGCTCTCGTCTCTGGCTAGGATTTCAATTGAAAAGAAATACTTATTAATTTAGAAAGCAAAAAGGAATTACATGACCGAAATTATAAGGAATTTGCTTTAAAACCAAGACGCTTGGACTTTATGTTCAAGTTAAATAAAATTCAATAATTTTTTTTTACCGAGGTATGTATTTATTTATTTTATTGATAATCTTAAGTTACTGTCATGCATTTAAATGTCGGCTCATATGTAGACTTGAAAATTTAAAAAGAGCCCGAGTAGTCTTGAAGAGCTAGAGTCGCCTGATATACGTATATTATATATATATATATATATATATATACATACACTGTGTGTGTGTGTGTGTATATATATAATATATATATATTATATATATATATATATATCAGTGGCGATTTCTTAATGAATGCAACGCATGCAATGCATGTGTTAAATATGTTCTCTTTTCAGATCTAAGTAAGGATTATAATTGACAAAAATAATTTTCAGAAACTAAAAATAGTCTAATGCTTCAATCACGCATGTACTGGCTATTGGGCGGTGTAAACAAAATTATGTCTTATTTCATTAGACAATTAAGAACATTTTTCTGTACACAGATCGAAATACTTGTAGCTAAAGCATTCACTAATTCAGTCTGGGTACAGAAAAATGTTCTTAATTGTCTAGTGAAATAAGACATGATTTTGTTTACACCGCCTTGCCTTGGGCAATTTTTTAAGGAGACTTCTCACTATCCATAAGATATTTTTTTTGAGCCTCATAGCTAAATTCAAAAGGCAATATGTTTTAAAATATGCTTAGAAAATTTACTTAATATTTTTACTAAAAATAATTAAAAAGCTTTGTTCTGATTTTTTTAATTAATGAAAATAATACGGCATGCATTCAGTTTTATAGGTGCATTCACCAAAAAGTAACATTTGGCAATTCTGACAAGGCTTCTTTCCAGTACCACCGCCGCAAGCATCCACTTGTGTTCGGTGTTCCCTTTTGTGCTTTAATTATTTTGGATAATCAGTTAAATAAATTATAGCATTGTAGTGCCCATAATGACTGACGATGTGTTTAATCAATTGAAGACTAGAAGATTTTACTCACTCTTTTGATGAGAAAAGCGCATATTGAATAATGGCAGACCGATTCCACATTTGAATTTAAGCAAAGAAATAAAGGCTTCACTAGGAAATTTAATCCTAAGCTGTATGATGATGTTCCCTGGTTATGTGGAAATATTTCAAATAACAAATTGTACTGTTGGTCGTGTTTCCTATTTTCAAGAGATAACTCTGTGTGGAATTCTGTTAGTCGTGGATACGACGATTTAAACAATTTACATACTGCAATTTCTCGCCATGAAAAATCTCTTGCTCACATAAATGCATTTGTTGATCTTAAAACATTTGGAAAGTCAGAAAGAATTGATTTAATACTCGACAAGCAGAAATCAGTTGCCATTTCCAGACATAACGAAGAAGTTAATAAGAATCGAGAAATTTTGAAACGTTTGATTAGGATAACATGTTTTTTAGGTATGCAAGAATTAGCATTTCGCGGTCACAATGAAGAAGAAAACGCTGACAATAGGGGTAACTATATTGAATTGGTATTTTGTATGGGAGAATTCGATGAAAAGCTTCAAAACCATTTAAAAACTGCGACTGTTTTAAGGGAACATCATCTGCTATTCAGAATGACATAATTCAATCTATTAGTGCAGTTATGTAAGAACAAATAAAACGTGAGCTTATCGACTGCATGTATGTGGCGATTTTTTAGATGAAACATCTGATGTCAGCTGTTTTTCTCAACTCTCTACTGTTTTCGTTATGTTAATAAATGGAGAGATTTGTGAACGATTTATAAAATTCAATGACGTCAGCAATGATAGAAGTGCAGGAGCGATTTCTGATTTATCTATAAGGCAACTAGGTGAACTGGGCTGTTTGAAAAAATTAGTTGCTCAAACCTACGACGGTGCTGCTGTTATGGGGAGAGATCTTAATGGAGTACAAACAAAGATTAGAGAAACTGTACCAGAGGCTATTTTTCTTCACTGCTACGCCCATAAACTTAACCTTGTTTTATCCCAAGCTGTCGCTGAAATTTCCGAATGTAATAATTTTTTTTCAGTATTAGGAAGTTTGTCATCATTTTTCAGCAGTTCAACTAAGCGAACTTCAATGCTTGACAAAGTTGTTGGAAAGCGTTTCCCTAAACTGGCTCCAACGCGGTGGAACTATTCATCTCGTCTAGTTGAAAGAGTTAAGGAAAATAAAGAGGATATAATAGATCTTTTAAAAAGCATTCTTGAAAACCCAAAGAAATTTGATGAAAAAACAAAAAATAGTGCACGCGGATTGCTTGCTGGTATCGATACTTCGATTTTAATTTTTTATTAGAAGTATTTTCTTCAATTTTTCCTTTTACTGAATATCTATTTAATGTGCTGCAAACAAAATCTATGGATATTGTGTATAGCTCAATCACCGTTGAAAGCACTATGAAAAAAATCAAAACAATAAGGGATACAAAATTTGCAGATATGTGGGACTTGATAACAGAAAGATGTGGTGAACCTGTATGTAAAAGGAAACAGAGTCTCTCCACAAGAGAAGTTAGTCAACTATTTCATGAAATATTCGATAATATACTTCTTCAAATGAAAGAGCGTTTCAGTTCAATGGAAAAATTGGAATTCATTGAGCTTTTAGATTGCAAAAAATTTGAGTTCTATGATGTTACTTTCCCAGAGAGAGCTTTTGAATCTTTGAAAGAAGCTACAATTTTTTTTGAGTTTCCTCGTCTCCGTTCTGAATTGTGTGTTTTATATTCGCACAAATCTTTTGCCAAAAGAATGTTGCTGAGCTCCTAAAATATCTACTGGAAAGCGAAATGCACAAAGGTCTTAAGGAAATATATAAATTGACGAATTTGATTCTAACTATACCAATATCGACAGCAATGTTGAGCGATCATTTTCTGCGCTTAAAAGAATTAAAAGTTATTTACGGAGTTCCCAAAGTGAAGAAAGGCTATCTAATCTTGCCTTATTTCAATTGAAAAAAATTTCCTCAAGAAGCTTATGGAGAATCGAGAGTACTTTTACAATTTGGTCATCGAAGAATTTTGCAGGAAAACTAGGAGAGCAGAATTTCAATTCAAATAATGCTTCACAATTATTTAAGGTAAATTTTAAATTTGTATCTTTTTCTTTAGATCAATTCGGTAACTACTATATATAAATATGTCTAATTTTTTGTTCGCATATTTAAGCCTAACATTAAATGAACTTTCCTTCAAAGAGGTCCCCAAAAGTTTGTAAAACACCTTTAACTTGCTAAGTTCTATGTAAACAATATGCAAAGTTTGGGCAAGAGGGTTAGGCGGATGTTTTTCTTCCATTCCATAACATTGCATGCCTGAACAAAAATGTCACGAGTCGCCACTGATATATATATATATATATATATAAGCACACCGGACAAAAAATTAGTCACCCCTCTCAGAATGTACCTAATAACGTGTGACGGCGCCTCTGGCCTTGATAACCGCACGAATCCGGCGAGGCAGAGGCTCTACGAGGTTGTGCATGTACTGAACATCGATTTGCTGCCACTCTTTCATCAGCCGGTCCCGAAGTTCCGCCAGAGTCCGTGGGTGTCTATTCCTGAGCTTCACTTTCTGTTTCCAGCCTGAACAACACCTTCGACGCATTCAGGATTAAAGGCTTCATTGGACCTGCGATGTACTCGTCGCCTCCCATCATTGGAGAACAAACAAAAACGGACTCATCGGACCAAATTACACGTTTCCAATCTGCCGCAGTCCAGTTTTTGTGCCTCTGAGCCCATTTATAACGTGCCAGTTTGTGACTTGCTGTTAACAGCGGCCTCTTCCGTGGTACCCTGCTCCAGATGTCCATCGCATGCAGTTCTCGTCGCAATGTCCGTTCGGAAATTGGTCGCTGGAGAACCTCATTGGTTTCTTGGAGCAATTGTTCTCTGGTTTGAAAACGATTTGCAGTTACTAGACGAGAAACATGGCGGCGGCCCCTATTGTCGAGAATTGTTTTCCGGCCACAGTTACGCCGTCGATTGTCAGTTGATTGCGAACTACACCACTCTTTGTAAACTCGCTGGACAGTACGCGTTGACACACCAACAAATTGGGCTCCTTCAGACATTTTGTGTCCGTGGGCTCTGCCAAACACGATGGCTCCTTTTTGCCACTGAGTAACGTCTGCCTCACGACCCATTTTGCAGACTATATCCAACACACACTTTGTTCTTCACCACCTCACGAAACAGATCTGATCCTGTGTGCTACGTCACCGCTACTTGTCACTTACCAATGCTACATCAGCGCCCTCTGTGTGACCTTGAACTTCCTACTATCGGTGCTATTAGGGTGACTAATTTTTGTCCGGTGTGCTTATATATGAAAATTATTTCACGAAAGTAACACGTGAAAAATATTTATGATGAATAAAACCACGAAGGAAAGGAAACACAAAAAGGTGCTCAAGCGCTTTCGTCTAATGACATTCTCAGGAACACTGAAGTACAAAAAGGTTACGGCCTATATATAGGTTACAGAAAGAAAAAATAAATAAATAAATAAATAAATAACATACATACACACAAACATATAATATATATATATATATATATATATATATATATATATATATATATATCTACACACACACACATATATATATATATATATATATATTAATATATGCAATAAACGGAGAAATAAAAATAAAAATTACAAATTAAAGGATTAACAAAGAGGCATACAGATTTGTAAGGAAAAATATCGATTTTTTAGCACAAGATCAAATGAATTATAAAAATACAAATTTATACTGGAAATCTGCCCGGGTTTTAACACTTTGCCTTTTATAGTCAAGTTTCGATATATATAAAAATAAAATGAAGATTAAAAGTTAATAAAGTAGCATACAAGTTTACCAAACATTTAGCGTCCTACCCTTTTTATCTAAATCTGTTTTGAAGGAATTCAAAACAACAGGATCGAGTTGAAAAAGACCTTTGCTTATATTGAAGTTATTTGAAAGTTGGATAATGGCAGACTCAAGAATATTTCTATTAACAATGTTGCTAGAGTGAAATAAAACTGAAGCATTATTCCAATCAATACAGTGGGATAACTCTGACAAATGGACAAAAAGAGCACTGGACAACTGTCCTGTTCTAACGGAATATTGATGCTGTTTTATACGTGTGTGCAAATCCTTTCCCGTCTGACCTATGTAAAAGGAATCACATTGTTTACACCCAATTTTATAGATAATGCCTGAATTATTGGTAGGGCTATTTTTTACTATGATATTTTTCACAATATTGTTATATGAAAATACTACATTAATATCCAAAAGTTTAAGTACATTAGCAATGCCTAAAAAGCCCGGGAAAAATGGAAGTACTAAAATATTTTTTGACAAAGTACGAGTGTTATTATTGACACGATAGAAAGTTCGTTTTGCCTTGTTGAGACAAGATTCCATAAACGCAGATGGATAACACAGATCACTTCCAATACCGTTGATTTTTTCCAATTCGGCATCGATGTATTCCGGACTGGCGATCCTAAGGGCGCGGAGAAACATTGATGAAAAAATGGCCTTCTTAGTGGGGGTGTCATGTCCCGAGTAAAAGTGTACGTAGGACAAATTGTTTGTTGTTTTCCGATAGATACTAAACTTAAAACCTGGGCTTTCCCTATGTACACGCACATCCAAAAATGGGATTGAATTGTCTTGTTCCACTTCTAAAGTAAACTTAATGGAGGGGACTTGATCATTTAACTGAAGCAGGAAGTTATCCAGGTCACGATTCATGGGCCAGATACACAAAATATCGTCGACGTACCGCAACCAAGGGATGCCAACCTCCAGGATTCTCGGAATGTAAGTAATTTCGAAAAACTCCATATAAATATTGGAGAGGAGGGGCGATAAGGGGTTGCCAATGGCCATCCCAAACACTTGTTGATAATACTCGTTATTGAAAGTGAACTATCTCTGATTCACATGTAAAAAATTCTATGGATCTTACTGAAAAATTGAATAATGCACGTACTGAAACTAACGATAGATTGATCAGTTTTGACGTTTGTTCATTGTTTACAAAAGTGCCGATTGATGATATGCTTGACTTTCTCTCCCAAGAATTACATAAGTATGACCTGCCACTACCTTCACACATTGTTTTGGAACTTATTAAGCTTTGCATCAAAGACTGTAAATTCACTTTCAATAACGAGTATTATCAACAAGTGTTTGGGATGGCCGTGGGCAACCCCTTATCGCCCCTCCTCTCCAATATTTATATGGAGTTTTCGAAATTACTTACATTCCGAGAATCCTGGGGGTTGGCATCCCTTGGTTGCGGTACGTCGACGATATTTTGTGTATCTGGCCCATGAATCGTGACCTAGATAACTTCCTCCTTCAGTTAAATGATCAAGTCCCCTCCATTAAGTTTACTTTAGAAGTGGAACAAGACAATTCAATCCCATTTTTGGATGTGCGTGTACATAGGGAAAGCCCAGGTTTTAAGTTTAGTATCTATCGGAAAACAACAAACAATTTGTCCTACGTACACTTTTACTCGGGACATGACACCCCCACTAAAAAGACCATTTTTTCATCAATGTTTCTCCGCGCCCTTAGAATCGCCAGTCCGGAATACATCGATGCCGAATTGGAAAAAATCAACGGTATTGGAAGTGATGTGTTATCCATCTGCGTTTATGGAATCTTGTCTCAATAAGGCAAAACGAACTTTCTATCGTGTCAATAATAACACTCGTACTTTGTCAAAAAATATTTTAGTACTTCCATTTTTCCCGGGCTTTTTAGGCATTGCTAATGTACTTAAACTTTTGGATATTAATGTAGTATTTTCATATAACAATATTGTGAAAAATATCATAGTAAAAAATAGCCCTACCAATAATTCAGGCATTATCTATAAAATTGGGTGTAAACAATGTGATTCCTTTTACATAGGTCAGATGGGAAAGGATTTGCACACACGTATAAAACAGCATTAATATTCCGTTAGAACAGGACAGTTGTCCAGTGCTCTTTTTGTCCATTTGTCAGAGTTATCCCACTGTATTGATTGGAATAATGCTTCAGTTTTATTTCACTCTAGCAACATTGTTAATAGAAATATTCTTGAGTCTGCCATTATCCAACTTTCAAATAACTTCAATATAAGCAAAGGTCTTTTCAACTCGATCCTGTTGTTTTGAATTCCTTCAAAACAGATTTAGATAAAAAGGGTAGGACGCTAAATGTTTGGTAAACTTGTATGCTACTTTATTAACTTTTAATCTTCATTTTATTTTTATATATATCGAAACTTGACTATAAAAGGCAGTGTTAAAACCCGGGCAGATTTCCAGTATAAATTTGTATTTTTATAATTCATTTGATCTTGTGCTAAAAATCGATATTTTTCCTTACAAATCTGTATGCCTCTTTGTTAATCCTTTAATTTTTAATTTTTATTTTTACTTCTCTGTTTATTGCATATATATATATATATATATATATATATATATATATATATATGTGTGTGTATGTGTGTGTGTGTAGATATGTATGTATATATATATATTATATATATATGTTTGTGTGTATGTATGTTATTTATTTTTATTTTTCTTTCTGTAACCTATATATAGGCCGTAACCTTTTTTGTACTTCAGTGTTCCTGAGGATGTCATTAGACGAAAGCGCTTGAGCACCTTTTTGTGTTTCCTTTCCTTCGTGGTTTTATTCATCATATATATATATATATATATATATATATATATATATACAGGGCGTCCCAAAAAAATGTATACACACTTTAACAGCTGATAGCTCAATTGATGTTTCTTTCTTTCCAAGTTAAACCCATTAGAATTAATAATGGCAGTCAGACTAAGCTTTGAACAAAGGAAATTCATTCTAAAATGCTACTGAAAGTGTGAAAACGCAGTTGAAGTGCAAAGACAGTTTAGGAGGGAGTTTCAAACAGATCCACCAACGCGACTTACCATCACTCGAATTAGAGATAAGTTTGAAGCCGATGGAACTGTTCAGAATGTCCACAAGAAGCGTTCCGGAAGACCACGGACATCGACAAGCCCCACAAAACAAGAAAGAGTACTGGAAACGTATCACCAAAGTCCAAGAAATCTGTGCGGCAAGCGAGTCGTGAGGTAGGAATTTCAGAATCGTCTGTCCAACGCATTTTGAAGCGCTGTCAATGGAAAAGTTACATTCCAAGATTAGTCCATGCTATTAATGAAGATGATCCGGACCGAAGAGTGGAGTATTGCGAGTGGTACTTGGCACGATGTGGATGTGGATTGGACGAAGGGGTTTCGTAGAATACCCTCCGCCTTCACCAGACCTCACACCACTAGACTTTTTTTTATGGGGATACTTAAAAGACAAAGTCTACGCTATAAAACCTGCAACAGTCGCTGAATTGAGAGCAGCCATTGAACGAGAATGCACACAAATACCAAACGAAATGTTTCGTGATGTTTGCGATTCCATTGCTTCGCGTTATCAGCAGTGCCTGGACCAGAACGGACGTCAGTTTGAAAACAGGCGTTGACAAAACAATTAAATGATGTCTGTAGATTCTATTACATTTTGAAAATGAAATGTATTTTAATAAACACTGCCTTTATAAGTATTTAAAGTGTGTATAAATTTTTTTGGGACGCCCTGTATATATATATATAAAATCATTATTAACTTGCATTATTGAAATGTTTGGAATAATGCACTTAAAAAGAAAATGAAAACGCACGTATTTTTTTCAGTTCACTGTGTTCCCCAGGGGTGTACCCTAGGGGTATATGTACCTCCGGTTGAAAACCCTTATATTAGATAATGCAGAGAAATGAGGTTATTTACATTAATTTTAAAGATATAGGCACAAAGAGAGATAAAGATATAGAGATTATCTATATTAAATTTAAGACATAAATTTATATACTGTATACGTACATATATTCGTAGATATCCAGCTGAGGTTATAATATATTCTTATATTTGTAGGGATATACGAAACTAAATATTAAATAATTTGTTAACTGAAACTTTTCAGACATTCTTAGATATTTTTTTGACCTTACACGCATATATAATTTACATTTATCTTTTTATTATATTTATTATTTTTATTTTGCTATACAGGAACAGAGATTCATTTATTATTATGGAAATGTCATTTATGGTTTGTATGATCTGATGAATTTCTCTTTCACTTTTCTTTGGGAATTATTAATTAATTAATTAATATAAAATAACTTACGGATATATAAACTGTATAAAATGAATGTAAAAGTGATGTTTGCCTTGAAAAGCGTTTCATATTATCTCTGGCAGTTCATTACATCAAGTCCCTTAAATATGCATTTCTTCAGTACGAAAGTTATTGTACAGCTTTCGCCTCTTAGATTCTTTTTTTGAACAATAAACAACTCTCTCTCTCTCTCTCTCTCTCTCTCTCTCTCCTCTCTCTCTCTCTCTCTCTCTCTCAGTAATTAAATATCTTTGAGTTAATTTCGAGTTTCGGGAGAAAGGCATTAACAGACAAATTAAATCCCGCCTCCCTCCCATGAGTTGAAGTTCATTTAAATGCCCAGATGGACCCTCCTTCGACAGATGCTGCCAATGGGGACCGAACCGAGAGGTTGCAGCGGGCATCGTAGCTAACATATGGCGTAGTTATAGGGTCTCCCTCCATATATATATATATATATATATATACACACGTGAGATCTATAACTTATGCGCCCTAAGACTTACGTGACTATGATTTATTGGAAGAGAGTCGAATATAGGTATACCCTTACTGTGAGGATAAAGGGGCTCTCGTGTGGGTATTTTAAAAACAAAGGAACTTCAATATATGAACTGCTGTGTATATACCTCATACGAAGTGTACACGCGTATATACTGACTATATATGATTTATTTTAAATGGATCGATGATGTCTCGGTGGTGTGGTGGTTAGCATCGCTAACTACTGAATCTACCGGCCCCGGGTTCGATTCTCGGCGATTGCAGGTAGCGCTCATTTCACCCAGCTGTTCATCCTTCCAAACATAAATTGGTTGGTTAGATAAATGGGTACCCTGGGTAGCCTAGTGGTTAAGACGCTGGGCTGCTGATCTGGAAGTCGTTGTGAGATAGAGTTCAGACGAATTTTTGATCGCCCGTGGTGGGTCGTGGTTCGGGTTCCGCATTAAGCAGTAGGTCTAAGGTGGGGCAACAAGCTTGACCTTCGTCAGAATGAAGAATTCGGGCGGAAATAAAACTAAGGTTACTAAGGTCAGAATATATATATATATATATATATATATATATATATATATATATATATATATGAAAAACGCGTATATTGTTTAAGAAACAAGTATGCAAAAAATTCGTCCCAATTTTTCTTTGAGGCTTCTGCGAAGATATCCAGCAAGCATTGCAGCTGCTTCTCGGATACAGAAACTATACCATATAGTCTTGATCCTTATTTGAAGCTCCGAAGAAAGTTTCAATGCTATAAATGCAATTTTCCCCTCATCATCCAAGGGGAAATTCCTTAAAGATGTCACCAAATAATGCAGCATACCCAAAACGCGCGCAATCGTATGGAACGAAGTATATTGGCCTAATATTCTTTCTAACATTTAAGTTATAATGTTTGAAATGAAATCCAATCAGAAAACCTTATTGGTGAGCAATAAAGACTCTGTACCACGTACAATTGCGTGACAAACATTTTGTCAAGGATTCCGCATTTTAACATTTTAGACCCTTTTATATTTACCGCAAGCATTGATTGCTTCACACTGGAAATGTACGAGAACAAATAATATGAAAATCATTTTCGTATCTATACTCTCTCAGTTTAGCGCGTAATTAATGATGAAAAGTATAAATATATTCATAAGCGAAGCTACTGTCAAAAATAAGTTAATAACACGTACAAAATAAGGAAGAAATACGGGGAACACCTCGGTGCGTAGGAGGAATAAAAATTAAAATGAACCCCCTCTAGCGCGCGGCCAATTAGAGGCGAGTGTAGTTTTCATTTAAAGGATTTATACACGATGATCAATGTAAAAGCGAGCACCGAAAACTTATAACAAAGTTTGCAGGGTACGCTTCTAAGTTGATTATCCGCATTTTGAATATGATTCAAATTTTCGTCTAGATTATACCATGTTTTCAGTCCAGTCAAAATGAATGAGTTTGGGGATGACGTCATATGACTCGCTCGTTACTATACACTACCACGCGTCGAACAGGAACGAATTTCGAGAGATGTTATGTCAATACTGACAGTTAAATGTTAGCATTAGAGTTTCGGCTCTCTGTTATCCCAAAATTTTTTATTTTAATCCGACTGTTATAAGCTATGATCCATCTCAACGGCTCGTCTAAACTTTAAAGTTATACCCGCAACGTTGTAAGCGGATTTTAATTTTCTGCGTAGTTAACTTTTCTGTTAAAATGCGTGACTTTTCCGTTACTACAAAACATAGGAAATAAACGAAGCAAGAGAAACTATCACGCACAACATGAAGGGAAATACCCGGCCTCAGTCAGAATTAAGCTATTGCTGGAGATTTATAAAGGGAATGCGAATGAAATTATGGACAAAAAGACTCTCTCTCTCTCTCTCTCTCTCTCTCTCTCTCTCTCTCTCTCTCTCTCTCTCTCTCTCTCTCTCTCACCCGTTGCCATTGCTACCTCCTCGGTATGGGCCGCAAGGCCTTTTGAGGTACTTCTTTTCCTTGTAACTCCTTGTAACTCTCTCTCTCTCTCTCTCTCCATTAAAATTAAAATAAAATAGATTAATTTACGTACACGACAAATTTCACACGCAGAGATCATCATAATTTCTTGTATATATATATATATATATATATATATATATATATGTGTGTGTGTGTGTGTATATATAATATATATATATATATATATATATATATATATATATATATACTTGCTTTTGTTACTTAGTTTTGTTGCTTTCTATTTTTAAAATTAAAAAATGTTCAGGATCGACTTGCGATCAACCCTTCTGAAATATTTCTCTCCATTTTTGGATTTGATGAAGGAAAGTTACTTTCTGTACTCTCGTCCTTCCTCGTGATCTGCCAGGTCGGTTTTTGAGTGTTATTAAATGAATATTTTGTATATTTCACAGTTTCTTCGGTAAGATATTCCGCAGTTTTGGGCCTTGTATGGTAATTTAGTTTAATGGTTTTGTTTTCAAGACTCCTTTTCGTGTTGCATTAGGAATGATGCAAAACCTTCCTGTATTATCATTTCATCAAAGGGGGGGGGGGTTACAATTAGGAACTAATTTTTCACGTGTTTTTCATACATTTATCACTATGTATCGCTCACGGCGTCACTCCAATGAATACAATTTCAGAGATTTCGGACGTGACGCAGATATCTTCCGTTACATTATTTTTGAAGTGAAGGTTCTTTGTAGGGCTTCAGTATCTGCAATATCTCGTTTCCTGTGCGGTCTCGCGAGAACGAAGTAGTAATCAATTACTGATGGAACCAAACTCTTTCATAATTTGAGTATGAAATGCGCTTTTCTCGTATGAAAACTATATGATTCTCATTGATTTTTTTTACTTATGATGATGTAATAGTTTCTGAACCTTGCTTCTATTCACATTAATTATTACTCCTAAATCTCTGACATGGCATTTTGATGTAATGCGTGTTTCGCTCATTATTTCATAGTTAATTTTATATTCTATGTTGTTTACGTGTCTGTTTAAGAAGTTCAATTAATTTACCATCATTGAATTTAATATTGTTTTCTTCAATTCATTTTAATGAGGTGGTGATATCCTTTTACAATTTTTTATATCTTCTTAAGTGATTACAAATTTGCGGATGCTTGTGTCATCCGCAGAACACGACACAATAACATCTTTGATTTTTTTTTGCCCATGCCCGCAATCATTATTATATAAATAAGTTCCAGTGGTGGGCACCGTTAACCAGAAAGTTAACTTCGTTAACCGCTAATCCGTTAACCAAAAAGTTAACTTCGTTAACGTTAATCCGTTAATTCGTTAAACATGTAACGGAAGTTACCGATAAACCGTTAACGTTAACTTTTATTATAAAAAAAATGAAAAACACAATATATATATAATTTAATTTTCCCTCTTCTCGTTCTCCATTTTGTCCATGAGATGCATGTTGCCCTTCATGAAAATTAGCATATCAAAGTTTTCATCAGACAGGGATGATCTCTTGGCCCTCAGGATGTCCTTGCCCATAGAGAACAAACGCTCCACTGCAGCACTGGAGGGGATGGCTGTGTTGAACTTGATGAACAAGTCCACCAACACTTGCTCACCCAAGGCAGCAGCATCTGTCAGCAAGTCCTTGGAGTTGGTCTCCAGCCAGGTCTTGACCAAGTTCTGGGCAAATGAAACGAATGTAGTTAATTGTTGTAATTGTTACATATATATTATTGAAAGTGCCTTAAAATGCTCGTGATATTTCTTGAAAGAAGTGAAAACATTCAACTCAAATGGCAAATCTTTCCGCCTGATTTACAGTCGACCATGTTTTGCTCAAACCAATGCCATAAATAACTACCATATTTGGTAAGACACAAATTGTGGCGACGGAAACAAATATATCGCCTGATTTTGCACTGCGGAAATGGAAATTCGTTCATCACTATTAACAGTGGCGGATTAATTGCGCACCTGCTCAGCACTGAAAATAATAGAAACTTTTAAACGTTTATTTATGAATTTTTTGGGTTAACGGACTTGAGTTAACGGAAGTTAATTAGTCCGATAATGATTTTCAAAGTTAACTTAAAAGTTAAATCGTTAACGAAAAAGTTAACTTCGTTAATTAACGATTAACGGATTAACGGTTTGTGCCCAGCTTTGTAAATAACGAGAGGACTAATGCCGTTCCTCGCGGTACGGAGCTAGTGAATGGTGAAATTGGATTTACCTCCAATTACCACTATGTTTTGAGACGTTTGATCTATAAAAGCAAAACTTTAGAGACCAAATTTTCCACTAATACCCATTTTAAGTTTGAGCAAAAATTTCATGGTCACATTTATCGAAATCTTAAGCAAAATCTGTACGGAATACACGTTTTTATTTTGACACAAAGCTTCTAAAATTCTGTCTTGGTGATCTTACAGCCGCGATAAGAAAGACCTTCCCGCTCTAAATCCGTACCGGTTTGGGTTGCGTAACCCCCTTTCTTCCAAGTACCATGGAATTTTATCCGTAACTATTCTTTCAAATTGTACATGTCGTAATCTAAATGCTACTGGTTTCTTGATTTTGGTAGGAGTCCGTCCGCTTCCACCACTCGTAAATGGGAGCGATTAACGTTTACATTTTTCAAAGAGAGCGAGATCGGACCGGCGTCTAGTAATGTCCTCCATAATACGTATAATTATTCTTAGAAGCCTCGCATTCCACGCGTCATGCCCCGGGGTTGAAGCGTCTCGCAGTTTAGATAGTGGACTAATTATGTCCTGAACCGAGAATCAATATCACAGAGCGAGTTTCCGCTTCAATCAGTCCTTATCTCTCGCGCGTCGGTTTAAGAAAAATGTAATTGGATTTTCGACTTCATATCCGGTTTTGGTGGATTAAATACTAAATTAAATCGGTAATTAAGAAGTTGACTCATTTCTTTCGGATCGTGTGTCCCATATTTTTATAGCACTTCATCTTTGATTTTGCAAAAGCGTAAAATATTCTGTATTATTTTGTATTATTTGTAATATTTTTTGCCGCTTTATCTCCAAATAAAATTTCAGAATAATTATTTCTATCATGTTTCTTTCTCTTTTACTCAATTCCTTTGCCAATTGTTGTTTCTTCACATTTATTCTGCATTTGTGTATACTTTTAACAATCTGTTTTCTTCAACGGAAAAGTGTTCTAATCTTTCTTTCGACCAGAATAGACATAGAAAAGAAAAGAATTATCTTAATGATAATAATAATAGTGACTCTATTCCCCTTTCTGCTGTAATCGAGAGGTTCCTCTGACGTTTTATCCTTAAGTAAAACTTCCCAGTTAATTTCTTTTAGTTTTGCCTTTATGAGCTCACAGTTAATTTTGTTTGAATTCAGATTTAATGTTTCGAATATGCCTTCTTCTTCTTTATCTTTCGATCAAGTTTCATGTTCCTTCCCGTGTAATTTCATATGATTATACGTTACGGTTAGATATTTCTAGTTGTTTAGCTAACACTGACCTTGATTATCGTGTCGTTGTTATTTTGTTATTTACTTCTTCAGTTTTCAGTTTTGGTATTTAAACTGGTATGTTTGACTTGCTTATATACCAATACTTATATATATATATATATATATATAGATATATATATATATATATATAGATATATATATATATATATATATATATATATATATATATAATCTCCAGTCTTTTGTGGTTAATCTGTCTGCTGCAAATATATTCTACTTTTTTATTTCTAAATCAGATTCTTCAATACATTTTTCACACCCAATTTCCTATATTTATGCAGATATGTTTCTCAACGAGATTATTTCTGTGTTGGTTTCCTTTATTAGGTGTTATAGACATTGTAAATTGTAATTTGTCCTTTGGCTATATATATTCCCTATATATTTATATATGCTAATGAGAAAGGATCGGTATCGGTATATAGTTAATTTAAATCTCTCTCTCTCTCTCTCTCTCTCTCTCTCTCTCTCTCTCTCTCTCTCTCTCTCTCTCTCTCTCTCTCTCTCTCTCTCTAAGTCCGCGCGCTGGCTGGGTATCGGTGGGGAAGTAGGTAGGTGGATTGAAAACTGGCTGAAGAATAGGCGGCAGAGGGTTGTAATTAAAGAGGTTAGTTCGAGTTGGGCCTCGGTCACTAGTGGGGTTCCTCAGGGTTCCGTTTTGGGGTCACTGTTGTTTATCATTTACATAAATGATATCGACGGTGGGATCGTCAGTCGGATCGCCAAATTCGCTGATGACACCAAACTTGGGGCCAATGTTGGGACGCCCGAAGCGATCGAGCAACTGCGTGCGGACCTAGGTAGGATAGGAGAGTGGTCCGAAAAATGGCAAATGCTGTTTAACTTGGGTAAATGCAAGGTCATGCACATTGGCTACGCCAATCCCAAGTCGGACTACTCGATGTTGGGGAGTAATATCGAGGCCACTGATTTGGAAAAGGACTTGGTTGTGCTAATTAGCAGCGACCTTAAGTTTACGAAACAGTGCGTAGAGGTGGAAAAGAAAGCCCAGAAGCTGTTGGGTTATATCAGGAGGCAATTTCAGTTTCGGAACAAGGAGATTGTGCTCTCTCTGTACAATTCCCTGGTTCGGCCGCACCTGGAGTATGCTGTGCAGTTCTGGTCGCCCACCCTCAGGAAAGATATTGAGAGGCTGGAGCGAGTGCAGGCGAGGGCCACAAAGTTAATCCCTTCCGTTAGGCATACGGGCTACAATCGACGCTTACGCGCCCTGAACTTGTTTTCGCTGGAAACTCGGAGGCTGCGCGATCAACTCATCGAGGTTTTCAAGCTCTTACGCGGGTTCAACGATGTCGATTTTAGAAGCATGTTTAGTTTAAATGATAACCCAACTCGCAACAATGGTTGGAAGTTGGATTTGAAACGGTTTAGGACTAGTGTGTGTGGAAATTACTTTACGTATAAGATCTGTGACACGTGGAACAGGTTACCTTCAGAAGTTGTGAACAGTTCCTCTGTGGATCATTTCAAGAAAAGGTTAGACCAAATCTTGCACACTATCTGAGTGTGTAGAAAATTTTCCGTGGCACCCGTTGCCATTGGTACCTCCTCGGTATGGGCCGCAAGGCCTTTTGAGGTACTTCTTTTCCTTGTAACTCCGTGTAACTCTCTCTCTCTCTCTCTCTCTCTCTCTCTCTCACGAGAACCACGAGAACACTGAAGCGTATGTCCGCCTGTGTAGGGAAGTGAAGGCGAAGGTTAGGCTAGCGAAACGTAACGAAGAACTACGGGTGGCAAGCCTCTGCAAGGGGAACCCTAAGGAGTTCTTCAGTTATGTTAATAGTAGAAAGCCCATTAGAAGCATGATAGGTCCGTTAAAGGACGGAAGCGGCGTTCTGCGGACCTCCGACGCGGACATCGCTAATGTGCTTAATGAGTACTTTGCGGGAGTGTTCACCAGGGAAGATACCCGCGTCATCCCCGAGCCAGGTGTGAGGCACGAAGGTGCTGGCCTGGATAGTGTTAGATGTACCGCGACAGTCGTTGCCGATAGAATAGACAAACTGAGCGCGTTTAAGGCTCCTGGGCCAGACCAGTTTCTCCCCAGAGTGTTGCGAGAAGTGCGCGACCAGGTGGCTCCCCACCTGGCTACAGTCTTCAACAAATCGTTGGAGATGGGCCAGGTGCCTGGTGACTGGAGGGAAGCCAACGTGACCCCTATCTTTAAGAAAGGGGATCACGAAAGTCCAGGGAACTATCGTCCCATTAGTCTCACTTCAGTTGTAGGTAAATTATTAGAAGGGATAATAGCTGATAGGATCGTTGACCATTTGGATTCCTACAAGCTGCTTGGGGACTCCCAACATGGGTTTAGACGGCATAGGTCGTGTCTCACCAACTTGCTCGAGTTTTTCCACGTCATGTTGAGTGAGTATAAGAGTAGGGCGATTGATATACTTTATCTCGACTTTCAGAAAGCCTTTGATAAGGTACCTCACCGCCGGCTAATGGCGAAAGTGCGCGCGCTGGGTATCGGTGGGGAAATAGGTAGGTGGATTGAAAACTGGCTGAGGAATAGGCGGCAGAGGGTTGTAATTAAAGGGGCTAGTTCGGGTTGGGCTTCGGTCACTAGTGGGGTTCCTCAGGGTTCCGTTTTGGGGCCACTGTTGTTTATCATTTACATAAATGATATCGACGGTGGCATCGTCAGTCGGATCGACAAATTTGCTGATGACACCAAGCTTGGGGGCAATGTTGGGACGCCCGAAGCGATCGAGGAACTGCGTGCGGACCTAGGTAGGATAGGAGAGTGGTCCGAAAAATGGCAAATGCCATTTAACTTGGGTAAATGCAAAGTGATGCACATTGGCTACGCCAATCCCAAGTCGGACTACTCGATGTTGGGTAGTAATATCGAGGTGACTGATTTAGAAAAGGACTTGGGTGTGCTAATTAGCAGCGACCTTAAGTTTACGAAAGTGTGTAGAGGTGGAATTACTTGTTGGGGAGTAATATCGAGGGAATTACTTTACGTATAAGATCTGTGACACATGGAACAGGTTACCTTCGGAAGTTGTGAACAGTTCCTCTGTGGATCAGTTCAAGAAAAGGTTAGACCAAATCTTGCGCACTATTTGAGTGTGTACAAAATTTTCTGTGGCACCCGTTGCCATTGGTACCTCCTCGGTATGGGCCGCAAGGCCTTTTGAGGTACTTCTTTTCCTTGTAATTCCTTGTAACTCTCTCTCTCTCTCTCTCTTAGATACTGTGCTTTGAGATTAATTCTTCCCTTTTTATGTGGTGACTTTTTCAGTGTATTTTAACGTAGCATTCATATAAGGTTTACAGGTAGTTTTTGCGTTTTTGTTTTATCATTCTTGAACTGAATGTTCTGCCTAGTTTTGGAAGGGTGCAACCGGTGGTGGTTCGTTATTTGTTGTGTGGTGCAAAGAATTTAATGTTACTTGTTTCATTGATGAGGGACCAAATTTTGTGTTTGTATTGGGGTCCCAACCCCTTCCGAGGGGAAGATTTATACCTGTGCTTTCGGGTTTCTTAATTCCTTAACAAAAAAAAAGGTTGAGGTGATTTCTTCCTCTTTTGGTAATTTTTCCCGTTCGTTCTTTTGAAGTGAACGTAGGGGGTTTATGCCCATTTAATAGACGGGTCATTGTATTGATACTAATAAATAACTTAACCTAAACCTAACTTAATCTAACCCACAATAACTTGTCGTTTAAATGCGACGTCAATCGAGAGTGACGTTAGTCCAAACGTAGAAACATGCCAAGTTTATACATACCTATATTCTTTCTTTTACATAGAAAAGTTATATATATATATATATATATATTCTATTGAATGGAAATAGATGCACGTGGAACCATAATTACATACGGCTTTTTTCAAAAATATTTGCGTATATCACTCCTTTCTTTGGTTCTCTCATCCGCTTTTCATGTACATTTCTCACAACTGACCCTTCAGTACCTCTTCTGTTGCGAGGCACTTTATTTTCTTCGTCAATTTTAATCTCGTTTAACGAGACCAATTGTTTATCTTTTGTCTCTATTTGTTTTGAGTGAGTCTCTTCTGGTGTAGTGCTTGTTTCGGTGTGTTAATATTTTCACTCGCGCGTACCTTATGAGTACTCACCGCATCACTGACTTCATTATCTAAATATCTTTCGACCTTTGCTCGCGTTTCATCCTCGTCCAATCTGTCTGTGTTGTACGTTCATTTATCTATGTTTATATGATTAACGCGGACATACGCAAAGAGTCTTATCAATTAGATGTTGACTCCGTTTATTTTTTCACGGTTAATGCATTCATAATATTTAAAAGCTTTAATGTCGGTGGATAATAATAATAATAATTAGTCTCGCTGGAAGGCCACAAACCGGCATAGTGCTCAGGCCAACTAACGCGATCCATTACCAATGGGATTCGAACCCCTCTTTACCTCAGTGTTTTCGCTTCGCTTACAATTAGAGGCTGTCCTCGTTTATAGCAATTTCGATTTAACGAAATCAGTTTTTATGACAAAATTTCGAATATCGCAAAGCGTGTTTCGCATTATCGCGAGTCAACGTAGATGCAAAACACTAACTGTAGAACATTAGAAAATTAATTTTCTAATGTTCTAATGTCATACACCTAATTATGTACGATATTTATTATTGTACGTTTATTTTTTAACGTTTTAATTTTTTATACGCATTTATTTATTATTTATACGCGTATTTCCTAATGTTCTAATGTTTGGTATCTATTTGTGGTACTTGTATATTTTTGTGCTTATTATGTCCGAAAAACAACCCCAGGTAACCAAAAATGTCCCCTCCCCCAGAACGCATCCCCCCCTTAATACACGGGTTTCTATGGGAAAATGTGTTTCAAATATCGCAATTGCGCTTATGGCAGCCCTTTTTAGGAACGCAACCTTCGCGATAAGCGAGGACTGCCCGTACAGGAAAACGGTGTTACTCACTGAGCTTCGGACGCTCGCTCGTGCCCGGTGGGTAAATTGGTGTCATTTTAGCAGTTGCAATTTTTTGTGATTACAAACTCTTTCAAGCAAAGGTTGGGTTTATTTAGTTTTGGAACTTTTAAATAAGTTGTATATTTGTTTGCCTTCGATTTTGAAGGCGTCCATTTTGGTTTTCCTTTTTTTCTCTTGAATTTGTTATCTGGTGGAGAGTGAATGAAAAAAATGGATTGTTTAAAGAAAAGGTGAAGACCTTACCTCGTTTGGTTCTTTTGTGGGTTCCCTCGTTCCTATATATTCTATACCCTATAATTGTGGCAGTGCCTTACCCTCTTTCACCTTTGCTTTGATTTAAAACGAAAGTTTAAAAGATGCCAGAATAGAAGATGACTTTTTGAGATGTTACGTTACATAGTCACTATTTTCGCTTAATTACAACTTCATTCAATTAATAACCAAAAGATCACTTTTATATTTCACATTTCACGAATTAATAATCATTATTGATTTCTGATTTAGCTGAAATTTAAGGACTGTTAAGGACAAGGTAAAAACATGCTTATTCACTTCGCAACTTGTCACCATTTATATATATATATATATATATATATATATATATATATATATATATATATATATATCGCAACTTCGTAACAGTTCCGTGCGTTGGTATCTCTTCACACGAAGGTCAAACTGGTGGCTCCTTCTCTGGGCCTGGCCTGATGAAGCAGCAAGTTGCTTTCTTGCGATCGCGACTACACATAGCCAGGCACACCCGGCTCAACTGGTACCGTCCTGAACCAGGCATTTAGCCTTCTTTTGAAGATTTCAACTTTGACCCCTGTGATGCTCCTGAGGTCCTTTGGAAGCTGGTTAAAAACCTTGCCCCCCCCCCTAACAACCAAGCTGTTTTCCTTCAGTGTTGAGGGTGTTCCTTGTCGGGCCTATAGTTCGGGAACACTACACATTCTACCTTTCCTATTTTCCACTTTGTATGGGTGGTTACTAGGTTCAATTTGAGGTTAAATGCCAGTTCTTCCATTATTTTCCACGTGTAAATTATGGTGTATCTCTCTCTCTCTTCTTCTTTCCAGTGAAAATAGATTTAATTTACGTCATCTTTCCCAGTACTGCAGTTGAGTTCTTTGCAGCCATCAATCTTGGCTGTGAAATTTCTTTGAATTTCTTCTAGTTTATTAATTTCTTCCTTTTTATATGGGGACGTCAAGGCCAGTAATGTAGAACCCGAGACCGGTCTCGGTCTCGGTCATGGTGGTCTCGACTACATCACTGCTGAGTATTATATTTGGGGATGGAGAGTTTAAATACTTTATTAGGTTTCTAATATCAGCAATGGCATCCGAGAATTTTGCGGTTGGAGTGTTCGGAGGTCTGTAGATGATTATAAGTACCACGTTTAGTTTTGCTATTTTTACTGCTAAAAGTTCTACGATGCTATTTGATTTTTTTATTATCGTCTCTGCCATATGACTATCCCGTACATTTATAGCGCAGTCACCTTTACGTCTCGCTGTTCTATCTACCATCGATATGTATTTCTTTCTTATCTACAGTATGTAGTAATCGCAGTTTTCAGCCACCTTGGCAATCTTTGAGATGTGCTTCTGTGAGGCATGCGATATCAGCCCTTCTTTCATCCATAAATCTTTTCAGGTATGAAACTTTGTTCAGTTTTAGCCCTTGAATATTAGACAGAACAATATTTATGTTCTTATATTTACGTTGCTCCTTCTGCATTCCAAATTGCATTCCAAGGCCTTTTGTAGGCCTCTGGTCCTCTGAGAAAGATCCTTTTCCGCTTACTTGTTCTCGTGGCTTCTTGCCAAGAAGCGGTTCGGCTCGGGGGTTCCCAACTGTGTCGACTGCATGTGCTATATGAGGCTTAGCAGCAGTATTGCGTCTGCGATGTTGAAAAAATTTGGTTCGCAATTTGTATAGATAGGTTTGTTTTCGTTTTTCCTATTGTTCTTTGGGTTTGTTGGGAGGTGGTGGCAGTAGCATCTTTTTTCGTACTTGCCGGTTCCATGTCTCGAGTAATTCTTGCAAATGATCGGGTAGTACTCGTAGAATTTGCAGCTGTTACCGAATTTAGTGACCATTATTATAGTAGGATTTGTACATAGTGGGGTGCTCATATATACTGTACACTGTCCTCCCTCGTATCTGCAATTGCTTCTTATATAGTATCTGCATACAGTACCTTCCTCATTTTTACTCGAGTCCTTTGTTTTTGATGGTTGTTTCAGCGCCTTATTTTGAAATAACTTCACTCTATTTTCGTGTTTGCCTCCTTATTTTTTGCTATTTACGCTAGTGTTCTCCGTTTGAACTTCTTGCGTTAATTTTTGTGCCTCTCTTACATTCATATTTTCACCCTTTTTGTGGTCGGTATTCTTTTTACTTCTGCTTCACTTTTCTTCTTCTCCTCTTCTGTTTTTCTCCGTTCGTCATTCACAGTTTCCTCTTTGGCTTTTTCCTCGTAGTCTCTTTCTGCTTTATAAACCATAAATGAGTGTATTTCAGTCATACATCGTTCGCAAGAGTATTTCACTCCATTCAGTTGCTTGGCACTTGTTATGAAAGAGATATATTCGTCTTTCCATTTCAGGCAGTTGAAGTCGAAAGGGAATTGGCAGAAATCGCATCAAATTGCCTTGGAATCATCTGTTCCATTGTTGCAGAAACTGCAGCGTTGTAGAATTTATTAGCCATTTCCGTGTTACTTACAGAAAGTAAAAATTGATGAGCGAAATTTTGACTCAAATTGAGTGAGGAAATGTTTTCTTCGTTACTCCGTGGGAAGGGGGAAGGTCCCAAGGAAAAGGAGATGTAAGTACAAAATTATATTTTATTAGTTACAAACAATATATTGTAGTATAAGTTTTAAACATATACATATACTGTATTTACATTTCAACTGCAAAGAACACGCAGTATAAATAACATAAAGAACGACGCTTGTATAGGAGAACATTCCGCGCAAGATGAGGAGAGAGAACGAACAAATGAAAAAATGAGGTAACCACCCGGGAATCGAACCCGGGATCTTCCGATTGCCGGTCAGATATGATAACCACTAACACCATGGTCCTCATTCGATCAGAAGTCGTAATTCTCCTACATACGCGCAGAAACCAATGCCCCGAGGGGGGGCACCTCCCGCATGCCGTACCTATATATACATTTCAACTGCAAAGAACACGCAGTATAAATAACGTAAAGAACGACGCTTGTATAGGAGAACATTCCGCGCAAGATGAGGATGAGAGAACGAACAAAATGAAAAAATGAGGTAACCACCCGGGAATCGAACCCGGGATCTTCCGATTGCCGGTCAGATATGATAACCACTACACCATGGTCCTCATTCGATCAGAAGTCGTAATTCTCTCCTCATCTTGCGCGAAATGTTCTCCTATACAAGCGTCGTTCTTTACGATATACTGTATTATATACAAACTTGAAGAAGAAAAAATGCTTTACCTGTTCCCACTGTCTTCCCCATTGCCCCCTCTGCTCATGAAGTGGGGAGTGGGAAATCTTGTAAAAATTAATTTTGTTGGCAACAATAGTGTGTTTGATTTTTTCATAATTTTTTGTGGGGAATCCGGGATGATTGGGGGTTACCCGGATGATGGGGGGGGGGGGGGCTAGCTCTCTTTGTAAAACCCAGTTGATCGTGAGCCCGGTTAATTGAAGCCCTACTGTGTGTGTATATATATATATATATAATATATTATATATATATATATATATATATATATATATAAAACCTTGGTTAACCTTCGTTTAGCTTCCGCCTGAATTGTTCATTCTGACGAAGATCAAGCTTGTCACTCCACCTTAGACCTACAGTTTAACGTGGAATCGAACCACGACCCACCAGCAGTTCAACGTCTTAACCACTAGGCTACCCAGGCTAGCCATTTATCTACCAACCAATTTTTTTTTTTTGTGTGGAAGGATGAACAGTTGGGTTTTGCTGCCCGCCGCCTACCGTCACCAAGTCTCGATCCCGAGGCCGCTGGATTTGTAGTCAACGATGCTAACCACTATATCACCGAGGCGCGCATATATATAAAACCTGCACTCTTTATAAACCATACGTGTGGTTCTAATCCGTAGGCTACTCGGGCCACCAAAGCTGTGGACGAGAGTGGGGGTATATTATTGTAACTGTACTTTATTTTATGTGTTTTTATTACTTGACCGCAAATATAATGCAGTCTGTTTTATTTTGTCGTGTAGACATATTTATTTTAATGTACTTCATTAGTTTTTGTTATTTTTTATTACAACTTGAATATAAGTTCCGGAAAAAAGTGTCTCTAACTCAGACGCACACCCATGCTCACCAATTAGTGCGGTTTATGGAAAGTTTGCTGTATACAGAGGTGTAGTCGAGGATACACGTGGATGAACGCGGTATACCGACTGCTTAATAAGAAATGTTAGCCTATACTTAGGTTTTTGTTTTGTTTTTTTTGTAATTAACTACGGCCTCCAAATTTATTGTTAAAATTCAGCTTCGGGATTGGGAAGCTTAAACACTTTCCGGCAATTCGAGTCGAACCCTCAGAGCGAAATCAGATTGAAAGATTACTTCTCACTCAATGTCATTCCCATTCCCATTCGCGGTCCACAAATGAGAATGTACAAAAGTGAAAAATCCATACGTGATACAAAGCGTTTCTCGATTCTCACTCGCAGAAACGGTGCCGAGTGGGAATGATTAATATTTCCTAACCTAACTTATTTTAACCAAATCAGAACCTGACTTATCGTAACCTGACCAATCGTAGCCTAACCCCGACCAAAGTGAGAAAGGTCGTGGTTGAGAATGAGAATGACATGAATTGGGAATAGACCGATAAGAAAATGACTCGTTTCAAATTCTCACTTTTTCATTCTCAGACGCGGAATGAAATAGGAATGACGTAGAATGGGAGTAAACGGACTGAAATTCAACCGGTAAGTCTTCTTTCTTACCGAAACTGGGCGTTGTTTCACGTTCCAAAACCTGAAGACCTCGTACGGAGGCTTCAGCACTTCCTATAATAGGGACAACACTCGGAGACACCACACTGTTCTAGCCCTTAAAAGTGGCCACGGATCTAACGTTGACTTAAATTAAAAAATACATTTTTAATCTCCTTCAACTTTTCACAAATCCATTTATCTTTGACGGATCTTTCACTCGCAGCCGGATCGAATTTGCACTCTATCGACAAGTATATATATTGTGGGTTACATTAAGTTAGGTTTGGCTCGGTTAATATAGGTCGTTACGCTAGGTTAAGTTAGTCTTTAGAGTGTCGATGTTATAGTCTCGTCGATCGTATGGGTATACGTCGTTGCCGTCGAGAAAACAAACGCGAAAAATTCCAAAACTTCAATGACCACCTTCCACTTGGTTTATTTTTAAATCATTCGTACTAAGCTTTAACTTCCATAATGCTCCTACTGCACAATGATCCCACTATTCCATACCCTAAATTTTTTATAGATTTATAGGTGAAGAGAAGGGTTAATATGTTTTAAATGACATGGGCTGAACCTGTAAATCAAAATAACTTTTTATGAGGTAGTTTTAGTCGCTTTATTCAAATTTGTCACTTATTTTTTGTGCAAACTATTGTAGAAAATAATAATAATAATAATAATAATAATAATAATAATAAAAATATAAATATATATATATATATTTAGTGTATTTGTGGTCGGGGGTGGTATGACGTCATGTTACTCTGCGACTTAATTAGTTTGTTGGTTTCTGCTCTAGCTATTTTTTTTTCTAATTGGATTCAGTTTGGTGGTGTTTGTGATAGAGTTAATGACGTGCCGTTCGTGTGGTTTCGACTTTGAGAACTTGATTCGTCATATGCCCTAGATGATAATACGAAAAGATCAGAAGATATTTAGGCGAAATAACCAATATTAACCTGTTAGGTTAATTGAATGCCCGGTTAGGTCAACTGTACACCCTTGATGATTGGTTAGGTTAAGTCGTGATATTTTCGTTAGTTTAAACGAAAATGACGAGAGCAAACTTTCCTCTTTAATTTTGAGGTGTTTTGCACGTTTCCTGTGGTAATGCGTCGTTTACGAAATCTCGCAACATGAACGTGTTAGGTTATGCTTTATTGTATAAAATCTAGTCAAAAATACATTTTTCAAGTGTATTTTAGTGTGCTTTGTTCGAATATGACCTTCATTTCTTGTGCAAATGAACAGAAATACAGTTGTCATTGCATGGCCCAAACACGTATTTCTGTTCATTTGCACAAGAAATGAAGGTCATATTTGAACAGAGCACACCAAAATACACTTGAAAAATGTATTTTTTATTTCAACTTCAGGCCATGTCATTTGCGACATAATTACCAAGAAAAGAAAGGAAAATTATGAATAACGTTCAAGTAATCTATAATTTGCGTAGAGCACCCCCCCCCCCCCACTCCTATTTCCATCCGAATACTCGCTATCATGCACTTATATAGTATTCCTACATGATAACTCCGATTAAATGATTACCTATGGACATCTAATCAGTTTGGTTTTAAAAGATCCCACTCAACTGACCTGTGTATCTATGTACTTAAAGAAATAATATCTAAATACAGTGACAGTAATTCAACTATTTATATCTGTTTCCTAAATATAAGTAAGGCATATGATAGAGTGAACCGCAATATTTTATTTGCAAAACTAGAAGACAGGAAGGTTCCCATGTACATATTAAATTGATTGAAATTTTAGTATTCCCATCAATCTTTTACCGTTAGGTGGGGCAATGTACTATCCGAATGTTTTGGCTCCTCTTGCGGGGTGAGACAAGGCTCCTTGCTCTCCCCTATGCTGTTTCATGTGCATATTGACGGATTAATTGCTTCGCTTAATGAGGCAACAGTGGGATGTTGTATAGCTAACACAAGGATAAATAACCTAGTTTATGCCGATGATATGGTGTTAATAAGTCCCTTTGTTAAAGGTCTGGATTGGATACTAAAAGTCTGCGAAGTGTATTCGCAGAAACCTAATACAGTATTCTTTTTAATATTACAAAAACTAAGGTTATGCAATTCCATCCTAAAAGCTGTAATCAGCCAGCTGATGTTAGGTTTAAAATGAGAGGTGAAGTAATTGAGGAAGTATAAGATTTAAGTATTTGGGTCAAACTATCACCAGCTCCTTGAGTGATGACTCAGATATAAGAAAACAATCTCGAAGCCTTTGTGCAAGTGAAGCTAAAGACACTCTCTTTCGTACTTTCTGTAGTAATATATACGGACAACAACTCTGGGTGAATTATAAAAAAGGTTCTCGCAGAACCCTAAATTTGCTGTACAATAGGTCTTTTAGACTCCCACATAAATTACTCCCGAGATGCTCAGCTTCGTAAATGTTTGCTACCCGCAATGTCCCGAGCTTCCCGGAGGTAACAAGACGTGCTCAATACAGTCTAATGCAAAGAATTAAATTAAAAAATCAACCAACCCGATTATCCAAGCTATCCATGAGTCCTGCCGTTTGTCCTCTAAGCTAGCGTTCCTCAACCTTTTTTGTACTGCGGACCCCTTATCAAAATCTTGATATTTTGGGGGCTCCCTCCCCAAAAAATTATCTTTTGCATTATGATTAAGTAGCATATAGACAAATTGAGGTATCCAGATTAGTATAGTTTTTTAGTCTTGATTTATACTTCAAAGTCAGAGTAAAAATGTAATAAAAATGCGTAAAACTTACCGCTGTTCTGTTTACATACAAAAACAGCATAAAAACAGGGAAGGGGCTCATTTGTGCCAAAAACTCACAGTTCATGAAATGGAAACATAAGATGGTCGTAAAAAAACAATATTTATAGAAACTTTAAAGTTCCAAGTAACCGAAAATGTTATCGGTTAGAGGTCAAAATTAGCCACCACAAAAAAGGGAAAAAAAAATTGTTTTACTAAATATAATCTAGTCAACTCACGGACCCCCTGTTGAGAACCGCTGCTCTAAGCTATGGATCCAAGTTTGGAATCCGCGTATGCACAAAGATATAGATAAAATCGAAAGAGTTCAAAGACGAACAACTATGATGATTCCGTCGCTTAGGTCGAAGTCGTACGAGGATAGGCTTAAGGAGGTAAAATTGACTACACTCGAGACTAGGAGGTTAAGGGGTGATCTAATCCAGGTTTTTGAAATTATGAATGGGTTCGATAACGTAAAAAGAGATAGCTTTTTCGAAACATCACAATATAATAGAACTAGAAATAATAGGTGTAAGTTGACAAGTAGAAGGTTCGAGACGGCAGTTGGCAAAAACTTTTTTACGCATAGAATAGTAAATAGCTGGGATAGTTTGCCGGTAGAAGTAATTAGTAGCACGTCTATAAACATTTTAAAAATCGATTAGACGCATATGTTGATAGATTGGGTATAGTTTAAGGTAGTAAAATTAAGGGTTTTGTGGTTCGGAACCCACGTAAAATTGTAGGTCCCTTCCGCCACCACGGAGGACATGCGCAATACACAACTACAACCACAGTTAGGTAGACCAGCCATGAGTGGATCCTAGGGTCTTTGTTGGTCTGAAACATTATAACATTATAATTCTTGGTACGAAAACTTCTGTCAGTAGCTCCACTTAACTTCGACATTACTGTATTATTTCTAATCAACTGTATATAATACTATATATTTCTATCCTTAGTATGTGAACTGTCACTGTATTAATAATATTTGTCATATGGACTATAGGCCTGCCAATAAACCTTTTCATTTTCAAACTGTTGTGTTAATTATACGTCACAAGGTATATCTGTGTATTTTTACGACACACCTCTGTGTTATATATATATTATATATATATATATATATATATATAATATATATATGTTATAATGTTTCAGACCAACAAAACCCTAGGATCCACTCACGGCTGGTCTACCTAACTGTGTTCGTAATTGTGTATTGTGCATGTCCTCCGTGTCCTCCGTGATATATATATTATATATCTATATATATATATATATATATATATATATATGAATAGAAACGACGTAAGTAATAAGGAGCGTCTCTGCACACGGGGAAGAGAAATAACGTGCAGAGACGCTCCTTATTACTTACGTCGTTTCTATTCATTTATATACTGCGTGGTCATTGCAGTTAAATGCATATATATATATCGGACCATATCTCAAAGTAACTTTTTTTCATTCCATATTGTCTGGTAATTTTTTAACTGACGTCACGTGATTGGCTCATTTAACCAGGTGTGCCTCACAACTGTTCTTACCTTATCTTGATCATCTCGGATTTAACGCCTTCGATCATATGTTAAACATATTGTTTCCTCATATATATATATACTGTATATATAAAGTTGGAAACGGATGTCTTCAATTCATACGGGCTAATTTATTGTTATCTGTCACACTTTTTCTACGTGTTTGTCTATTTAAATTAATCTCTCTCTCTCTGCAAACGACATTACTACCAATAAATGAAATCAAACTATACAGAAATACTCTTATAAATACATTTTCAAATCTTGTTCGTCACCTATTTCTCATTTACATTTTTGAGTGCGTTATTCACTTCATACATGCGAATATGTGTGCGTGTGTGTGTGTTTTACAGACTGTATCTATAAAGAGTATGATGCATAATTCATCTATCACACTTATCTCCCACCAGCACTCTTCTGCTGAAGATATACTCGTATATATAGTTTTTACAAGTTACGTCATTATAGTCACATTATTATTATTATTATTATTATTATTTATGATGGAACTCGCTTCCTAAACATTAAACAAGTAATATTTACCTGAAAATATTTACGAAGCTAAACAAGACATCTTAAAGGATTTTTTTTTTTTTTTTTTAAATAAAAATAATGTTAAAATTTTGCGTGTAACAAAAAATATTGACTTTTTGTAATTTTTATAATTTTATAATAAAGATAAAATTTATAATAAAAATTCCTTACGTCATACCTTTAGGTTAAGGTAACTAATAGGGTATGGGGTAAAACAACAATTACAGTATTTTTCTTTCCTTGGCTATTTGGACTTGAAGACCCTCGCGTAATTATAGTTTTGTTTTTATATTAGGTTTTAAGAGAAATGTTTGGGAGGAGCTGATTAATGATTATATAGTAAAATTCACAACAATATTATGTTATTCTTTAGGGGGTCTCAGATATATATATATATATATATATACAAAACGAAAGAGATGATTCCCATATATATTTACATAGTAAACACCAAACTCCCATAGAGCATACATCATATTGTATCAAAGTAAAATTAATATTGCTCCTACAAAAAAAAAAAAAAAAAACATATTTGTTAAAGAATGTAACGAGGCTTCAAACCACAGATTGCTTACCATCTAGTATTGCAGCATAAAAGAGCGTTTAAAAAAAAGATTCTTAGTATGTTAAGAGTGATCTTTTACATTGTTACAGTGAGCCTTTGTTGTGAATTGGAACATGCCACATCTGTCATTTAGCCCCATTAGGGCCATCCATCGTAGGAAAGCCTGCGAGTCCTGTCAACACTTCTTAAAGACAACACACTCATTCATCTAGCTTTATAGTGCTCGGCCTTCTACCGCGTCTGTGTGTGTATTGGGACGCAATAATATAGTCTAACACTATCATCTAGAAATGGTACAGAATTCGAGAGAAATTGCGATATATATATATATATATATATATATATATATATATTATATATATATATCAGGGTGTCCCAGAATTAACTATCTATTTCAATGAAATCGGACAAATTTTTTAAAAACACACTTTTATTTATGTTTATCATGTTTAATGTGTTAAAAATGTAAAATTTCTAAATTTTTTTCATAATTTTATTTCATAATTTTTTTCATTATCTGGTCCAATGAAAGACCGTCTGAAGTCATAGAATGGCAAAGAGACTCTCCAGAAGTTAACGTGTGGCTTGGAATGACCAAATCCAAAATTTATGGCCCATTCTTATTTGCGGAAGCAACTGTAACAGGTACCGTCTACCTTGATATGCTTCAGCAGTTTCTCGAACCACAGCTTCTTGATGATGGCATTCTTGATAATGTTGTGTTTCAACAAGATGGAGCACCATGTCATTATGCTCTAATTGTTCGAGAATACCTCAACAGACGCCTTCCGAATCGGTGGATTGGACGTGGAGGACCTCGACCTTGGCCTCCGCGTTCTCCAGATTTGACACCCCTGGATTTCTTTGCATGGGGTTTCATAAAAACAAAGGTTTATCGCCAAAAGATCAATGCTTCTTCTTGAAACACAACATTATCAAGAATGCCATCATCAAGAAGCTGTGGTTCGAGAAACTGCTGAAGCATATCAAGGTAGACGGTACCTGTTACAGTTGCTTCCGCAAAGAAGAATGGGCCATAAATTTTGGATTTGGTCATTCCAAGCCACACGTTAACTTTTGGAGAGTCTCTTTGCCATTCTATGACTTCAGACGGTCTTTCATTGGACCAGATAATGAAAAAATTATGAAAATAAAATTATGAAAAAAATTTAGAAATTTATACATTTTTAACACATATTAAACATGATAAACATAAATAAAAGTGTGTTTTTAAAAAATTTGTCCGATTTCATTGAAATAGATAGTTAATTCTGGGACACCCTGTATATATATATATATATATATATATATATATATATAGAGAGAGAGAGAGAGAGAGAGAGAGAGAGAGAGAGATTTATAAGTGTCTCTGTAATGCATTAAATCCAATTCAAATATTTGTTTGTTTAAAATTAGTAACGGTAAACAAATAAAAACAAACAAAACTGAAACTTCATTAATTAAACACGGATATTAAAACACGTGATCTTCTAATGTCAAGTTCAAGGTTTTATGTGTGTATATATATATATATATATATATATATATATATATTATTTTTTTTATGCAGGAAGGAGGGCCTTCCTATATGGGGAGGAGAGAGCCAAAAATCAAGGTCCAAAAGGTTTACGAGATGCCTGGACACGCTGCGTTTGAAAGAATGAAGGTCAAAGACGAAGGGCAAGATGGTTTGAGGAAGATTGTTCCAGAGTTGACCGGTTGAGTAGATGAAAGATTGAAAATACCGATTAACCCTTGCGTCAGAGAGAGTTGGACAGAAAAGGAATGAGAATGTGTCGAAATCTGGTCTGCGCGCTCTGCTCTCCTTAAAGGAGGAGGCACGCAGTTAGAGAGTTCAGCATACCAGTGTCCGTTATAATAGCTATAGTAAAGAGAGAGAGAGAGAGTGAGACAACATTGCGGCGAAGAGAGCAAGATTAAAGACAGTCAGTAAGAGGCGGGGAATTGATGAGACAAAGCCTTTGATTCTTCCCGGTCGAGTAGAGCTGGGTAGGTTGAGCCACCCAACGCGTGAGAAACGTATTCCATACAGGGGTGTATGAGACCCCCATACAGAAACAGCGACTGAGTGGCCACGATAGTCAGTCAGTTCGGGAGGGTTTCCGAATGGCAACTCGGGGATTATACGCGTCCTGCCAGACCTGGATTTTACACCTCTTATGAACTGGTAGCTCTCCATGTTCACGGCCATATCAAACCAAAATTTATGTTGCGCGCGCAAAACTTTGCTGATCGCTATTCCAAACAAAATAATTTTTATCGCGATAGTCGAGGAATATGTCCCCAACTTTAGAAATGAAATAAAAACACACTGGAATGAGCGAACGGGTAGATTCTGTACTACCCTAACTGCGGTGGGACAATGGGCCATGAAAACGAAGGTGGACAATTCTCTCGGAACACGAGGTCCAAAACTCTTTAACGTGCTGCGAAAAGAACTTAGGAACCTCCTGCACACCAAACTGAATAATTTCGAGAATCATCTCGACGAGTTTCTGCGTAAAGTCCCTGACCACTCATGCGTATAAGTGGTAATGAGGGTAGGATGAGTAATAATAAATAATCAGTCGTTAGGGCCAGAAACTGAACCCAGCGCTCAGGCCAACTAATGGGGTCTATTGCGCTAACTCCTGTATTTTTATTACTAGCATCATCAGGATTCGAACCTTCGACCGCAGTGTCTTCAATTTGCTACGGACGCTGGCCAGAATGAGAGTAAAAAGCAACTCTCCGACATCAAACCCTTCAAATGGGGTGGGGTGGGGTGCTACAGATGGATTGAATATGGTCGACCCGGAACATATGTTCAAAACCATTCAAAAAATAAGTTGGCATAACTTTAGGAAACATTCTCTCTCTCTCTCTCTATATCTCTCTCTCTCTCTATATATATATATATATATATATATATATATATATATCTATATATATATTATATATATATATATATATATATAATATATATATATATAATTGAAAAATAAATTATTCCTATGATTTCGAACTTTTGAAACACCTGTGTGTGTATATATATATATATATATATATTATACTCCCAGAAAAAATAAACAACCAGATAAATTAGTGGAATAGCCGTTTTTACGCTCAAGGCCTGTGTTTAGGTTACAATAGAACGTGTCGTGGGTGGAAGGACTTGTAAATTGTGAAAGATATTTGGTGTTCGTGGTATGGTGATATATGATCATTCACCCGTGTCACGTGACCGGAGAGTCCTACAGACGACGATGTTCAGTGAAAATTACATTACAATCACGAACAAATATTTTAGTAATTATAACTTGCGCATTCTTATATCGTGTATCATGCGTGAACTGTTACTTAAGAATTTGTATACCGTTTGAAAAAAATATACATATATATATATATAATACATATACTACCACTCGAAGTTTGGAAGCGTGTGTAGGTTTTTCGTTCATGTTTCACACTTGATGATAAGGCGTTATATCGTGTATCAAAAAAAATTCATGGATCCGTATTACGTCTAAACACTTAATACTTTAATGTGCTTACGTTGATTTTTTGCTTTTCTTTCAGAATAAATATAAAAATGGTCCTTAAAAGACATTAAAATGAGGTTAAAATGGACATGATATTAATAGAGGAGTCTGGTTTCACTGGTGCTTCAATCGACGAGATGGACCATGTTTCGCGAAGAATAGCGCGCGTTGGTAACTTGGTACCCACAAACAAGGGCAATGACAAAATTAAATCGTATCAAACAAGCGCAATATGAGCGGAAAGTAACACTGAAACGTGACAAAACAACACTGTCACGAACTGAGAAGCGTGACCGGGAGCCTACAGCACCAAATCTTGTTCGTTTTGTTCTCTTCTAGTTATTTTGACTGCTACAATGCATTGTCGTCGTTGCGGAATACCGTTAATTAAGATCTGAACAGGTTTTGATGCAGTTGTCCTCCGTTCACGATTTACAATTCATTTCGTCAATGTCGTTTTGCGCTCACTATTATACACTATTTGTTTGTACCTTTTTTTATTGCCATTCATATCATGACTTTGGAGGCTATTACAGTCTTTTTGAAACACGAACAATCTCGGCGACTTCGGTCACTGAGGCACCAATATCATGCCCATTTTAAAGTAATTTAAATCACTCCTAAAGCCCATTCTTATATTTACTCTGAAAAAAAACAAAAATCGACCTCAGCATATTAAAATATTAAGTGTTGTTGACATAATATGGATCCATAGATTGATTTAATACTTATTATGAAGTGTGAAACATGAACGAAAAGCCTACAGACGCTTCCAAACTTTTGAGCGGTATGTGTGTGTGTGTGTGTGTGTGTGTGTGTGTGTGTGTGTGTGTATATATCGGTTTCTGCACGCGTAAATAATAGTGATAATATTTGAGGTTGCTTAATTAATTTTCTTAACGGCAAAGGTCACGTGACGGAAGTTTTACGCGAGACCCGAACCATCTAAGACTCGTTACATTATCTGAGAGCGGAGGACGGTTACTCATCCAGCTATTGAACGGAGCCATCGTTGCTTAACCTCGCTGCTCTAACGGGAAACTGCGTTGCAAGGTGGTCATGCACGACGTAGCTCTAAATCGTACGAGTAAATTAGCTTCGGTGAAACGTATCCGTCAGCTTTGACCAATTCAACGTATATAGTACCAAAAAGATAAATACAGAGAAGAAAAATCTGCTTCAGTTCTATTAATTTTGTGCATATTTGTCGGCTGTATTTCCTATGCATACATAGTTAATATATACATTAGATCCTTATTTCTTAGAACCAAAAATGCATGGACTATGTCGTGGCCACGTCGCAACACCGCTTTCCGTTAGATTAGTGAGGTGAAGCGACGCTGGGCAGTGGCGTAGCGTGGGTCTCCGGAGCCCGGGGGCCATTGCTTCCATTTGCGCCCCCTCCCTTCCCCGTCCTCGTAGTAATAATAATAATAATAATAATAATAATTATTATTATTATTCTATAATGGCTAGAAATTAAATTTAATTCAATTTTATTTTAATGTTTATTATATGATAGTTCTGACACAGATCCATATTTTACAACGCAACAAACTAGAAAAAATTAAAAATAAACTTTTCGTGTTTTGATTTCAGCGAACTTATGTCAGCGGACAGTCAGCATTGAGACTCTCCAAAACAGTTTGTTCGATAGAAAATAAGGCGAGGTTTGAAAGGCGCTCTTGTTTCATTGTTGACCTCAGGTGGCTACCTTTTGATGATTTTCAATTTGATGAAGGTCCGCTCGCAAGAAGCCACCGAGACAGCCAGTTAATGTACGTTGGCGGGAAAAGACAACAGTTAATGATTTGCATAGCTTCATCGCTCAATATTATGCTAAATACTTCAAAGATCAAGGTCAACGTTTCAAATATTAATGCAATATATGGCCAGGCCGACGGCCCCTTAGACCCGCGCCCGGGGTTCATGGCCCCTACCCCCCTCGCTACGCCACTGACGCTAGGTCTGCTCGTTAATTGAATGGATGACCGTCATTCTCCACGTTCAGAAGATGTAGCGACCTGGAGATGGTTGGGATCTCACGCAAAGGTGTAGGTTCCTTCTGTCGCGTGACCTTTGCCGTTACGTAAGTAGGTTAAACAGCCCCAATACATTATTATTACTAAATTCAAAACTCCCGAAAGGACGTTTTCCTTTCAACTTAATCGCTGTAATTATTTGTCACCGCTAATATTTGTCACAATTCGACTGTACAGAGGGTTGACAGAAGTAAATAGACACTACGATGATTGTCGTCAAGAACAAATGGCAAAGCTCATCATTGGAATGCCAGAACGTATGCCAACTTTACATAATAACAAAAGGGGAAAACAACATAATTCTAAATATACAGATTCAATGAATCTGTTTATTTTTTTTACTTTTTTAATCAAATAAAAAACTGTGGAAAAACTAAAGGTGTCTTTTTACTTTTGTTAACCCTCTGTACAATTAACATGTGAATCGCCGGAAACCTACGTGCGCTTTCGGGCAACACTAAATTTAAAGGATTAACGTGAGTTAATATAAAATCTATAGAGATATTTTAATCTAAATTGGTATCGAGTGAACTCCAACCAATTCAGCAATTAAGACTACTACATCGCAGTAGTTTAGAAAGTAAAGAAAATTTTCTACCCTTCTACTTTCAAAATACCCAAACGATGTAGTAAATTTAACTCAAGAAGGCCAGTGTAGGACCGCACTCATAGGGATTAGTGCGGGATCTACGTAACTCCATAATGAAAATTAAATTTATAGGTTGAATTAAACAATTCAGTATTACTGAGCAATAATAAAAATTAACTCGCATACGATAAAAAACATCATTTTCAGAAAAACAAATGTACTTTTAATTGCAATAGGCCAACATTGGCTTTCAGAGTTAATTATACTTAATGGGTCAGAATTCATTTAAAAATAATTTTGGTCAAAGTAAATACAGTGTTTAGGATGTATGAAGACTGGCTGACTTATCAAGCATATGAGGAATGTTGTTTGCGGGCCGCAGTAAAATGCCGTGCGGCCGTGCGGCCCGCAGTAAAATGCGGTACGTGGACAGGAATTTGCATGCAGGAAAAGTTGACGTCGTCACGTCGTATTCATCGCTAGATGTCATAGACTCTCATTCTTTGAAAAGGGTGTATTGCAGTTCAGTATACAAAAATGGTGCGAGAGGATTGTCACACCTCTAAACCACCAGTCAATGTAAACAAAAATGGGTTGCAGGCTCTTCCCTGACACGTACAAACCGTGACATAAGCTCTATTGCATACATTTGGCAGCGGTTTCATTATCAACTACAAAAAGGACTTCTCCAACATTTGTGAGAGCTCTAAAAGGAAACTCAAACCTCGGTAAAACGCAGGGCCGGCCTTAGGCCAATTGAACCTATTTGACCAAATTGGGCCCCGCACTAGGGTTGCCACCTCTAGCTTTGAAAAATAAGGAATGCAGTCTTTGGAGCCACGGTTTAAGCAGTTGAAAAAACATGTTGATTTATTTGGCTTTTTGAGTAAATTTCAACAAATTCCAAAGGAGGAATTACAAAAACATGCTGCAGATTTGGAAATTGCGCTAACAGATGTCAAGCTCATTCAGGAAAACGAACTTGTCAACTCTGTAAAGTTAGCAGATTTAGATGGTCATATGCTGGTCGAGGAAATGGAAGCACTGAAGCCAATTTTTCCTTCTTCATACTTTGGAAAGCCTTTGAAAATCCTGGAATTCCTCGCTTTGAATGAGAGAGCTACTGGATTTCCAAATTTTTTTTATTGCTCTACGCATATTTTTGACAATTCCAGTCACAGTGGCGTCAGGAGAAAGGAGCTTTTCCAAATTAAAATTGATCAAATCTTATCTAAGGTCAAACATGCTCCAAGATAGACTCAACAGCCGCGCAATATTATCCATAGAATGTGATGAAGCAAAAAACTTAAACTTCAACAAAATTTTGAAAGAGTTTGCAAAACAGAAAGCAAGAAAGATTTCTTTATAAGTACAGTTTTGTTTTAACACGTTTTATGTCAAAATATAAGCTAATAAATATAGATATTGTTTTATTTTTAATACAACGTAATAGCATATATTCCTGATACCTAATTTGAAATAATCTTAAGTCCAGGAGGCCCCACCAAAATGGTCCAAATTGGGCCCCGCAATTGCTAAGGCCGTCCCTGGTAAAACGTTTACCATACCACGACCCGAAAACTCTGCCGCTATACCAAGATGCGTCCCAGCACTTCATGAGACCCATGGAAAAGCTACGAGACGCTAATTCACTGTTTTTCCTATCTACACCTTAAGTTTGTCACGTGACCCACTAAAATTTATTTATGTTGTAGGGTGCTCCCTTACACACACACACACACACACACACACACACACACACCACATCTCTTCACTGTTCATAAAACTGCTCCTAAATTTTGTCCCTTCTTCATTCGAGAAAGACCTTTTTCTTATCTACCAAAAATCAATTTTGTGAAATATCCAAACCGATTTCGCTTCTCAGTTTCTTTTCTAAAAAATTACATACAGATAATAAATGGATATATTTTGAACACTTTATGCGTCAAATATATCCCGTATATAATATTCTTTTTTATACAATATAGCATTTTCTCCCTCGCCTATAAAATTTTTAGATTCTTTAGATTTTCAGACCCTTTATATTTTTTATATATTTTATATGGCAGCGGATTGGATTAATCTGATTTTATATATGATTCGCTTGGGTCTATAAAAGTATAAGATGTATATAACATATTCCTTTTTATATATATATATATATATATATATATATATATATATATATATATTATACTGGATTGCAACTTCTGGCAACTGCAAATTACCTCTTCATTTTAATAAAATAATAGACGAAATGACGTCACAACAGAGCGAAATAACCTACCTAATGGACAAAACTAATGGTTGAAAAATCCTCCCATTTATAACAGCAACACTTTAATAATAGCGAGTGTAATGGAAATTAATGGAACAAAAGATCCTGATGTCCGAATGGAAGTTTAATATCGACCATTATATAAAGAGTCGCAATTTAAGAGACTTTTTAAATTACTTGCTTTTGAAGGGTTTATTACACGTTACAATGGCCTTGTTTTCACAGAGACCAGGCCGCTAAAGTAAATGCCAAGTATAAAGAGGTGGGTACACCAAGAAACAGGTGAGCCGTATATACATCAGGTGAGAGGAGCCGTGACACCATATATAATGCGAATCTACACTTAATTCACACACACACACACACACACACACACATATATATATATATATATATATTATATACCATGAACTAACACAAAAGCAGGAACCTACAATTTGCTAATACATAAAATTTAAACCCACACGCACCAAGATAATGATGTATAGAGTAAAAATTAGGCAACCAAGCCTCCACACTTACTGTAATTCCTCTATGAAAAATAATCATTTATACAAAAATTGCAATTTTCGTGCAAACCTCTTAAAAAAAATTGTTAAAAAAGAATTTAATTCTTTTGTAGCTTTTAATTTACAAAATTTCTTAAATTTCTCTTTGTAAAAAAAACCTTCCGAAATAATTTACGGAATAAACTTCAGTTGAAATTAACTTAACGCAATATATATATATATATATATATATATATATATATATATATATATATATATATGGACAGTTTAAGGATGGTAGAAAAATACAGATAATGGATATATATATATATATATATATATATATATATATATATTATGAGTGAAACAAGTTATATATACTGTTTCTATTTTAATTTTTAATTGCGTCTAAGTTACAGATGAAATATTAATACGTCACAGGAAATAAAAAAGGAGGAATAACCCTATTTTATCTTTAAGCTAATTACAGACTGAGTCTTTATTTTTGAGCTGAGGGGTTGTAGTGTCAACCCTCGAAGAAATTTATTTGTCCCCTCGGAAGAAACTCGAGATTTATCACTGTTTTGCGGATAACCTATGTAAAAAAGACATAAAATTTTAGTTTTAAGGCTCACGACTATTTTAAATATTTCGCATTTCGCAGATATGGTGTGTGTGTGTGTGTGTGTGTGTGTGGTGGTGTGTGTGTGTGTGTGTTTTGAACAGCTGATATATAGTAGCCATTATATATTATATATTAGCCATTTTTCAATATGTTAATTGAATAGATAACCGTAACTTTGTGATATACTTCGCCTCTCCTCTGAAACGTGACAATCAAAAAATTTTATGTAGAAGAGTTTGATAATAAAGGGAATTACCATAATCATGTTTTGAACACGACCATCTTACATAATATGTCAATAACTACCACTGCTCATTATGTATACACGAAGATAACACGAAATGACAAGCGCACGTACAACTGTTTTAATATGCAACATGAGATTACATTAACTTGTTAAAATGAAGGCTTGTTCGCGACTCTCTAGTAGCATGGTTGTGAAAACCCAGTGTTCTGTGTTGAGGGAGGGGGTTCAGTAAAGCGTAAGGAATTAAAAGGGATTACAAAGTTTGCTTTTGAGTGCCACCTTCAACTCCCCTCCCCTCTCCTCAGTGCCAGTGCCACCTTCATTCCCCTCATACCCGCAAAACTCTGAGGTTTTGTCACCATACAATCTCTCTCTCTTCTCTTCTCTCTCTCTCTCTCTCTCTCTCTCTCTCTCTCTCTCTCTCTCTCTGCTGCAGTGATGCTGTGAGCTACATGTACCTGAATAGGTGTATACTGTATAGGCGGAGCGATGCTTTGTAAAAAAAAATTAATCATTTGTTCTACCTCTTACATAATCAATAAACATAAGCGTCAAATAAACTTATTATATATATATTTATATATACCACGACAAAAAATATGAATTCATAAAAAACTGCTAATTGTGTTCAATGTTTAAATAGTGTATTTTCTATTATGTTATAAAAACACGTTCAGAGCAAGTATTCATTAAACAAGTCGTTACTTGTATTTAAGCGAACAGTCGACATATAAGGTATGCAATACCTGATTACCCTTAATTACATATAACTACCGTGTATATATATATATATATATATATATATATATATAGAGAGAGAGAGAGAGAGAGAGAGAGAGAGAGAGAGGGCTACGTCGTGGCCAATGTCGTAACACCGCTTCCCGGAGATCAGCGAAGTTAAGCGACATTGTCTGGGTAGTAGTTGCATGGGAGACTGTCCTCCGTGCCCATATTAGTAGCGACCCGTGGTTCGGATCCCACGTAAAGCTGTAGGTCCCCTCCGTCATATGACCTTACATGGTGCGAAGGAGGTTAAACAACCCCAATTAAAAATAAAATATATATTATATATATTCCTTATAGGCATACATTTTATAAGATATATATTTAGGCGTACATTTATAAAAAAATATATGTATTGAATCACTGTAAAAAGTCTCAATATTGATGATTTGAACCATCTGCGACCTTTTTTATTTTTATTTTTTACAGCTGATATTTGAATTCCTTCTACTTTTTGTGGTTCATCCATACAGCAAATTAAATGTCTTCCCATGGTTATCAATGATTACGTCATTGCCGTGCAAGCTGATTCCACGGTTATAATTACACCGCACTACATTATATATATATATATATATATTATATATATATATATTACTTAATACGAGTAATTATAATTAGCGTATCAATTACCAATTACTATATAATTAATTGTGATTAGATTTCCGATGATATAATTCCTAGATTAGTTCTCATAAGGCAATTATATTTATTTATTTATTTACCAATAATAACGAGGATATTCCATGCAACATACACATTATTACACACACACACATACACTATATATATATATATATATATATATATATATATAACTTCCTATGAAAGGTTTTTCATATCTTTCAACCCCAACCCCTCCAGCCATGCATGTGACCCCTCCTTTTCCTTTTAAACTCTTAAAACGTCTCCATTTTTATGTTTCGCACCACGTAGAATAACGAAATTTCCCATCCATTAATTATGTATATGGGGACACTTGACTTGACGTTGGGGGGCCTTTATATATATATATATATATATATATTATATATATATATATATATATATATATATATACCCGTCGGAATGAACAAAATTATCTACATACAGCCCCCTGTTAATTACAGGTAGCAGGGTTGTACAAGGCACTGTATACAAGCAAGAAGTTGGTTCGGTGCAGGCGCAGATGTGAGAAAGAGGAAAGTAATTCTTTTAAAAGTGGTGGAGAAAAAGATCCCACGGTTTTTTTTTCTTATAGTTTTTGCTTTTAATTTGCGGTAAAAAAATTTATCCTTATATATATATATATATATATATATATATATATATATCACTCTAGTTATAATTCATAAAAGTTTGTAGCTGATGATTTTTAATTTAATAAGTTTTTCACTTATTCAGTCTTGTTTTCTTTAGTTACCTTTATTAATATTAAAAAAATTACTCGTAATTACCTATAGAAATACTTGAGAGAACATAGTATCACTTTTCATAAGAATAACTTCAAATGGATAAATTTTAATGAGTAGCGGGTGACACTTTCAAATAAGAAATGACCCCGTTTGTGAAGCATAAATTAGTGCCACCGAGGAGTGCCAATTTTGGCCCTGAATTCCTACCTCGAGTGCCCTTCTAATGGCACTCTCTAAATGTACCTATTTTAAGAGCTCCTTTATGCGTATATATAGAGCGTTACTTCCGCCCATTAGCCTTTAAAAACCATTCCCAGAGAAAGGGGTTGACAGAGAGAGAGAGAGAGAGAGAGAGAGAGAGAATAACACTCGTATTTCAAGAGAATTATAGACCTGCCTGTAATAAAATGAACCCAAAATGTCTACCTGTATATATTATTTCCCCGTGATGACTGTATCTTTACGGAGTGGTTGATGCACGATCACCACGAGTATATTATTGGTTAGTTTATGCAGCGGCGTTATCTCGTGTACGATCTCTGTATGCATGGCGTAATTGCGGAGCTAGCTTATAATTTATTCTTCTCTTTCCCGCAAAGTTTCCTCTGCTACTTTTCCAGGGTCAACGTATTTTTTCAACCATTTTCCGTGCCATGGGAGAGGGAACGGAAAGTGGGGAGAGGGCCTTACGCTTTTCCTATCCAGTTTTCTTCACTGCTGGAATAGTTAAAACAATGAACGGTTTAATAACAGGAACCTTCCCGAATGAACCTATTATAGTCTTCTACGGTATGTATACGAAACACGGTATTTAATCTCCGTGGATTTGACCATTAATCGAAAATTTATGGTATGAGTATGACGGGAGAGACATATATATATATATATATATATATATATTATATTATATAATATATATATCCCCTATGATAAAATGGTCACAGATAAGCTAGGAAAGACGGCGGCTTTTGCAACAAGAACTTAATTTATACGTATACAGTTAATTAAGATAGTCGTAACCCTGTTTATTCGCATATAAAAACCGAATATATTGTATGACGGAGCGTGTTTTCTCCTCTATTGGTGAATCGGTGAGCCTCGACTAACGAACCCATTACCTTTTATCTCTCGTTATCCATTCTCCCTTCTGAGCAGAGCCATCCCTATTTCTTCAATTCAATGAACGAAAACGCAAATATAGGATAATATAATGAAACATTTTGTTTTTATTATGTTGCCAGAACGTCACGTGTGTGTGTGTGTGTGTGTGTGTGTGTGTTTTAGCATGTAGATATTATTACCGTAATTTTTTTTAAGTATAAGGCATACTTGTACAAATTATTATTATTATTATTATTATTATAATATATATATATATATATATATATATATATATATATATAATATGTTTTAATTTCAACCTTTGATTATAATGAATGGAATCACTTGCACCAAAAGTGTTTTACATTTAAATAAAAATGGAACTACAGACATATTATTATTAATATATATGTATATAATTAAATTCAACACGTTATTCGCGACGCACACTGTACTACTACTACTACTACTAATAATAATAATAATAATAAAATTTTCATAATTAAAAAACTGCCAGATGTCTGATTACGAAAATCACAAAAGCTCTTGAATAATCAAAAAATAAAAAGTTCCTTATCAAACTGCCTTAATGAGTGTGTAAAAGCAGACTATATATATATATATATATATATATATATATATATATGATAATGTACCTTGTGTATACTCCAGACGTGTACAGCTAACGTTTGGCTATTTTTTCTAATTTGAAATTTTTATTCTGTCGATCAGCATATGGCAACAAGGGAGCATCTTCAACGAACTTTCAAAACGTATATATATATATATATATATATATATATATATAAAGTATTTTTCTCAATAAGCCATTGCGTGCAATCTAGCATATGTATACTGAATTTATATCACGTTAAAAAAATAATAAAATAATAAATAATAAAATAAAATATAAATAAAAACCTTTGTCGTAAAATAATTATGTAAAATTATATAAAGAGGAAAAACCTAAAGCGAAATAAAAAATAAAATAAAAAAATAATAATCTCAAAAAAAAAAACTTTGTACAAGGATCGTACCAACTGAGATTTACTCCGAGCCATTAAATCACAGGTGTAGCCTAGGCTACACGGTCCTTTTCTAGCCTAGGCGTCTAGCCTTAGGCGCAACCCTAATGTAACCGACATTTAGCAAGAAAATTATTTAAAAATACTGTTTTATATATATATATATATATAACGTTTGTTTATTTTTTAATGGGTAATAGTAGAGCGTCATGTTTTTTTCAAGTAACACGTTCAAAAAGAATTACGTATGACATTTTAGGACTTTTTCCATAAGGTGGGGTGGGAAGAGAGGGCTAACCTAAGCCTACACTAAGTAGATTTTAAGACTGGAGGAAGGGTTATACATTTTAAAATATATTCTCGTATTCAAATTGTGGTTTATGGATACGTACAAAATCCTTTTACTAGATAAGATCCTTGCACGCTAATTACGGGTTATTACCGCTGCGATGTAAGGAAAAATTTAAGAAATAACAAATATAGGGGCCATTAATGAAAGTAATAGGCTTACTAACGTACATAGGCCTATTTTAAATTAGTTTGAAAAAGTAAAAAGCTCCGCTTATAAGACTGCGAAATAACCTCACTGGCCTTTCTACCGTAAACTTTAAGCAGTAGGCAGGGCACCAAAATAAGGATAAGTCGCAGATTCTACTCAAAAAAGGGGGATAAACACTGCCTATTACCTACTTATAAAAGTATAAGTTGGTCTGCTAAATAAAGTAGGCTACTCTTTCGAGAAAAATTTCTACATATACTTCACTCTGGATAAAAAAATTACCATATATACATTATAACTTATTCATACGACTAAATTTGTGTTGCCTTTGGGAAGAAACATAAACTTGCGATGCATCTTGCTCCTGAAGAATCATGCACCACGACTGATAAGTCGGGGTGTCTGCAATACAATCTAACGAAAATTGCAATAAACTGAATAGCGATATGGAGGTTCTTTTGACTAGCCTAACGCTGTTGCTTTCAGTGGTGATGAACCACGTACGAAAGCCTCGTCAGTACTTTAACCCCCTATTTGCCTGGCAATGCTGCTGCAAGCTGCTCGTATCCTGAAAAGAAGTTTAACTCTTCATACTTTCACTTAAACTATGAATAATATATATATATATATATATATATATATATATATATATACATTCAACTGCAAAGAACACGCAGTATAAATAACGTAAAGAAACGACGCTTGTATAGGAGATATTCCGCGCAAGGTGGTTACCTCATTTTTTCATTTGTTCCGTTCTCTCTCTCTCGTCTTGCGCGGAATATCTCCTATACAAGCGTCGTTTCTTTACGATATATATATATATATATCGAGGGTGAGATCACCTGAAGATCCGCCACCCAGCCTTTTTTAGTTAGCTTTATAAGGCTAACAAACGAAAATATCACGACCTAACCTAACCATTCGTCAAGGGGGTACAATTGACCTAACGACTGGTTAGGTTAGGTCGTGATATTTTCGTTAGTTAGCCTTATAAAGCTAACTAAAAAAGGCTGGGGTGATGGATCTTCAGGTGATCCCGAGGATGTATGTTTTTTTCATGAAAAAATAGAATACAGTATATCAAATTTACTCGGAGCTCAAATTTTTAATTTGTACTCGTTTCATTTTTCTGTAATAGAAGAGTTACAGTGTAATGTTGATAAGGTTTAAATTGTTGTCATAAAAGTCTGTTTTTTGTGTGGTATTAATTTCCAATTGCTGAATGGAATATTTTACTAGGTACCATTCAACATCGGACTGTCGTTGAAAAATTTATTTTAGTGAATGGATATAACCCAGTCCTCAGACAGAATGACCATTAATGAGAAAAAGAGAAATGAAACGTGAAGCGTGTGTGTGTGTATATATATATTGTATTATAACCTGCCATTGTGACCACCTTTGCCTAGTGACTACCCAACTAAAGTGACCACTTTTCTGCGATATAGTACATTTACAATATAAATTTTCCTCAGTATAGTGACCACCTGCGTATTATGGAAAGCGATCGGTTTTACCCAACTAAAACTAATTTTTGTTCAGAATTTAATCTGTTAAAGGGACCATACGATTTCAATAAAACACGATGATCTTGCAACTTAATCCTGTCATGACTCATACCTATAATAATTTCTGGACAATTGTTTACACAGTTAAATAAATAAAAGTTGAAACGAGAGTCTTTCACTCAAAACTGACTCGTTTACTGAACATTAGTGGAAAAAATCCTTTTTCAAGTTCAAGCACGTGACGGAAAGAGGCCGGTCAGTTTATTATAATTAACTCTATCGGGAGAAATATTATTTTTTTCCTAAAGTCACCACCTACCTAAAATGACCACTTTTTTTTCGTCCTTACTCTGGTTACTTTGAACAGGTTCTACAATATATGCCGTATATTTAAATAAAATCTTGCCCCTCGCAACTTTGCATTGGTTTGGGGTGAAGATTTATCACTGAATGTCATGATGGAGGAGAGTGTTGTTTTCGTGAGTTCTCCATTTCATACACCCAGGCACACTGCTTGAGCCAGGTGTTCGGTTTCTAGTTCTTGAAGGCACTCGCATCGACACCAGTACATAATATTTGTTATTTCTTTTAGCAATTGATTAAATAATTTGGTCCTTTAACTGCAGGGTTAAAGATACGCCTCGCTTAATTTTTCGTTCAGGGACACCGAACATTTTTCCTTTCCTATTTTTCAGTTATTTGGATGGTTAAAGGGTTTAGTTCGAAATCTAGAACCACGCAATTTTTTTCATTATTTTCCATAAGCAAATTATGGTGGATCTGTGGCTGCTCATCCACTACACATTTAATTCAAGATTCTTTCTCACTCATCCGTACTTATGTGAGTCTATTTAATTTAGGTGTGAAGTAAGGTTGGCAATGCTCCGGTTCCGGAACTAAAGATGAGCTAGGAGTTGGAGCTAGGATTACCGGACCGCTCGGGAGCTAGGCTTCTAGAGCTACGGTTCATAAAAAGAAAAACCATAGTCACTCATTAAATGTAAACGGATGTGGTTATCGCACTCGTCTTCGTATTAAATAAAATAAAAAATGTATCTTAGTTCATACTACAATATACCCAGGTGGGCAAAAAAAATTACCATGCTGATGTTCTTAGTATTTTGTGCCCAAATACTATTGAATCAATCAATGACTGAAATTTTTATACATGTAATAAGCATTCATTATATTAATTTTCATGTTTTTCTTTTTCAGATTTTATGGATTAGAAAAGAATAAGTACATTGTAAAGGGTTCAGTAGCCTGTTAAGAGGTGTAAAATGTCCTCATACAGTGAAGAGGGTAAATTACTAATAAAAAACTTGAGAATCGCGAAGGGATCGGGTGCGCGGTGCGTGTTGAGTGAATTTCAAGACAAACCTCGAACAGAATCAGGTGTGAAATACTTAATTCGCAAAGTTGATGAGACTGGTGGTTGATAGACTTGAAGGAAGTGGGCGACCTCGGAATGCTAGGACGGAGAATAACATCGACTTGGTTGAAAGCTACATCTTGAGTCAAGAAGATCAGCCCGGAACTCATCTCTCTCCGAGGAAGTCAAAAAACAAACTGGTGTTTCCCGTGGCACCGTTAGGAATATTGCAAAAAATTATTTGGAGCTACGTTATTACAGACTGCAATCTGTTCAATCACTAACGGATACAAATAAGGCCAAACGCGTAACTTGCGCTCAGAATTTGCTCGACAGATTTGAGGGGACAATCAGTTAAACGAATATGGTTTTCTGACAAGAAAACATTTCACCTTATACCACCAATTAATCATACACATGTATGGGAATGTTGCGAGAAAACGAGACATAACACCAAAGCGTTCAGTGAAGAAAGTTTCAAACTTCTCGCACAGCATCAGGGTAGGCGCCTGTGTTTCAAAGTCGGGGAAAACCAACATCGTTGTAATTGAGCCCCAAGCCAAAATCAATGCTGAATATAACTGCACGCGGGTTTTACCACAGTATTTGAGATATATTCGACAAGATAGTGGCAACAATTACACTTTCCAGCAAGATGGTGCTCCTGCGCACAGAGCACAACAAACTGTGGCTTACCTGCAGAAGAAACTCCAGACTTCATTGAGCCAAATATGTGGCCAGCCAACAGTCCAGATCTTTTACCTTTAGATTATGGTATTTGGGAGGCATTGAAGTCAAAAGTTTATATTCCCAGTGAAAGAAGTCGAAATGTGAACGAATTGCGTGAACGAATTTTGGAAGGTTGGATCAATGTGTCACAGTGGTATATTGACAGGGCCACTGATGAGTGGCGTCCACGTTTGACCACATGTATTCAGCAAAATGGAAGTCACATCGAACAATTGTTCAAATAATTTTATCAACACTCTAAAGTAGTGCTGTTAAAAAATTTGGTAACTCAGACTCATCTTTTGACTTAAATAAAGCCATTTGTATGAGCATGGTCAGTTTTTCCCATCCGTTATATACATATATATACGTATATACTGTATATAACCCGTTTTTATGATATTTGACGATGTAGCTGAAGCCATAGACGGAGTTAAATAAAAAATAGTCGAAGCTAGAGCATTGATAAGGAGCTGCTTCAGGAGCAAGCCTGGAGCCGGAGGTGAAACCTTGCTGGAGCCACTGAATTCGGAGCACTGCCAACCCGACCTTCTTTTAAAGGTTCTCATTATGTCCCGTAATTCTTTTTGCTTAATTTATCGCTATCTTATTTTGTGTCTCAAATTTAGCATCGTCAGTCATTATCCCTAAATCTTTAGCTTTTGAGTTTCGCTGAATTTTCTGTTCATTTGGGGTATGGTTATTTCTGTATTACTTCATAATCCATATCAGTTAGCATAACAAATACTGCGCAAGCATATTCCTCGCACGTGCTATTGAGACGCAAATCCGAGTATAATAATGAATTGATGATGTTCCTTCAACTTGAAAAACCTGTTACTCTTTTCAATGAAGTTATATATAATACATCCATTTCCCTATTTTGGCTTGTTAGGTTCATACACTTTGAGTTTGTTAAGGTACCCTATAGCAAATTCTGCATATATATTCCGGATTCCGGTTCGAATTCCACGTGAAGCTGTGGGTCTAATATAAGGTAGAACAAGATTGACCGTCATCAGAATGAACAATTCGGGCGGAAGCAAAACCAAGGTTACCAACGTGTATATACGGTATATATATATATATATATATACAGTATATATATATATATATATATATATATATATATATATATATATATATATATATATATAATTGTGTGTGTGTGTGTGTGTGTATATATACAGTATAATTGTATATATATATATATATATATATATATATATATATATATATATATATATATATATATATATATTATATAGGGCGTCCCAAAAAAATGCATACACACTTTAACAGCTGATAGCTCAATTGATGTTTCTTTCTTTCCAAGTTAAACCCATTAGAATTAATAATGGCAGTCAGACTAAGCTTTGAACAAAGGAAATTCATTCTAAAATGCTACTGGAAGTGTGAAAACGCAGTTGAAGTGCAAAGACAGTTTAGGAGGGAGTTTCAAACAGATCCACCAACGCGACTTACCATCACTCGAATTAGAGATAAGTTTGAAGCCGATGGAACTGTTCAGAATGTCCACAAGAAGCGTTCCGGAAGACCACGGACATCGACAAGCCCCACAAAGCAAGAAAGAGTACTGGAAACGTATCACCAAAGTCCAAGAAAATCTGTGCGGCAAGCGAGTCGTGAGGTAGGAATTTCAGAATCGTCTGTCCAACGTATTTTGAAGCGCTGTCAATGGAAAAGTTACATTCCAAGATTAGTCCATGCTATTAATGAAGATGATGATCCGGACCGAAGAGTGGACTATTGCGAGTGGTACTTGGCACGATGTGGATGTGGATTGGACGAAGGGGTTTCGTAGAATACCCTCCGCGTTCACCAGACCTCACACCACTAGACTTTTTTATGGGGATACTTAAAAGACAAAGTCTACGCTATAAAACCTGCAACAGTCGCTGAATTGAGAGCAGCCATTGAACGAGAATGCACACAAATACCAAACGAAATGTTTCGTGATGTTTGCGATTCCACTGCTTCGCGTTATCAGCAGTGCCTGGACCAGAACGGACGTCAGTTTGAAAACAGGCGTTGACAAAACAATTAAATAATGTCTGTAGATTCTATTACATTTTGAAAATGAAATTTATTTTAATAAACACTGCCTTTATAATTATTTAAAGTGTGTATACATTTTTTGGGGACGCCCTGTATATATATATATATATATATATATATATATTACATTATCATATCACATGTTATATGCAGCAGGACAGCTACTTTACGCATGGGAAAGTGAGTCCAATTCCGATTCCATCCTCATTTCTAATTCTAATTCCTGTTCAAAATGGGACTAAAAATTTTAGAACTCCCATAACACCCGAATTGATATATACAAATTCCTTTAAAACTTCCATTGTAGTGAAAATTGCTTAATCCACAATGGAGGTTATACGGCATGCGGGAAAAAATAATGAGCTCTTTTGGTGACTTTTATATTCCTTTTGAATGAAAAACATTCAGTAATTCATTTCGGTTTAAAATATTTCAAAGAAATCGTTTCAACAAAAATATAAAATTGCCATTTTCGGTCTATCACAAAAGAATGGACACCCTAAGTCCTAATAGGTGCCAAGCAAAAAAGCAATTAACCCTTCTTTCACTCTCTCTCTCTCTCTATGGAGAGAGAGAGAGAGACGTCATCACCTCAACATAACCCAAATTTCTTAAAGCGTATAAGGCTATGCTTCCTGATAAAACACATATGCTTTCCTGAGGAAAAGAATGTTAATATATTTTATAAATGTGTTTATTTATACCAATCCCAATTCCACATCACTCAAATCCTATATGAATTCGAGATTCCCCCCCTCGCATATTTCGATTATTGAATATGGAATCACCCAGCTATAATAATGCAATATATATATTTATATATAATGTATACTAGAACGCCCGTTCGTTGCGCCTTGCGCGGCAAATGTCCCCCCCCGAAACACAACCGAGGAGGCGCCCTGGGAGGGACACGTATATTACTGAAACCTTCCCTGGTTCTCCCTTAAAGTGAATACTAAAGATGGTGCAGATTACCCTAGCCGTTTAGGCATGTATAAATGAACATAGAACAGACAGACAAACAATCATCTCAACATCATCATCATCATTATTCCCCTCCTCCATATACAGGGTGTCCCAGAATTAACTATCTATTTCAATGAAATCGGACAAATTTTTTAAAAACACACTTTTATTTATGTTTATCATGTTTAATATGTGTTAAAAATGTATAAATTTCTAAATTTTTTTCATAATTTTATTTTCATAATTTTTTCATTATCTGGTCCAATGAAAGACCGTCTGAAGTCATAGAATGGCAAAGAGACTCTCCAAAAGTTAACGTGTGGCTTGGAATGACCAAATCCAAAATTTATGGCCCATTCTTCTTTGCGGAGGCAACTGTAACAGGTACCGTCTACCTTGATATGCTTCAGCAGTTTCTCGAACCACAGCTTCTTGATGATGGCATTCTTGATAATGTGTGTTCAACAAGATGGAGCACCATAAATTTTGGATTTGGTCATTCCAAGCCACACGTTAACTTTTGGAGTCTCTTTGCCATTCTATGACTTCAGACGGTCTTTCATTGGACCAGATAATGAAAAAATTATGAAAATAAAATTATGAAAAAAATTTAGAAATTTATACATTTTTAACACATATTAAACATGATAAACATAAATAAAAGTGTGTTTTTAAAAAATTTGTCCGATTTCATTGAAATAGTTAATTCTGGGACACCCTGTATATATATATATATATAAAACTGACGTGGATAAACTAAATACACAAATTCGACCTATACCTTCCAATCCCGATAATGCTAAAGTACACGTAATAAGTAATACCGCATACATTAATTAAATCCTACATAATTACTACGGGCAGTTTGTTTTATAAAGTTATAAGCACGCAACATCACCATTTCAACCTGTAGCTTAGAAGCTGTTCTACATAACAGGACGCCTGCAGGCCCGAGTCGACTTCGAATAACATACGGGAGCCCAAGAGAAAAAATTATCAGATGTGCAACGGGTATTTGGCAGATAACTCAAACAATTATTCATCCACGTTTCGAGAATGGTACAGATAAAGGTTTGAATAATGGAAATTAAGTACCTCAACCAGTAATGTTATGGTAGCACTCACGAAGACACGAACCTATAAAGGTATTAAGGTTACGTTAAATTTAATCTAATTTGAGGGTTGGGGAACCTTTGTTTGGGTTCAAGGATCAAAGTTTATATACGGGTACTGAGGCTTCTTTTAGTTTCATATGTGGAGGGAATTGTGACGTAATAACAAGCCAGTTATTACCACTCGATGATCAATAAAGATTTATACTAAATTGCTGTTAAGAAATAATAATAATAATAATAATAAGAGTAGTAGTGGTAGTGAAGGTTATATTTACTTTGTAACTTGCGAATTTCGGAAGACAAAGGCATAATAGTTTAAACCACCCTGTGAGTGGGCTTGTCGCAAACCCACACCTAAAGGTCGTGGGTATTTCCTGATAATGTGTAGGGGGGGCCTACAAGCTATACACCTGATAAGACTAACATTTATTCGCGTCTTTGTTTTAATATGCAATAATTTAGAGATTTTGGAAGAGCAACCTTTTATTAATAACTTCCAGAAGCCAGATGAGGTGGTGTTTTGGGCTGGGTGTGAGAGGGAATTGAATTTAGTCGTTAGTAATTCATTGCATGTCAGAAGGTTTACCTGGTTACAGAAGGGTATAATAAGAATGCGCGGTACTTTTAATATTATATATACAGGGCGTCCCCAAAAAATGTATACACACTTTAACAGCTGATAGCTCAATTGATGTTTCTTTCTTTCCAAGTTAAACCCATTAGAATTAATAATGGCAGTCAGACTAAGCTTTGAACAAAGGAAATTCATTCTAAAATGCTACTGGAAGTGTGAAAACGCAGTTGAAGTGCAAAGACAGTTTAGGAGGGAGTTTCAAACAGATCCACCAACGCGACTTACCATCACTCGAATTAGAGATAAGTTTGAAGCCGATGGAACTGTTCAGAATGTCCACAAGAAGCGTTCCGGAAGACCAGACATCGACAAGCCCCACAAAGCAAGAAAGAGTACTGGAAACGTATCACCAAAGTCCAAGAAAATCTGTGCGGCAAGCGAGTCGTGAGGTAGGAATTTCAGAATCGTCTGTCCAACGCATTTTGAAGCGCTGTCAATGGAAAAGTTACATTCCAAGATTAGTCCATGCTATTAATGAAGATGATGATCCGGACCGAAGAGTGGAGTATTGCGAGTGGTACTTGGCACGATGTGGATGTGGATTGGACGAAGGGGTTTCGTAGAATACCCTCCGCGTTCACCAGACCTCACACCACTAGACTTTTTTATGGGGATACTTAAAAGACAAAGTCTACGCTATAAAACCTGCAACAGTCGCTGAATTGAGAGCAGCCATTGAACGAGAATGCACACAAATACCAAACGAAATGTTTCGTGATGTTTGCGATTCCATTGCTTCGCGTTATCAGCAGTGCCTGGACCAGAACGGACGTCAGTTTGAAAACAGGCGTTGACAAAACTGTAGATTCTATTACATTTTGAAAATGAAATGTATTTTAATAAACACTGCCTTTATAATTATTTAAAGTGTGTATACATTTTTTTGGGACGCCCTGTATTAGTGATGTAGGTCACATCCGCATCCGCATCCGCGGAACATCCGCACATTTTCTTGCATCCGCATCCGCACTTTGGACTGCGGATGTCGTGCGGATGTGGACCGTTGAGATAAAACGTCATTAATAAGCGGAAATTATCAAATTCTACTATATTAATAGAACTAGTTCATTGTGCGCAAAAGTGATGCAAGCGACAAGACGAGAGGCTGTTCTTGTATGAAGTTACTCTCTTGCAACCTACTTAGATCCACGTTACAAAGCTAAGTTATTTTCACCTAGTACATTAGAACGAGTTAAATCATCACTTGGCAAAGCAGTTGAAGAGCTTCAATCTCTTGAATCTGTCGCTTCGCCACCCACCAAAAGAATAAAAGTTTCAGTGACAGAACCAACACCTTCAACAAGCAAATCTATCACAGAATCTGTCTCTCAGTTTCTTGAGTCAAGCAGCAATGACGAGACCTACGCGATGTCAAAAGATGTAGTAAAAATGATCGAGAGCTATCACCAAGAAAAACGCCTGGCTGCATGTGACAATCCTATTAGTTGGTGGAAAAATACGCAGAATATCTATCTATACTTGAGTAAACTTGCAAGGAAACATTTAGCCTGTCCTCCAACAAACGTACCAAGCGAGAGATTATTTAGCAGTGCTGGATTAATATATGATGAAAAGAGAAACAGACTGGCAGCAGAAAAGGCAGAAAAATTAATGTTCCTTAAGCATAACCTTCCTATAATTAAGTTTGAACATTAAACGATGAACATCTTAGTTTACTTTATTTTAATTACTCATTTATAAATATGCCTAATAAAACTTTAAACTTAATATAAATAGTTATCAAGCTAATTAAAGATCTCTTTCTATAAGGGTGGAGGTTGGGGAAAGAGGTCGGTGGGGTGCATTTGAGTTGGGTTCACGTCCCGCATCCTGGTAACACAATTATGGTTTCTAATTGTGGCTGAAACTCAACAAAATATAACGAATTTATTTGCAGACGAATTCACTAATTGATTTCTATATTAGTTAGATGCTTGATATTATTTTATATGTTCAGAGAAAAGTACAGCAATTATTGTACAATTAATCAATTATACTACATTATAGTTACAGCTCTCTCTATATAATAACTTATTATATACGTTAAACACAACAAATCTCGAATATATCCTAAAAAATAACAAAAATGTAGACATCCGCATCCGTATCCGCATCCGCGGATGTTGAAATCAAACATCCTCATCCGCATCCGCATCCGCGGATGTGAAAAAAATGACATCCGCTACATCACTACCCTGTATATAATTTAGGGTGATTCAAAAAAAACAAAGTTTTTTTTTTTAATTGTTCAACCTGTATTTTTGTTCCCTATGACAAAAAAGTAGTGTATGCCAAATTTGGTGAATTTTAAATAAAATTTACTATGTGCTACCAGGCGTCAAAGTTTCCCTCTTTTTCAATTTGTTTGTTTTTACAACTTATGATTTTATGTTTAATTGTTTATATTTCAGAATTTTTAATTAATGGTTTATATACTAGCTTGCTTTTAATTGTTGCTTGGAACTCGTAATTTTGATAGCAATTAATCGATTATGGAAGCTAGGCCTAACTCACCATCACCCAGTTGCTCATTTGGGAGAAGTTCTACAAGAAAAGAAACTGAAGTATGGCTAATTGGGCAGCCCTCTGCAGTACTAAAAACATCCGTATTACCATCAGAGAAGGAAATGATGGCCCTCTTCATGCACTACAGAAATATTAAAAAGCAAGACATTAGAGAATCATGCTGCTCTACTGCAGATGATGTGCTAGCAGTTTGGAAAAAAGCAGAAATACCAGCAAAACAAAGAATATATGTAGTAGATAAAATTCAAGGAATACTGAAGGAATGACAGCTGCTTAAGAAAAACAAAGCAAACAAATTGAAAAGATCACAAAATTTAAATAATAAAGAAGAAAAATGGAAAGATAAACTGGAAAACTTATTTGACATTGCTCATGAGAATGCTATGCAGCTTATAAAAATAGAAGATGATAAGAAATTCTTGAAAATGCAACGTGAGAAAGGACGTCATGGAAAAATGGGTACCATTGATAAGGCTGTTGCTAAAAAAGAGCAAAGAGCAGCAGAAAAGCAACAACGTTATGAAAAGAGGAAAGCAGAAGAAGAGATCAAAAGAAAGAAGAGTGAAGAGGCTATCATACTCACCAGTACATCATCAGAATCAGAATCAGAGGAGAGTAAAAGTGATGAATCTGGTTTCTGTGCTGCACAACCTTCAACATGGAAAAGTAAGGTTGGCAAACGTAGAAAATTGTTTGATGATAAATTATTAGGAAGTCTTGATGTTGCAAAATTGAGTGACAGAAATGCGTCTCTTTTTAATGCAAACAATCAGACATCGCTTGAATGGGACATCTGCGAACAAATAAAATGCATGTGTTTCAATACAACGGCAGCCAATACTGGTCCTAGAAATGGTGCAGCTATTCTTCTAGAACAAAAATTCGACAACGATTTATTGTGGCTGGCATGTCGACACCATATATTTGAAATTATGCTGGAAGCTGTTGTTTCAAAGTCTTTATCACCATCTTCTGGCCCAGATATAGTCCTTTTTAAGAAGTTCAGAGAAAAATGGTCAAGCATTAATAAGGAGAACTACGAGACAGCATTATCAGATCCAGATATCTATGAAAATATTCATGACATCAAAGATGACATAATTATATTTGCAACAAATCAACTAGATACATTCCAACCAAGAGACGATTACCTAGAACTATTGCAGTTAACAATTATTTTTTGGGGAGGTGAACCAAAAGGCGGAATCAAATTTAAACATCCAGCGGGACTTCATCGGGCTAGGTAGATGGCCAAAATTACATATTCATTAAAAAATTTTATGTTCAAATCTCAGTTCAAAATTTCAGTAAAAGACAAAAAAGGACTAAAAGACATCTGTCTATTTGCTACTCGGTTATATGTAAAGGCATGGTTTACAGCTCCTGTGCCATCTTGCGCTCCTCGTCTTGCTCTGGAATTATTACAGCATCTTGTAGTCTACAAACAAATAAATGACACAATTGCATTTGTTGCTATTAAAAAACTGTTAGGTCACATCTGGTACCTATCAGAAGAACTGGTAGCCTTGGCCTTTTATGATGATGAAGTGCCTACTGAAACGAAAAACAAAATTGTAAAGGCCTTGCAAAATACAACAGAAACTCTTCCTGCAAAACGGGCTTTTCTAGATCCTGCACTTATTCCAACGAAGAAATAAGAAGATTTTGTCATCAAATACTCAAAGATTCTTTACAATAACAGAATTTAGTTCAAAATTTTTACTCAAAGATCTACAGATCTACAGAAGCTAAGGCTAACAAAGACCCTAAGATCCACTCTAAGGCTAGCCCGAGAGAAAGGAAAGAGTAGGGGGTTAAGAGAAGAGAAGAGAATAAGGGGTTAAGTAAGGAGCAACACCTATCACTCGTGGGTTAACATTCATTCAGAAAAAGAGGAAAAGTGTCTCACCATCATCATCCGCCGGCCACTGCCGACAAGTCAGAAAAATAGTCGGAGAGAATAGGAGAGGGGTGAAAGATGAAAAGAAGTAAAATAAGAACGCTTACAAACCATGCAAACACAGTCTTAACTCACTGTCATACCATGCAAACTACAAACATGCAAGAAAAGAGTTAGAGACATGCAAAGTAAGGAGGATAAGAAAAAAAAAAAAAGTAGGTAAAGTTAAACAAAAAGTGGGTTAGTTTACGCTATGAGCTACATCTACATTCGTGTTAGTCTAATTTTTTTTTTTTTTAAATAATAATTTTATTGCTGGCATCACACGCTGGCATGTCACAAGCTGGCATTCATCGTCAACAGACTCATCCCCGAGCACCACCACCAGAGCTTCTGTTACGAACTTTGTTGTTATTTAAATTAAACAACGTTAATACCTTTAAAATGTCTGTCAAGACGGTTCTTAAACATATTAACGCTGGTAGAATGAACGACTGACGCGGGAAGATTATTCCATTTATCAATTACTTTAAACGTAAAGAAGTTTTTAGCGATATTAGTAATGAAACGTCTGCCACGCAACTTGAATCCGTTATTGCGAGTATTACTATTATCGAAAGTGAACAATTTGTCAAAATTCACGTTATCGATGTTATTAACGATTTTAAAAACTTCAATAAGCTCCCGCCTTAATCTCCTAGTTTCGAGTGAATACAAGTCTAACACTTTAATCCTATCTTCATAAGGCTTGTTGCGCAATGACGGAATAAGTTTCGTGGCACGACGCTGAACCCTTTCTAACCTATCAATATCCTCACGCAAGTACGGGCACCAAAACTGAACTGCATAATGGCATAATGATGAAGAGTATAACTCCGCTAAGAAATCTATCAAACAGTGGAAAGTCGTGAATGATATAGCGGAAAGAGGAGTAAAATTAATGGATGAATATAATAAAATACTAACACATGACGAAGATCAAAAGCAATTCTTGCTACAAGTAGTGAAAAACTACAGGGCTGTTTACCCTGATAGAAAGAAAGAAACATTGATGAAGTAAGGACAGCTAATGTCTCAAATATCATGCTAGTTTAATTATGCATGCTTGTGGTTATGGTAGGACCTGGGGAGCTTTCCACATTAAAAAAAAGCAATGCGCCTTGTACTGTACCCCCTGGATGGTGTGGAAAAATTTGACAATTTGAGTCGTTCTGTCAATTTTTAATTGCTGGTAGCAACCCCTAAAAATTAAAAATTTGCTAAAATATTTTAGGATAGTTGTTTTTATGCTGAAATGAACCATTTAAAGGGTTGAACACATTAAAATATAAAAAAAAAAATTTTACCCCATATTTGAATCACCCTATATATATATATATATATATATATATATATTATATATATATACAGTATATATATATATATATATATATATATATATATATATACACACAGTGTGTATATATATATATATATATATATATATATATATATACAGGCGTATCCCGCTTAACGTAGTAGATACGTTCATGGAAAACACGTTAAGCGATACTGCTAAAAAGCATGTTTTCCCATTGAAATGTATGTATTATTGGAAGATATGCTGCCGACGTAAGATTTTTGACCTTATAACGTAACACACACATGAAAAATACACATAAATACAAATAATAAGTATTGTAAATGCATGTATGTAAAATAGAAACAATAAAATAAAATACACAATTAAAACAACTAGTCTTAAAATATCTAATTTCACTTCCAAATTAATGGTTTTCCTCTTACTTTTAGGAGTAGCGCAGTTCTTGTCACTTAATCCACGTTTGCTAGCCATCTTGCAGAGTTTACAATAATGTAAATGGTGAAATAATGGTTATTAATGATGAAATAATGAAGCGGCAAAACACCACCAACTAATGTAGTCAATACGCGGAGAAACTGTATGACTGTGAAGCAAGTGTACGCAGTACGCATGCGCAGTGTGATGCAGCTAGCCGTGGAGCCTACGAGAACGTCTACGTTACGTAGTGTCAATTTTTGGCAAATAATTATATATGTTGCGTAGTTCCCAAGTACAATATAACGGGTAACGTACTACGTTAAACGAAAAATGGTAAAAATTTGTTAACTCCGTTATAGCGAAACTACTTTAAAAGAAGCTACGTTAATCGGGGTTCATCCGTGGAATTCACAATGAATCACGTGAAATTATTGAAATGTACCCACAATGAAAAAATAAACCGATTTCGAGGCCTTTTATATTTCTATACCTCTGAGAAAAGGCCTTGGAACTGGTTTATTTTTTCACTGATGAATGAGTGATGGATGATGTGTATCATAAAGTATGATAGTAATGCATACATTTGAACTGTACTGTAATTAGAATTTAAATCTTAAGTTTTTATTTCAATATGTTATTATACGTATTCTGTTATGTATTTTAATAACTTTACAATTCACTGACGAGGAAATTAAGAATCGGAACGCACGGAATCATAAGAATAAGTGTTAAGCATAATATATATATATATATATATATATATATATATATATATATATTAGGGTGCCACTTATTTGGGGTGTTTTTCATTTTTTGGGAATTTCTATCAGGACGGGCGCATTTCTGGTGTCATTCCGTCTAAAAACATTGTGTGTAAAATATTTTTGAAATAAAATAATAATTAGAACTGCCTCAACGAGGTCAAAGTTTATACTTTTTGTCGAAAAGTACTCATGGCGTTCTGTTATCATGTCAGTTTTCGTTTCGATAGCTGCTGTAGTTTCTGAGTTGAAAAATGATAACAGACAGACAGACGGACGGTCAGAGTCGTTGGTTTAGTCTTCCGCACTGGTGTACAGAAGACTAAAATGAGGTATTATACAGGGTGTAACACGAGTTTATCCAAATATTGATACAGGCGAAAGAACATGTTATTCTAAGTAGAAAATGGGTTGGGACGAGTTTTGCCAACACTAACAGTGTTTCATTCTCTTTTTCAGTGAGTTCTGAAACGACGTGATGGCTTCGGCAACAAGATCTAAAACAGCAGTCTATCTCCTGGGGACCGTGGACCACAGCATCACAGGAAGCATGCTGCCTACGGGAAAGCAGGCGCTTCAGTACTTTTTCCACCTTCACCTTGACGTCAAGAAGCCGATCAAGGAAGCAGCCGCTGAGACAGTGACCGCAGTCAAGGAATTCTGGGAGCGGTCCCGTATTCCTACGCAGAAAGACCAACGCGCAAGGGACAAGGTTCTCCGAATGTACGAGAAGTGGCGGGCTCTGAACAAGAACTCGAAACGGCGCACTGTGACCCAAATCAGGAACGAGGCCGAGTTCCTCTCATCCCTTGACCGCCTCTTCGACATCGCACACGAACAGGCGATGTCGATGATCACAATCGAAGAGGACAGGGAGTTCCTGACGGGACAAAGGGCCGAGGTGCGGCGCGGCCGCATCTCCTCCACACGTGACATGACGCTGCACACTGAGGAGGAGCGTGCGAGGAGACAGGAAGCGGAAAGGAGCCGCCGGCAAGATGATGAAAGGGCGAACAGAGAGAGCCGAGAAGAACTCGTCGAACTGGCATCGAGCTCCAGCTCAGGTGCAAGCAGCCCGACTCGGTCACCGACACGGCGTCGTCGCCGAGAAGAAGAGGAAGAGCTCTCTCTCCCGGGCCCGTCCACGTCGAATGCAGAAGCATCTACGACCCCTTTACCACCCAAGCGATTCCGCGCGTCGAAAAAGATGATCACCCCTGATCTCTCCGCAGCGATGGATCGGACGAAACTTACCGACCGAGAAGGTGTTTTTTTGCTGTCGGCGGCTGCGAGGAGCTTGGGCCACGACCCTGAGGAGCTGGTCTTGAACCGCGAATCCTCCCGCCGCGACCGAGCAAAGTTCCGTGCTATGGCAGCAGCGGAAATGAAGGCAGCCTTCCATCCTACTGTGCCGCTGACGTTCACTGGGACGGGAAAATCGTACCAGCGGCTGACGGAGGCCCTGCTGAAGATCGCCTTCCAGTTCTGGTGTCTGGGGAGAACGTCGACAAGCTTCTGGCTGTGCCCAGCCTCCCCGACGGCACCGGCCGCGCCATGGCGGAAGCCGTCCTCTCTGCCCTCGAGGATTGGGACATCAAGGGATGGATCTGTGCCCTCTCTTTTGACACCACCGCCTCAAACACAGGACTCTCAGGAGGAGCTTGCTATATCATTGAGCAGAAACTCGAGAAGACAGTGCTTCATTTGGCTTGCCGCCACCACATCCACGAACTGGTGTGCGAGAAGGCATTCACGGCGTGCCTCGGTCCCTCTACTGGTCCTGACATCCTCCTGCTCAAACGATTCGCCGCCCAGTGGGACTTCATCGATCAAACCAAAGCGAAGCCCTTCGAGGATGGAACCATGCCGCAGCACCTGAAGGACGCCCGCGACGACCTGCTGATCGAATTCAGCCGCCTCCTCGACGGTCAACATCCACGTGATGACTACAGGGAACTTCTGGAGCTCTCTGTAATTGTGCTGGGCGGTCCGAACAAGCGGGGTGCCCGGTTCGCTCGTCCCGGCGCCTTCCATCGCGCGCGCTGGATGGCAAAAGTCATCTATGCCATCAAACTGTTCCTGTTCCGGGAACAGTTTCAGATGTCGTCAGGCGAAGCGGCTGGAATCCGGCGATTCACCATCTTCGCCGTGTCCATCTACGTGACGGCCTGGTACAAAGCGCCGCTCCCGGCAACGGCCCCAGCCGCGGACCTCGCGCTGCTCAAGGCCCTCGTCTATTATCCGGACTCAGCGGTGGCCAAGGCGACGGCGACAGTCTTCGCCAGGCACCTATGGTACTTGAGCGAGCGCCTCGTCACCCTGGCCATCTTCGACGAGGGTATCGACTTGGCGACAAAGCGGGAGATGATTAAAGCGATGGAAGAAGAGGAAGGATCGGAGGATCCCCCGCGGCGTATCAATGTGGACCTGTCCACCGCCTCAATCGCCAACAATACATTGGCCAAGTTCACAACGACTACATCAAAGGAGTTCTTCAAGGTTCTGGACATCAGCACCGCCTTCCTGCTCAAGGATCCGGAGGAGTGGCGGACGGACCCAGCCTTCATCGCCGCATCCCGCCGAGTCCAGGCCCTTCAAGTTGTCAATGACTTCGCGGAGCGCGGGGTGGCGTTGATGCAGTCTTTCAACCTGGCCCTTACCAAGAGTGAAGACCAAAGGCAGTTCCTCTTACAAGTGGTCGAGAAGCACCGCTGTGACTTCCCAACCGCCCGCAAGTCCACCGTGACCTCTGCAAAGTAGGCAACAATGAGAGGGAGATGGCGCCCATGATACCCCCCCCCCCCCCCTTGAGGGGCTAATACTCGAGTTGAGGGGGACCTAGAGTTGAAAGTATGAAGTCCAGTTATATGTTTTAGGTCAAGATTAGTAGCTTGAACAAACTAGAAGTGATATTTTATTTGCTAGAGGCATAGAACATCATGATCTAAAATTTCTACTTTTGAGAAAATATACAAACTTTGACCGTATTGAGGCAGTTCTAAATATTGTTTTATTTCAAAAATATTTTACACACGATATTTTTTGACAAAATGAACCAGAAACGCGCCCGTCCCGATAAAAATTCAAACTTTCGAAAATAAGTGTCACCCTAATATATATATATATATATATATATATATATATATATATATATATATATATATTATATATATATATATATATATAAACACTTAGTGAAGGTTAATAGTTATAAGTTTATAGGTCTACACTGTATTTACACTAGTTTATGTAAATCTTTTTGGTGGGTCGTCCTCCTATTCTCGTTTTGTGGCATGAAATGCTGTGGTATTCCACTACTGCTTTAACCACTACAAACATGGAGGACCCCTTTTCACTTCTAACCTAACTACTCCTTACCAACTTCAAGTGAAAACGGAAAATCCTCACTCCGTCGAAAACGAGACAGAAGACATTACAATTTTACCACACTTTAATGATCGTATGCAGTGGTGTAGTGCTAAATAAAGAAGTGAGGGAACGCATTTTGAAAGTGTTACTCAGATGCGGGGGGGACAATGGCGAGCGCGGCGAGCCCATACAGCTGGGGGTCCGGGGGCACTGTAAGCCCCCCGGGAAATCTTTTGAAATCTGACCAATTTCAGGGATATTTTGAGGTCATATGCACTGGATATTAGGATATATTCCAAGGTTGAAGATGCAGTATTTCCAGTGTCATTAGATATACGACATCCAGTACGATCAATAAAAATAGCTAACAACTGGAATGATTAACTAAAAAAAAGTTAACAACTGGTACGCCATGGTGACTGTTTCACCAGATCTTTATAGGCTAGCATTGCCTCAGTTGAAGTTAAAAGAAATGAAGCAGTTAATGATTCTTTCTCATATTTCTTCTAGGGGTGGGAATTAAAATTTCATGACGTTAGAGATTTGTAAGTTCGGATTTATTTGAAATAGTGAGGGAACGCCGTTCCGTCTACCTAAAAAAGTAAGGGAACGCCGTTCCCACGCGTTCCCACAGCACTACACCACTGCTCGTATGCACATAAAATGTAACATTTTTACACTCATTTGCGAAGTGACAAAAAGTATAATATAATAATAATAATAATAACAATAATAATAATAATAATAATAATAACTTCCATGAAAAAGTACATGCATTTTTAGTACGTTTCTTTATGCAGTAAGGAGGGGCCAAAGGCGAATGCTCGCAAAAGCGTACCCCCCCACACAGAAGAGAGCCAAATCTGCGTTTGAAAGATTGGAAGCCATAGACAGGGGGAGAAAGATGGATTGAGGAAGATTGTTCCAGGGTTGACCGGTTGAGTAGATTGAAAATAGTGATTAACCCTCGCGTTAGAAAGTTGGACAGAAAAGGGATGAGAAAGTGTCGAAAGTCTGGTGCTGCGTGCTCTCTTTAAAGGAGAAAGCACGCAGTTAGAGAGTTCAGAACACCAGTGTCCGTTGCAATAGCGATAGTAAAGAGAGAGAGAGTGAGGCAACAATGCGGCGAAGAGAGAGGGATTGAAGACAGTCAGTAAGAGGCGGGGAATTGATGAGACAAAAAGCCTTTGATTCCACCCCGTCAAGTATGGCTGTGTAGGTTAAACCACTTCATACAGGGGCGGACAAGACCCCTGTAAGGAGACAGCAACTGAACAGGGGTGAAGAAACTGCAGAAGCGGTACAACACAGCTAACCTCTTAGAAGCCGTTTTGGAAAGAGAATATATGTGATCTTTTCAAGAAAGAATGTTAAGAGAAGAGGAAGGATTGAGTTGTGTATTGTGTATTTACTTAGTAGTAAACCTTACATTCTTTGCGCACGAAAACACGTAATTCTGTAAAATTGGTCAGTCTTATAAGAATTTGTTTCATTCAATCAGTCGGGAATTTTGGCCCGCAACAAACATGCCAGACTACACGTATATTGAGCGAGTAATCAGTTTTAAATTATGAAAACTTACCTTTTCACATTCACAGCCTAAAAATCTGTCTTCAGGAAGAAATCCTCATTAATGATGATATAAGCTTCCTCCTTTATCAGTTCAGTTCCTGTTCTGTTTGTTCGTAAGTCAGTGGAGAATGCACGAATATAATGGAGCTGCGCGGTGTTGCCCCCTTTTCAGACAATGGATTCACGTGTTGGGTTAGAGTTCAGCCGTTTTCGGCCTTTTAATGCGTGGGACCCATTTCTACGATCGTTCCAACATCGGTGACCCCACTCACCCAAAACTCAACATAACTTAGCTAAATCGAAGGAAAAGTACTTTCAGCGTGATTGAAAGTTTTACGTATTTGCCATTTATAATTAATTACAGAAACTAAACAAATTTGTATTTACATTTTTATATGCATAGTAATATTTTTTTGAGGAAAATGTCATTTTTAGTATCGTTCGTCTGGGCGACTACGAGAAAACGTAATGACCATATTTGGGGCTACGACCCCTAAGTTGAGAATCTCTGGGTTAGACTGATTGTTCACTTTGCGAATAATTTGGACCGATAATTAATTTGCCCTTGCTTCCTGCGTAAAAAAAAAGGTACCCAGGCTCAGAAATCTATTTCAACTAGACGGAAAAAATATTACCATAATCTAAGAAGCACCTTTTTAGTGGATGGAATTCAAATTTTTACATTAAGAATAGATGACGGCAAGTTTAATTTTATTGTAAATATTTATCGATTTATAACAGTATGAACATTTGACCATCTCGCGTTAAAAAAAAAATATTTTGTCTTATCAATATTAAAATATTCTGTTTGGTATCCGAAACTCGATATGCACATTCACAAATCCATGACGTTCGTAAGACTTAATGAGGAAATAACTTCTTTTCCTAAAGCATTGCCTGTAATTTTGCATTGAAACAAAACAACACCGCGGATGAATTGCGTAATTATTATTAACAATATTTCGACAGTAAAAAATTATTGGTGGAAGGAAAATTTAAGTGAACGTTGCAAATTTAATTATGCAGCGTATGAAAGAGGAGCATAATTAGGCATCAAAAGACTGAACTACAATGAAGTTACGTTTCTTTCCTCCTTATAATTATTTGGTTAAGAATACATTACATATATTTACTTGCATATTAATTTTGAGTCACAACAAACACATTCTAGGCCTTCCCACATGAAAGTAGTCTTACTTAATTTGCGAGCCTAATTTTGGAGCAAGGCAAATATTGTCTTTGGGGCATAGCCTACGTAGACCTAGGCCTCTGAGCATATTTTACTGAAAAGTTGCGAAGTAATTGCTCGTAACATTTGTAAAATTAAAATGTAAAAATTACCAGTTTATAATATTTAATAGAAGTTCGTATTAGCAGTAAAACGTACTACTACCTACACTAGGCCTAATCACCTAGGTCCTAGGTTATGAACATCTTTTCGCATAACTACCGTCTGTCTAACTTAAGAAGTCAGTATTTTGTTAATTACAAGATGCTGAATATGAATTGTACTTTAAAACTTACAGTTTTATATTTCTGATGGTTTTTATTCACACTATACACTTATAATATTCATTATGAAAACTTAATTCAAAATCGACACATATGCGAGTTTTCTAGCTTATTGCGCCTTTTGTTAGTCTAGGAGTACTCTTGGGCCTTAAGCAGAAGCCTACCTATATATCTAGTCAGTCTAAGCTCACATTATAACACGCAAGTAATTTCATTCAAACGGTTTTGAACAAAAAACTTTGAGCCAGTGAAACCTAACTTAGCATTTACTTCAAACTCACGAGCCGCTTACATTTTAAGTGCAGCTTCACAAATTTGGTCTCGCTGGTTTGCTTTAGATGTGAAGCTCAAAATTTTGATGGCTGTGGTATTTTCGTAAATATATGAACTGACTGGCTTTTCTTTGATTTCACGAAAGAGTATGAAATTTTGTACAAGCTGGTCTGACTAGATATAAGTATAGGCATTGCATATGTTATTAAAAAAAACCGTGCAACCTAAATTGAAATCTGTTTGTATAATTAAAAAAAACTGCATTTAACACTAACTTATAAAAGAGCAACTTTTTAATTCTTTTATTTCTTTTGCAATTTGGATTGTTACAGCAAATCTATGCAAAAGTGTTCACCTCTATTTTGCGCTTGCAAATTTTCTAAGAATCTTTAATTTGTGAAATGGCACTATGTGAATTACCTGTTACGATAGCATGTACAGTAGGGTGGATCGATTTTACATTTTTTTCGATTTCCATATTCTAATAGAGACAAAAACTTGCGCATGCATGAGAAAATAGCCTCTGCAAAATCTTAGCTTAATAGGTAATCATCTTCTGCCCCCGGCAGAGCGATGAAAATCATATTTTAGTAGTCAAAAACGTATTTTTAAACCCTAGCCTAGAGTCATAAAATTTTGCGTGTGTGTTATTTCATGCCTAAGCAACGATATAAATGCTATGGGAAATATATAAATGCATTATTTAAGACAAAGAGCCGATCTGAAAATATGTATAATATTATACATATTTTCAGATCGGCTCTTTGTCTTAAATAATGCATTTATATATTTCCCATAGCATTTATATCGTTGCTTAGGCATGAAATAACACACGCAAAATTTTATGGATCTAGGCTAGGGTTTAAAAATACGTTTTTGACTACTAAAATATGATTTTCATCGCTCTGCCGGGGGCAGAAGATGATTACCTATTAAGCTAAGATTTTGCAGAGGCTATTTTCTCATGCATGCGCAAGTTTTTGTCTCTATTAGAATATGGAAATTGAAAAAAATGTAAAATCGATCCACCCTAATGTACAATGTATTGCGAAAGGACTTAACCAGTACAAAAATATTTACACGAGTAAGTAGCATGAAGTATGTTAAGAACTAACTTGTTAAAATGAAAACCAATGGCTTTTACATAAATATGTAATATTATGCAACAATAAATAACCACAATCCAATTAGTTATGAATTAAAAGAGTATGAGCTTAGATCTAAAGGTGTATGCGCAGAGTTGGGCAAGTTACTTTCTATAAGTAACGGCGTTATGGCTACCGTTACATTGATAAAAAAATAACGTCGTTACCGCTTCAGTTACTTCTATGAAAAAGTAACGCGTTACCGTTACCGCTACCGTTACTGTTAAGAAAAGACTAAAGAGTAAAAAAGCCTTAATAATACCAAATTATACTCTATATAACAAAAAAATCAAAACATAAACTCGAATAAAAAAAATGGCCTGTCCAAAAAAAACTAATCTTGCAGATTTTTAGGAGAGTGTTGTTCGATTTCAGGAACACGAGTTTTTCAAAATTGGCATCTGATAGTCCTCTTCGTTCAGCTAATTAACAGCTAATAAATGATACTAGTCAAATGATCAGTTTGAAAGTAACGAGTGGCGAGTAACGATTGAAATCGCTCTAAAAAGTAGTGCCGTTACCATTTTCGTTACACATCTCGAAAGTAACGGCGTTACCGCTACAGCTACTAAAAAGTAACGCCGTTACTCCCAACACTGTATATGCGTCATAATGCTAAGTCTTTATTTTGTCACCCATTGTTGCTGAAAGGCAACGTTAAGTTCTAGGCCTTCCTTTCATAAAATAATCGATAAACAAATGCAGCAAAGGTTAAAAGTTGACTTGGGAACAATAAATCTCGGAATTATGTTGCCTCCCAATCCAATTTGAAGTTTCGTCACATTTTGATATGCGATTTGAACATACAAATTTGTCATTATGACAGATGATATAATTATTTTCAAAATAAAATTATATTTAAAATCTTATTTTTATAATTATTTCATGTTCACATATCCACTATATAGTCCAACGCGCAAGCTCCAAATTTTGGTGAAATCGTTCATTTTTTTATAAAAGCACCAAATTTGACAGATATACTTTGATGTATACTTTTTCTTAAGGATGGGTGTCAAGAAAAATATCAAGGTTTAGGGGTGGTACTCTTAACATTAAGAGGACAACCAATTTACGTAAAATGAAAAATCAGGTGTGAGTTGGGAATTTAATGTTCAAAGTAAGTTTATATATAATGGTACCAAATCACCCTATAGTCTATTTGACATTAAGAGTACACATAGTAAATCATCTAACCACTTTTGTCAAAGCATGAATTGATACATAAACTTATTCAAGTGCAGCATTGTCTTCAAGCAGGTACTTAAAATTTAGAATACAATATAACATTCAGTCATAAAATAGTATGCTTAACACAACAATCACAAATTTCAGCTCTGGAGCATTTGTATAGTCCACTACACGCTTTCTTGCACCACAGTGAATGAGTTCAGTACAGGCCTTGCAAGTCTCAGGAAGGTGTCCATTTTGGGGTCCACCCATGCTCATTCTTTTCCCATCCCAGTTAGTTGGGGATGGTAGGTCTGGTTGAGGAAGGAATGTTTAACCCGATATGAAACCAGCTTGGTAGGCAGCCCTTTTGATGTGCTGTTTCAAAACTCCTTGGGTCGGAGGGATATTCTCAATGGCTCTGGTGCCTTTGGCAAACATTCTCTGCCTTGCTTTGTTACTGTAGTTTCTTCAAATAGCCTAGAGTAGAGCAGAGCTACAAAGTGCTCTATCATTTGATACATGTCATCCGTGAGGGCTTGCTAGCATGTGGAAAGGTGAGCAAATACAGGTGTCACATTAATGAATACTCTCCAGAGGTCCCATGCTGACCTTTTACCTCTCCCTGCAAATGCCATGTTGTCACACTCAGTTAGTGCATGAAAAAGGCCTTCTCAGGTCCAGTGCTTGAAGCAATGGTATGAGCAGGCATGAGGCGGTAGTGCTTGCCAACTCCAAATGCAACCCAGAGTTCAGCTACTTGAAGGAAATGCACTTTGGTCTACTGCAAGCACTACAACATCTGCTTCAATTGTCTTCAAGAGAAGCTTTGTGTGTCCATGTCTGGCTGCATGAGCATGTAGCATCACTCTGTATCAGCTTCTTCGTGAGAACATGGTTCAATATCATTACATTCATGGGCAGTGAGAACCTGACAAAGGTGTGAAGTATAAAGCTCTTTCTGCTCAACATCTATTTGTGAGAGCTTGTTTGAGAAAAAACAAGAGTTCTGTCTTGTTGTCACTGTTGCGTAGAGGAAAGCCCAGTCTTTTGGAATGGTTGTATTATCCATGACACGTCTTCGAGAGCCCTTCCCCCGGCTTTTCCTTGTCTGCTCCTTCAGGCTTTCAGCTGGGTACTGATCCCAAATATAACATCTAGCCTGTTTACACCCTGAAGCTGTGATCTAATATATGGAAAATTATATTAAAAATTTTACTAAAAATTATATCTAAAAATTATACTGCTGTATATTGTCTGAAATATTTGCTCATTTGTACACAAAATGTGTATTATATATTGTAACCATTATAAATACTTAATTTCTACAGAAGGGGTAATTGATTATACGACAATTCCTTTTTTTCTTTAGAAATAAAGACAATTAAAGTAAATAGTAAAGAAAATGATAGCAAGCAATGCACTACCTACCACATAACTTGAAAGTACCTCTGTTGATGGATATCATTTAAAGCATCGTAATAAAATGACATTATTTTTAATACCGTGTGTTGTTTTGGAGAAAAAATCTTCCATATTAATTCCTAATTTACTTGAAGTGACCCAGACATGAAATATGAATAATTTAAATGGGGTTTGGAGATTATATAAAATGTGCCTAAGTTCTGGAAAAAAACATTCTAGGACGAACTTTTTATTTTTTCTTATTTCAAGGGTTCACCACTTTGACATATTACTTCATATAAGGATGGGTGCCAAAAAAAATCTTAAGGTCAAACAACATCTGTGCCAAATTTGGCGCTTTTATAAAAAGTGAACATTTTGCAGCTTATTGACTGCATTATACATAATTCCTTCAAACGCATGCATTTTCAAAACCGCATGCGAGCCTCAACTTACAGAAAGGCGTACATACATTGACATAAGCGCTCCAACATGAGCCTTATTTGTGTGCTGTCTTAAGAAAGCACAATGTTTTCCTGTTTTCTTTAAAGTACTAGTCGCCAGATGCCAATTTTCGCCAGGTTCATTCAATAATAAATAAATAATATGAAATACATATTTATTATTTATTTTATAGTTACGACGCACATAAATAAGTAAATATGGATGTTTTCACAGCATATATTATTTTAGGTAAATTTATAGCATCAAAATGAAACTATAAATTCTATTTATTTTACTTTGAAAATGTGAATGATTTTGTCGTAAATTTTTTATTCCAGATCTTCCCGAAGGAGAGCTGATGTTATCACAATGAATTGTTCTCCAAGTATAGTACTCTAATTTTTATAAAAACAAGCCCCAATTCTTACTGGACGACCAACTGCATGAGGGATTTAAGCAAATATATCAATTAATAATAATAATACTAATAAAAATAATTAATAATAATAATAATTAACCTCGTACTTACCATACCGGCGACAACATTATCCATCGAGCGATCGTTTTCTGCTCTTAAGAGAATAAAAACATATTTACATAATTCTCAAGGGCAAGAAAGACTCTAATTTATCACTAAATAATTTCAATAGAAAAATCTTTATTAAGAAAGTTAATGAATCAGAAAGATACATTTTATAGCCACATAACTGAAGGAGGTTGCAAGAAATCGAGCAGGATTGATTTCCAATATAAATAATCATTACTCCTTGTCCAGCATTCAAATTAAAAATTGTTTATATTGTTTATTATAGATGCTAAAATACAAAGCTATGTCTTGTACTGCATTCTTATTGAAAATGACCACGCTACTCCACTGATTAACAGACACTACGTCTAATTCATGCTAATTGAGCTGTTATTTAAAGTTAAGTAAATACGATTCACGCGTCTTATAAATAACATTTATAGTTATATAATTGTAATAATGATCTTCTTTAACAAAATTCAAAATAAAAAACTTTGATATTAAAAAGGAAAAAAAGTTTGAAAACAAACGATCCAGTCATGAATTTCACGACTTCATGCAGATGAGATTTAGAGAGGGTCGAAACAACGATCGTGTGAATTGGGATTTAGATTAAAGGCACTTAACGTAGTTTTAGTGTAGGCACGATTATCTATCTATATACGAGGCCTGTTGGCCATATAAGGATGTACACATAAAATGGCCTCACGCCAAAGAATCATCATTTGAATACGAAGGAAGAAAGCTGTTTACTTATTTTAACTACAATTTAAATTGATACAGTTCTCCCTCTATATATATATATATAGTGCGTGTGTGTATGTGCGCGCTAATAATGAGTTTTATTAAGTAAATTAAAAGAAACAAATGTGGCAATTTATACTGAATAATTTGAAGCTGTTCCGTTAAACTTTTGTTTAGATGAAGCATAATGTTTATTTTCAGTTTGGTTTTTATTTGGAGGTAATACGAGGCTCACTCCCGTTATTACCTTTAGTTTTTATTGTGTAAAATGATGGGTCAACTGCTTCACTCTGAGGACAGAATTGGGTGTTTTGCTCGTATACGACACGAGAATAAATAATTTAATATACGCCAGCAATGTGTTACGTTTTTATACTGACAGCTAGAATGTTTCATTTTCATACGTAACATTTATGCTGCGAGAATCATATACCGACTATGAAATACTTTTCCCCTACATCACATTGTAATTTGTATCGAAATTTAATAGCTGAACTCAAAACTTTGGGGCACAGTCCCGCGTGATGACGCACATACGAGCGCGCAATACAGAATTTTGTGAATTACTGTAAAGGAAATACGCTGAACAGGAATTTTAGTCTGTACAAAACTTGATTTCTCATTCTGTAAAGTGAAACGTCCTTTTTTTTTTACCTTCTGAGGAACAATTATGGGTTGTTTAAAACATATTCTTTATAAAACAGCATTCAAGATGTCGCTCAAGTTACGTCCGACCTGTTCGGCACTGCAAATGTTTGCCTATAACAGTCTTAGCTTTCCCGTGGTGGAACAATGGGCTCAGCGGTATAGTACAGAATAAAAATCACTGATAATCCAGTCGTTCACCTTATTTACCACTCGACATTTTGTCTTCAAAACTAAGCTCCGTGGTACAAAAATGTTTTTAACTTCTTAAAATTGTATGCCAGAAAGATCAATGTACTCGCAAAGCTTTAATTCTTAAGTTCAACTTTGACTTGATTCGAGACTAATTGGAGGGACATTAGCCACAGAAAATAATTATAGTCCCTCCGCGTCAGTAAATATTAGAGACCCAAACGTTAAAAACAGGACAAGACTGGTTACTTTATTCTTATTTGCTTTCATTAACAACGGGAAAGTTAATGCATACAAACAAAAATAAAACTTATCTATTGGAATCATTTTATGCCAATAAAATCCTCCAAAAACACGTACCATCAAGCAAAACATGTTTCTGAATCAGATTCTTAAACTGCACGAAACCTTTTTAATCTGACAAATTCGGTCAAATTGTTAAGGGTACCGTCTTCGAGTGCCGTCCGTCGAGTTTGTTTAAATCCATCCTGTGTCCAGCATAAATCCGGAAGTTTTAACGGAAGAATCTTTCTCCATGTTCGATGATAATGGCTTTTTCTAACTTCTGGTGTCAGAAAATTACGAAACTGGGCATATTTAACGGTTTTGATTCTTAAATAAAAGCCAGCCAGGGTAACCTAATGGTAGAAAACCGGGTTGTTCTAAAGGTCCATTCAGGGTTCGTCCCGGCAAGGGCTTCCTACTTCGAATATCAAAGTCTCTCGCCGAGTCCTTTGTGACATAACCCAAAATATTATATAAAACAAAATTATTCAAAATACGTTCTTTCAGTTTAAGTAATACATAATGGGAGAGAGTATCAAAGTAAACCTTTTACAAATACACATATTACGCACGAAAATAAAAATGTAAAAGCAAATTTTAACGTTTGATTAGACTGATTAACCACTGTCGCAATATCTAGTCATATATGAGAGAGAGAGGACCTACAGTTTTACGTTGGATCCGAACCACGGGTCGTTATATAATCCGGGTGCGGAGGGTCTCCCATCCAACCACAACGCCGCTTAACTTCGCTGATCGCGGGCAGTGACATCAGCCACGACATACCCTAACGTAACTTTTTAAAACGAAAAAAAACACATTGATAAACTCGTATTTTAAAATGTTTATATTAAATTAGCATTACTATATAAAGATATTAAAATTCACAATTTCCGCATCCTTTTACCGGCTACGAGTTAAACTATACGTTCAAAATAAGAACACTTTCAAAAAGGAGAATGAAGAGGATAAAATAACTTAAAACTATCATTTTTAAATTATATTAAAAAAAATTACAAAATATAATAGTAAAAAAAAAAAAATTTACGAAAAATCTACAAAATTTTTAATTTGTCAATTAAGTAATAGAATAAAGGAAATATTTCTAGTATTTAAATAATAATAATAATAATTACAGGAGGACTAGATGCGTATATTGCATAACGTATAAAATATATTCCCCTGCCAATACAGAGAAGGATAGGCAGTGATTATAGGCATAGGTCCCAATACACACATTATAAGTCTTATAAAATTAGGTCTACCTTTGATGAAGATAAAACTGGAATTTTCCTCAGCTCAATAGGCCAATAGGCCTTCAGCCTATACTGACTAGTCTATAGTATCATAGGTCGCCTAGACAGGCCTCGTAGGAAGCACAATAGGTATTGCACAGAGATCTTATTCAATAGGCCTTAATAACTAAGGAGAGTATACTACTACAGTAAATTAACGCGTATTGGGAGCCTATTATTAACAATTAAAATTAGATTCTTTCCACAAAGGTTTAATACTAATGGGCCCTACTTGAAAGCACTTCCGTCGAAAGCCTATTTATAAACAATATACAAAAAAAACTTAAAAAGCCTATTCTGGTCTTTGGAAATCAAGGCATTACTTCAAATTTACTGCAAGATAAATAAGCCTACTCTAACTTAATAGAATCTAACTAAGAACGTAGCAGTAGGCCCTGAGCCGGGGGGCCAATGTGCTTCAGTTATTAAGGTAAATTAGAGTTGTAAATAAATGAAAATCATTCAACAGCTACCAAATAATGTTAATTATTATTCAATAAAAAAAAGGTTTGGAACCGTTGGCGATGATGATAGTAATAAAAAAACCGATGGCTGATAATCATTTCTTTTCTCTCAAAATACTGATTTCCTCATACCCAGCAGGGCAGGAAAGGGTTGAAGGGGGCATAGATTAAGATAATAGGCCCTCGAAGCGTGATGCCTTAAGGGCTATGATATGCCAAAGAAAAGGAACATAAAAAAATATACCGATATAAAATTACGCTATTATATATAGTTACAATACTGAACTTCTCGTAAATACAAAATCAAATGTACAAATCATAGAAATCACGTCTTTGTAAATAAAGACCAGGTAAGTTAATTGCCTTACCTGTCCAATTCGTAAAGGTAACACAGTGAATTAATTTCTCGACATATTTGAACTTTTAAGTTATTGAAACCCAAAATGTAAAACGTATCTGAACCAACATAGGTGTGTGTCTATTAAAATACAATAGTATGTAGGCCCTAATAAATACCTACATACATTTCTGTAAGGGCTCTATATAGGCCTATTTATAAACCGAACTCATTGTCAATGGCAAAAACTAAATTCAAATTCTATCGAAGCAACGTTCAGAGACGGACGACACTTCCTCTTCAAGGTACGATGAACCACCGGGCTCGGGATAGTTGGGGTTAGAGGCGCAACATGGCTAACCCTTGAAGGAAGACTCTAGCATAATCTTCTTCCTCGGAGAGGAGGAATCAAGGTCGTCCTCGGATTTGGAAGTCGAATTCAACCTCTTCCTCTGTCTTCCGAACTCTGAAAGAGAAAAAAATATTAATGACAGCAATCGTACGTTCCCTTATATGTTACGGTCAATTTGTGAAACTAGTCATTTCACGTAATGCCTAAAAATTTCAGGTATTTTGTGTAATTCGATTAAGCGATTAATGACTTCGTGAAGATTAGGCCAGTAATTAATGCGTATTACCTATGTTTAAGGGTCGAAGGCATTAAGCGAAATGCGTCAAATTTTTAGGCATTACGTGAAATGACTGGTTTCACAGATTGACTAATATACTATAGAAAATATTATATATATATATATATATATATATATATGCACTAAAATCACAAAATAACACGTGGTTGTTTGCTTATATATATATATATATATATATTACTGTATTTTCATGCTAATTGCGAAACTACTATATTATATTAATCAATAGAGCCTAAATTATACTAAATTTGGGCCTGCGCTTTGTTACAAAGATAATAAAAAGATTTTTGCCTTCAGGGAGAAGATAAGTTTTATTACATTAATAATAAAAAACGTTTCCCCCCCCTTCCCAAGAAAAAAGGATGGGGGAGGGAAAAAAGAGAAGAAAAGTTTCCAAACAAAGGACTTTTTACGGATTGGTAGCACCGCAACATCCGCTCTTTCTTCCTTTGCATCAAGGGACAAACAAGTCAGACAACACAGATTTTTTTTTTTTTTTTTTTTTTAGGAGCAACCACCCAAGGAAAAAGAATGCCAATGTTGAAGTTCAGAATAAAAAAAAATACTGAAACAAGACTATTTTAGTTTTTGTAAAAATCCTGAAATTTATATTTCAAGGTCAAGTCTGGTTTAATTAGATAATGATTTTATATATAAAAAGAAGGAAAGGGACTTATTAATGCAAGGCCTATTTATTAGTAATTTCAAGTGGGAAAGAAAGCGCTACTTGTTTTTCCACTTGCCAAATTATCGTCATGAAGGAAAATCCGGGGTGGGTTGGATATGTGCAGGGGGAATGGGGTGTGGAGAAGGTTAGTTGCCCTGTGGGTAATGAGTGGAGGAGGTCACACAGGTGGCCCAGGTGGGTAGGCCCCAGGGGCATGGCAAGACTTTGAAACATGTTTAAGTGACTGTGATTGCCGAGTTGTATGTAGGCAATTCATTTGTCATTTCCTAACCAACACGAAAAGCAGGATTTCTATAAAAACATAGGCTTCATACTACTCGTATATGTATGTATGCAAGTATATATATATATATATATATATATATATATAATGCAAACCCACAAGGAAAAAGAAAAATGATTCCAGGGCCTTTCGTGTATTCAGAAGTACTGTATATCTCGTCAGGGAATTCCGACGAGGTGTACTTCTGAATACACGAAAGGCCTTGGAATCATTTTTCTTTTTCCTTGTGGGTTTGCATCATTCATTTCACGTGTTTAATCGTGAAATTCATCATCTATATATCAGACATGGGGCTGAAGCCGGGCCTTCGGGTTCGAAGCCGAATCTAATAGAACCGGAACCGGAAGACGAGTTCCATAGTTAAACTATTCTAAATTAGTATAGGTAACTATTTTTGGTTATTAGTATTACTAATAATAAAAAGTATCAAAATAGTTAAATAAAACTTCGAACTATACAAATAAAGTCTCGAAGCCGAAGCCTACAAAAGCCGGCTTCAGCCCCATGTCTGATATATATATATATATATATATATATATATATATATATATATATATATATAAACCCAGTCCTACGTCAGTGTAAAAATCATAAATTAAGTCCTAATTATAGTTTGAATAAGAGAAATTCAAAACCACCAAGCCAAAAGTCGGAAACTTTTCTTGAAACTCCGCGTATAAATCATAGGTCCGAACCCTCGAAGTGGGTCCTATTACCTACAGATCGTGCCAAGATTATGAAAAGGCCACGAGTTCTTTGGTAAAGCTTGGCATATGTTAATGGCAGTAGGTCAATCGAGGTACATTGTCTTACTAGAGAAATCACTTTGTTAAGCATCTGATTTTACCTGAAGTGACTTCATAATTGGTAGACAGGACACACACATTAAGAAAAACTCCTCTCTCTCAAAAGTTTATGTACTGTATATTTCTGTATACAAGTATTTTGTGTATATATACACTGCGTTCCAAATTATTAAGCAGATTACATTTTCTCCAATGTTTTCAAAAGTTTTTCCCCGATTTCAATGAAATTTGTAGCAAATAATCACTATATATAGCAGCATTGATGGTATTCATTTCGATAAAATATTTTGATAATTAAAATAATTATCTCATTTTATTGAAAAATATGTAAAATATTGTGTTCCGAATTATTAAGTAAAGTCATTCTATTTATGGATCTAAATGGTGAAAATGGGTAAGGAGGAGGATTTAACTAACAGAAAAAAAAAATAGTCAAGTTACTCGCTGAAAATATAAAATCTATTGAAATTGCGAAGCAGTTTGACAGAGCTTATCGAACTGTAAACAAGTTTGTAGCGAAGTGATAAAGGAGAGCTCTATAAGAAAAGTGACAAGGCCGCAGATATCTGCAATCAAGCGCAAATTGCAAAGCATCCATTGTCCTCAAGTAAAGAGGTTTTTCAGCAGGCTGGCATACATAATGTACCAAGAACATCTCGATGTGGAATCCTCCAAACAATTGGCAAGACGTGTAAATCTACGATTCAGTCACCATTAACACCCAGGTACAAGAAGCAGCGTGTTGAATGGGCGCGTCAGTACGTGAAAACAGATTTAATACTGTATTGTTAACCGATGAATGAAGAGCAACCCTTGAGGGATCTGATGGTTGGCCAAGAAGATGGATTGCTAAGGGTCAATCTCTACCATGGAATGAGGTTTTCTTTCAGAAAGTTTGTGCAAGACTGGGCATTCATTTTTACACCATCAGGCACTCTGGATGGGACAGCTACTTCATTGCCTATCAATCCTGCCCAAAACATGACACTACCTCCACCTTGTTGGCGTCTTAATCTCGATGGTAGAAATTGGCTCTCAGCAATCCATCTTCTTGACCAAACATCAAGTCCCTCAAGGGATGCTTTTCATTCATTGGTGAACAATACAGTATTAAAATCTGTTTTCACGTACTGACGCGCCCATTCAACACGCTACTTCTTGTACCATTAGGGTGCATCAAACGCCCTTAGGTTCTTGGATTTTAATGTCTATTCTCTCAAATGTTACACATGTTGCTAGAAGTGTGTATGCCAAACATTAATTAAATCGGAGGTGGTCCTGGGTGGCCACCGGTCACTTTTATATTTTCGCAGCAATTTTCGGGGGCCGCGCTATGTAAAAATATCTATTTTTTTTATTTACCAACCAGTTGACTACTTACATTGTTTCTTTTAATATAGAGTTGCTAAGGGGTGATTTACATAACATTTGAGAGAATAGACATTAAAATCCAAGAACCTAAGGGCGTTTGATGCACCCTAAAGGGGTGATTTACATAAAACGTACCATAAACGAAACTTCACTTATAGTCTAATAATATCCTTTATTGACTTTCAGAAACAATGGAAGCTGTAACATAACAATGGAAGCTAAGAAGACCAGATTATCAAGTGCCATTTTTGGTCTTGGCAATGCTCTTACAGAAGGAGATGGTACATTGACAGGAGTCCGCCTCCCAACTTGCCGGCAGGTTCTTCGATGCGTGATGTGGCACATCCAGAAAGAAATATGTGAAGGCAAACAAACACAGCCACTCAAATGGAAATCTGCCAGCATAGTCCTTATCCAGCTGAAAACATTCTACACTAAAGCAAATATTCCTATGCTTTCAGACCATCAATGCTGCAAACTAATACTTGACCTTCTTAATGACAATAACAAATTGCGTCAAATACCTGTTTCTCGCAGAGAATCTCCAAACACTTTGGCTAAGTTGCAATCCATGAATGAACGTCTTGATAAGACCTTTGGTGTATGGACAAAAGATGCAATGACAAACATTAAGAATGAGGAAGATAGAGCATTTTTAGAGTCAATGAAATCTGACAGAGTAGCCTCATTTGGTAGTGTTGACAAGAAGAAAGCTGATAAAGATCGTAGAAAAGAAAAACGCATCTTAGCGGAAGCTTCAAGACGAGAACGTCATGAATCATCCAGTGTACAAGAGATGAAAAGTTCTGTATGCTCTAATGATAGTGCCTCTGCAGATAGCTTGGAAGAAACTGAAGAAGAGGCGATTCCAGAGCTTCAAAGGAAGCGTAGTCACCACAGATCAACATATGCAGGTACGTCTGCCTTTATTCCTCATGATATTCTGAAAAGGCCTTCAGTCGTGTCTGTTGCTACTCGACTAAACATAACTCCTGTTCAACAGGCTGTGCTCACCGAAGCTGTAATTCAAGAGGCAGGTGGTGATCCACGTCGTGTGGCCAGTCGTATTCAACTGCTGATAAGGCTCGACGATCAATAAACAAGTGCTATCGCCAAAGATATTCGAGAAAATTGGATCGCCCCAACAGCTGCAACACTTCACTGGGATGGCAAGCAGATGCATACGCTCACAAACAAGAATGGCAAGGAAGAAAGATTGCCAGTGTTGGTTGGGAATGCCACTGATGTAAAGCTACTGGGAGTGGCTAGATATCCTCGTGGAAGTGATATGTCATCAGGTGACATCATTGCCGAGCACACTTACACGTTTCTACATTCATGGAAGTGCAAACAGTCAGTTGTCAACTTATGTTTTGACACAACAGCATCAAACACTGGACACGTTACAGCTGCCTGTGTTACCATTCAATCAAAACTGGACCGTGCTCTTCTGTGGTGTGCATGTCACCATCATGTTGGAGAGGTAATCCTGGATCATATGTTTGACGCTCTCAAAATTGAGACATCAAAGTCTCCAGAAGCATCTTTGTTCCAAAGATTCCAGAAGAATTGGGAACGCATATCGCATGCAAAGGATGAAAGTTTAACCAAAATTGACATTTCAATGTACAATGACGATGCACAACTGCTTTTATCCTGCAAAAACAAGGTTTTAAGCACAATCCGCACAAGTGCTTCATACTGTAGGGAAGACTACAAGGAAATGGCACAACTCTGCCAGGTAGTCCTCGATGATGATGTCACAAAACAAGGAACACTCCACAGACCTGGGGCCATGCATAAAGCAAGGTGGATGTCAAAGATTCTTTATTCCATCAAAATATGCCTACTTGAAGAGCAAATTTCTGTACTACCTCGAGGAACTGTAACAACACAACATCAACAGGAAAAACTGAAGGAGTTTGTTGTTTTTGTTGTTTATATTTATTGTGATTGGTGGCTCATATGTCAGTCTGCTTCAAATGCCCCATGGTTGATTTGTGCTTATACAAGACTCTGCTCAACTATAAAGCTGTCAACTCAATCATTTCAGTCAGCGCTGTGAAAGCCTTTGATAGACATTTGTGGTATTTAACCCCAGAACTGGTTGTTTTGGCACTGTTCAGCAATGCAGTACCTCAAAAGGAGCGTCGTACCCTTGCAGATGTGTTACTGGCCATACAACCGATGAAATGCCAAGCACTCCAAAACACCGCTACGGTTCTGGATATGGCAAACCGTCATTTCCAAAAATTACAGAAGCGACAACCCTGGCTGATCTTGTGAACGAGGACTCGGGTTTACAGTGAACCTTCTTCACCTGGATATGACCTTCCTAACAGAGGATGTTGACAATTGGCAGAACAATGACCACTTCAAGGCAGCCAAGTCCATTGTGGATGGGTTAAATGTTGTGAATGACCCTGCGGAGAGAGCAGTAAAGCTCACAACTGATTTTGTCTCAGCTGCAAGAGGAGAAGACCACTTCCAAAATCTTCTTCAAGTGGTTGAATGTGACCGCAAAGCGAGGCCAAATTTGCGGAAACGAGCAAAGTTGGAGTAGTGACATTGGCGTTGTGTTTTATACATTTTCAACTTTCAATCAATGTAAGTATAGTAATACCGAATATTTGTATATTAGTATTATAAGTAATACCGAATATTCGGTGCATCACTACTAAATATATAAAAGTGGCCGGTGGCCACCCAGGACCACCTCCGATTTGATTTAATTTTTGCATACATACTTCTACCAACAAGTGTAACATTTGAGGGAATAGACATTAAAATCCAACAACTTTTTGAAAATCATGGGGCGTTTAATGCACCCTATTGTACCTGGGTGTTAATGGTGACTGAATCGTAGGTTTACACGTCTTGCCAATTGTTTAGAGGATTCCACATCGAGATGTCCTTGGTACATTATGTATGCCAGCCTGCTCAAAAACCTCTTTACTTGAGGACAACGGATGCTTTGCAATTTGTGCTTGATTACAGATATCTGCCGCTTTGTCACTTTTCTTAACCTCCTTTATCACTTCGCTGCCTCAGTTTGGTACCCTCCGCTACAAACTTGTTTACAGTTCGATAAGCTCGGCAAAACTGCTTCGCAATTTCAATAGATTTTATATTTTCAGCGAGTAACTCTACTATTTTTCTTTTCTCAGTTAGTGTTAAATCCTTCTTCTTACCCATTTTCACCATTTAGATCCGTAAATAGAATACTTGCTTAATAATTCGGAACACAATATTTTACATATTTTTCAATAAAATGAGAATTATTTTAATTATCAAAATATTTTATCGAAATGAATACATCAATGCTGCTATATATAGTGATTATTTGCTACAAATTTCATTGAAATCGGGGAAAAACTTTTGAAAACTGGAGAAAATGTAATCTGCTTAATAATTTGGAACGCTGTGTGTGTGTGTGTGTGTGTGTGTGTGTGTACACACTCTAAAGACCTAGAAAATCTTGCATTGTAGGTCCTATATCGGCGTCTTATTTAGTTTTAAGTTCAGCCTAAGGCAGATTACACTATGAAATCTCCAACTGAAAAATAAACACGCCTGGAGTCGGCATCGAACCAAATTACGTTGTAGGTAAATCCGTCATGATTTCGATACCCGAGGGTAGAAACGGAATTAAATGTCCTCTTAAATTGCACCTGCATTATGTACCCATATATTAGGATGCCCTATCTCGAAATAGGGCAAAGGCGCCTCTTCATCATAAATTATCTATAAAATATTCGGACACGCAAAAAGCCGTAACTGCCTCTAATCATGCCGCCAGATGGCCTATCCCAGAACAGTACTCTACTAAAGGTACTTCTTATGCGGAGGCCAAAGGAAAAAAAAACCTCCAATTATCGATTTGTTCTTGTGGCGAGACAAAGTCCTTAAAAACAACGTATTACTTTGTATTAAATGTGAAAATGCATTATTAAAGAAACGGTTAAACGAGTACGGGGAAATAAAGTACAAACTACTACGACTAAAACTCCCTCACCAGTTCATTATGATCTACCCGTAGAAGTTACGAGTAAGTACTGAACAAACCAGCAGCAAAATTTTATATATATATATATATATATATGCTAATTTTAGCGCAAGACATGCCTGTCTGAATACAAAGTAAAGAGGTAGAGAGAATAAGATTCCTGCTTTGCAAAAATATTAATTAGACCCAAATAATTATATTAAAAAACGTACTGCGATCTTTAAGGTAGGGTTATATAAATTTCTGAACACCGTCGAATAATGATGGCGTGTCTCATTCCGAGTTCATGAACAAGTACAAAGAGAATGTTCTCAATTACAGGAAACCAATCTGAGTTTCAGTGAAAATCTATCTTTCTTCTTTTGTGTTCGAAAAACATTTAACACGGGCCTACCCCGAGGCGAGTTACAGCACTTAGGAAGCGCGGGTCAGTACTCTCTCAGTCAGTCGAGTGTCAACGCGTTTATTAAGAGCTACAATAATGCAAATTATACATCAAAATATATTAATTACGTATGGTAACAATGATTACTATATGCGCTTTGAGAATTAATCCTTAATTCAAAAAAATTACAACGGGCCAATTGGTTTTAAAGATTATTCTAAGAGACCTTAATAAGTCCCAATGCTCGTTAAGGAGGCTAGCGGTAATCGATGGAACTGGGGAAAATGCTGAAAATATTCATCATAACTCAGGCCTATTAAAATATCAAACGACCTTTATTTTTATTATTCATAAGGATTTACAATGAAAATACCAGTTTAAACATTAATTTGCCTCGTCCACAATTTAGCTTCAACAAGTAATAAAAATAAGACATTTTCAAAAGAAAAAGCGATGAAGTCTTTAAAAATAACTTAAGACAATAAGCACCGAGCCCGACCACTCGAGTCAATAAGCCTTAAATAGAAGTATACCGTATATATAAAATTTTGGATGTGAAATAACGTACCCAATGTGACATTTAAAGTCCGTGTCGTTTGCTGAACCCTCATATGACCACTGGCCGTTATAAATCAATATCAGGCATTGATTTTGGGATGAACATATGGGCCCATTGTTAACGGCCAGGCCCTTTAAACCAACGCCTCCTTCACATGCCAATAAAATTTTTAAAATGCTGACATTGTTAGACGTAGACTTACTGAGCGAGGAAATGTTTATGTTTATATAATGTAATGGTAAATTAGAAGCCATTGAGCACTGCTAATTATGTTCAATATCCGAACCTCGGCTTGGCCTACCACGAATCACAATACATAGCCTATACAAGAGCATTTTCTAGACAAGTCTACATAAACCTACCGTACCTAGTGGCTAAGGGCAAGGCCTTTTCAAAATAGGCCTACTGTAGATAACTTTAACCAGACAGCAAGTTTCTAAACGATTTGAAAATGACAATGTGCCTCGGCCTATACAACATAGGCCCTGTGGTAAAACACTAAGTCTGGTAAAATCCCGACGGTTCGGATAGACCATAATTACTAATCTAACCTAGCTTAATTAAACCTAATCTAATCTAAGGTATTACTACGCTATTATGAAATCTCCGAGCTACGTCTGGATTTTGGAATTTTGCCGGCCCAATGACAGTAGCCTACATTGTCCTTACGGTATCGTAGAGCTGCTTATTTTCTTATGTGCCTACTAGAGGCCTATGCTTTAAATCCCATAGGCCCGACCCTACCGGTTAACCACTAAATAGGCCAAGGCTAGGTTATTTATATGAACGTCATGATACTTACCAGTAATTCTGCGTTGTCTTGTTTTGGGAGTTGTGGGGTTACAGTGACGTGTCAAAACCTTCCTCGTAGATTTTGGTAGCTTTTCTTGTTCCTGGTGGGATCCAAATGGATTTCTTTCGCGACAACGGGGCTCGAAGGTTGACATAATCTGAGTTTATCATTATCATGTAGGTTTTCCGAGTATTTATCTGATGAACCATTGTTTATGAAGGAATTCGTTGCAGTTTCTTCTTCCGCTGGCTTGGAAACTAAGTTTACAGCTTCAGGGCTGGGTATTCTAGAATATGAATCTACTGACGAATATCTTCGCAAGAACTGGAAATTGGTGTAAACTCTTGACGTACGGGTGTCCAAATGAAAGGTCCTTTTGTCGGTTTCATAGCAATGGGATCGAAATTCCACTTTTTCATGAAACATTCTGCGGAGATGGTTAGTAACTTTCAGCCATCTTCATATTTAATTTTGGGTCATTAGGACCAAGCTCCTGCAGGCACGCCGAACAGAAAATTTCTTGAAAAAGCTAAATTCTCCATTAAGGAACACGGTGAAGGGGAAGCTCGGTAATCATCGTAAAAACAAAAATATTTAAATAGATTTTTTCAAACTGTACGGAACACTGTTACTGTAATACCTATTTAGATCTTAATTGTACGTTGTTACGCTACGGAAGATTACAATAAAGTACACTGCTTCAGATTGGAACTTGTTTCAAACCAGCTAAAACAGTAAGTGAAGGGTGAGCACGCTGAAAATGCTCCGTAACCCAACCTACAAATTCAACGCCTATCTCGATACTGCTCGTAAAATTTCAAAATTAAATGGACATTCTTTTTGCGTCAAGCCACCTTTGGCAACTTCACCTTACCAAAAATGGTTTATTATAATTTGTTTATAAGAAATATATTTGAACCAGTGAGAGTAACCATATGAACGAAGCATTATAGCTGAAAAAATAATATAAGTTATATATAGCTCTAATCATTGTAAACATTTTCTAAATAAAAAAAAATTCTAAACTAATGGCAACGTTCCCAAACTCAGTAATGGGCGGAGTTTTAGCGTAACACTGCATATTGATTGGTTGATATTACTACACTCAATATATATATATACACATTTCCACAACTGATCCCAGACATACTGTATATGAAGTTCTATTATTATATATTATTAGTCTATACAATAAATACATGATATAATTATTAAATAATTGAAGGTAATTAGGTTGGATCAATACAAATGTACTTAGTAAATTCACTTAATTACTTCATAAGTAATAATGTCAGGAATGATGTACTACCGAAAAATTGAAACAGTCAATTCGTAATATTTTACATTCACAGTCAGAGCGCCACCTAGTGGTTGACGTTATCTTTGCATTAGGAAAACGTTTTTCACCTGCGAATTCAAAGTCTTTTAACTTTGAATTGGGAGACAGTTTCAAAGTATCTAGTTTGAATTTCTGCTGAAATCAACTGAAATATATATATATATATATATATATATATATATATATATATATATATATATAATTCAACTGACTTAAGGAGAAATAACCTTGGTTGGTTTATATTATATATATATATATATATATAATTCAACTGACTTAAGTAGAAATAACCTTGGTTGGTTTTATATATATATATATATATATATATACAAAATAATAATAACTTCTAAAATATTTCTATCAATACATTCATAATTAATATTTATAAAGGTCTAATATGCACAAATAAAGTTTAGCAGCTGACCGGTCACACCCATATGGCGAAACGCCCTTGCCCCTTGTCGGGAAAAAGTGGCATAATTCCACGTTTAACGACTGTTAACTGACTCGTGACGTAACACGGTTCGGATATGCCTCAAATGCCCTTAATACAGGCATGGGTAGAACGAAGTTCAAATTTCCCGCTCAAAATCAAGTTTATTTGAATTTTCATTTTTTCATTATTATTATTATTATTATTATTATTATTCCCAGTATTATTAATATTAGTAGTAGTAACTAATTAATATATATATACACAGGTGTGTGTGTGTGTTCTTGTCTTCCCAAAGGAATTACGACAACGAACGTGCGTATCACGACATTAGCAGTGTCGCTGTTTAATCCTTATAAATGCTAAATTTTATTATGAAGAAAGGGGATATAATTATGGTTAGGTTAGGTTAAGTTGGGTAAAGGTTTGGTTATATTTATTACAGTTTTTAGACTGGGTAAATGTCGCGATATGGAAAATGTGTAAAAATGTCGCGGTTTTGTGGGGCAACCAAACATGTGTGTGTGTGTGTGTGAAATTTCCTTAAAATCATTATTTATATTTGATAGTTATATATACAATATAAATATTAGTAGCAATATATACCTTATCTTTAACGTTTAGGATACAATGAAAACTAATAATATGTATGGTTTGTCCACTTCCATTCTATAAAAGTTACCTCTTAAATTGAGTCACATTTTTATTTCAAACCAATCTTAGTTTATTCCTGATTCGCGCATAAACATTAAATTTCGCGACTCATCATCATCGTATGCTTAAATAATGTTAATAGAAGTCAGTTATGAACGGGTTTTGGACTGTAAATTTTGTTTTTCAGTCAACTCTTAATAATTGTATAGTTTTCTTCTTTTATCTTTTGTTAATAAAGTGTTCCGATTTTTTTTTCTTTTTTTTCACAAAATAAATGTTTTGTTTGCGTATAAAATGCGGAGAGCATATACAATTATAAACGTCCTTTCTCACAATCATTTCATAATTTCTTTGTATACAATAATTATTTGTACGAATAAGCTCCGCCTACTTTTTGTGACGTCACGGATGTCTGGCTCCAGTCTGGCAAGCTATACATGATTCTTAGGCGAAAGGAAAGTCTATATAATATTAAAAGAGGAAATGCCTGAGTAGTTTCGTGCCAAACTACCCTCGATATAAGTGGGCATGGTCAATGTACCGGTATAGGATGCGTCTGGTATGTGGCTTGATTTTCCGGTAAGAGAAACGAGGTTCTCTTCACAGCGCGATAGGTTCAGACGAGTCGAGACTCGTATTTTATATCGCGAAGTAAAGTTGAAAATTATTGCCTTATCTTTTGGGAAAAGTAACTTTCACATTTTATTTTGTTATTTATATATAATTTGCATATATTTTTAACTAAATACATATCATTTGATCTCTCTCTCTCTCTCTCTCTCTATCTTTGTTTCACTGTTCCTTTGACAAAAGAACAACAACTCAAACATTCGTACTATCACTTGACATAACACAGAATTTGTAAGTATAAACATTCACAATGTATGATCCGTGTATATACACACGCGTATGATTTTCTGCGTGTCTACAGATGTCTACAGAGTAAGTACACTGGACATACATACGGATAAAGAGGATATATTCACACCAATCCAAATCGTTGTTTATCCGTTCTAATTAAGAGGACAAACAGACCTATGAGAAGAAAGCGACAGAGGTCATTTTTGTTTACTATTAGTTTACAAACAACTTGATTAAATTACCCAAAATATTTTCCAAACTAAATTACTGAAATTAAAACAATTACAGTATAGTTAATTCCTTCTCCTTATTTAATTGGAGCGAGTGTAGTTTAAAACGTCCCCCTAACGCAAAAGGGGACACAAACTACACTAGGTCAAAGTTGGGGAACTAAGATCTTTAGGAGACATTTTTTAAATGAATCCATCAAATAAAACGTTAAAACTAACGAAAATATTACGACTTAACTTAACCTAACCAATTGTCAATTTATATATATATAAATAAATTGACGATTGGTTAGGTTAAATGTAGGCTGACCAGTGACCATACGTACCGTTTTGAACGGGACAGTACCGTTTGTTTTATATTTCCTGGCCGTCCCGTCGTTTTAATAAAAATGTCAATTTTGTCCCGGTTTATGTACTTACTTTTTCATGAATACAGAATATTACATAACCCCCGTCCCTTTTTTGCCATCCCAATGTCCCGTTTTTGTCTCAAGGAAATATGGTCAGCCTAGTTAAATGGTAATATTTTCGTTAGTTTTAACGCTTTATTTGATTAGGTATACGCGGACAAAGCTGGGGAACGCAACTCACTAGGATAATGTAGGGCAGGGGTTCCCAATTTATTTGAACCTCAGAACACTTTTCATTTCGCCAAGAACTTGCGGAACAGTTTTAAAATTTTTGGTGGTGCTAATTATTGAAGTGAAATATTTTGCATCAAATTGAACAGCATAGTACTACATACAGGAAATAAACACTCAAAGTCTAAAGGAAACTACGTAAATCTACGTGGCTCGGCTGTATCTGTTATTAAAAATACAAATATTTTCAATAAATATAATTTAAAAATTTGTTTAAATTATCAAAAATAACTCGCGGAACACTAAAACACTTCTCACGGTACACAAGTGTTCCGCGGAACACAATTTGGGAACCCCTGATGTAGGGGAACGTAAACTACACTAGGCACCACAGGGAGACGTAAACTACACTTGCTCCATTTAATTTATAGTAAATGATAAATTACATTAATATGGAAATATACCTTCATTATAGCTTTTGGAGCTATTCAAGAATAGGGACCCCAGCCTTCTTTAGTTAGGCTTATAAGGCTAACTAACGAAAATATCACGACCTAACCTAACCAATCGTTAGGTTAACTGTACGCCCTTGACGATTGGTTAGGTCATAATATTTTCGTTAGTTAGCCTTATAAAGCTAACTAAAGAAGGCTGGGGTCCCTATTCTTCAATAGCTCCTAGCTTTTTACCAATTACACTCTATGCTAATATATATTTATTGTATAAACGTATATGAATGTATCGCATCTGGGAAGGAAAGTAAATCCAAAATTAAGTTGACTGCGTCTACTTTTATGTAACTTTGCTGTTAGTGTGCATTATCTATCTATCTATCTATCTATCTATCTCTCGACAGAAAAAGTACTGCATAAGAAAATTTGGATCAGCCGAAGATCAGGGACCACAGCCTTCGTTAGTTAGCATTATAAGGCTAACTAACGAAAATATCACGACTTAACCTAACCAATCGTCAAGGGCGTACAGTTGACCTAATGATTGGTTAGGTTAAGTCGTGATATTTTCGTTAGTTAGCCTCAGTAGTGTACTAATGGGGGTGCGAGGGGGGCGGTCCGGCCCGGGTGACAGCCAGGAGGGGGATGCCATCGGGAGAGTTGAAATACCAGTACAAGTTTTCAAACCAAATGAAAAATTCCCCAAAGTAAGATAAAAAATTAAAAAATGTTCAAACTATTACAACAGCTTAATGTTAATTTCCATTATAAAATAAATTTATATTTTTATTGGCAATACAAAATTTACAAACGAAAAATTAAATATTTGATAAAAATTACATCGAAAGGCGAACGTTTGTTGACGTTTTAGTCATCAATTTGTTGAGCATAGCCAGCTGGCTGCAACTGACATTCCAAGTCTTGTTCACTTGACACTGTGACTCCACATACATGAGGTATGTTTCATTAAATAATTATGATAAAGCATAAAGTGCTGGTGTTTATAACAATATCATGGTACGTATACCAGTGTCCACTAATTTTTGACAATGTGGTATCATAGTGATGTTTAAGTGTTTATAAATGCATCGTCGTGATGTTATAATACCCGGTAAATGCATCGTCGTGATGTTATAATAAATGCATCGTCATGATGTTATAGAAACTCATGTTTATGAATGGTGGTCCCTGTGACTACTGATTATAGTAAAAACTTAAAAAGACACAGGAAAGTCACATTTTGCACTACTGAAGTAACGATGATGTGTATGACTGAGTGAGTTTTTTATGATGACTATGTGGTGATCTTACGATGGTGGTGGTGATATGACTGCATGATTTTTTTTAATGCAACTACATGGTCATGTTAAGACAGAGAGGGTGATGATGTGACTGCATGATTTTTTTTAATGCAACTACATGGTCATGTTAAGACAGAGACGGTGATGATGTGACTGCATGATTTTTTTTAATGCAACTACATGGTCATGTTAAGACAGAGAGGGTGATGATGTGACTGCATGGAGATGTGTTAATGCTTACATGCTTAATATAGTAAACACCGTTTCAGAATTACATCAACAACTACAGTACTATTTGTAAGCGTTTCTTCATGTGTGACTTTTTTTGGAACCTTGGAGAAAGTCTATTCCTTCTTTTCAGTCTCAGCTCATCGATGGGAAGTGCTGATGGAGAATGTAAGCATGACAGCCAAAAGACTTTCCCAGCCAAGATGGAGTGCTCATTATGACCCTGTGAAACCAGTGAAGGCAAATTTTGAAAAGCTGACCTCAACCCTTGAAGTACGGTGCGATCCCAAAGAAAATGTGGACACAAGAGGATCAGCTCAGATTTTGCTGTCTGCTGTATGTGATTTCTCTTTTTTGAGTTACCTTTCTTTCTGGTGTGAAGTCCTGGAATAAATTAATTTTACACAAAAGTATTTGCAAACAGTTGGAATCAGCCTTAAAAAGTGCATTGTGAAGCTTCAAGCTCTAAAACTGTTTCTTGAAGATCAGCGCAATGAAATTGTGGAGAGGGCCATTCATTATGCAACTACAAAGTGTGAGGAAATGGACATTTCTATGGAGAGAAGAGGGAGAGTAAAGCTCCGAAAAAGGATGCCAGGAGAGATGGCAAAGGATGCTGGTCTCACATTGCCAGAGGAAGTAAAAAGGGCTATGTTTGAATGTCTTGATCGCTTTCATCAAGAATTGGAGATTCGTTCTAAGGCAATGGATCAAATTCTGTCAATCTTCGCTGTTATTCAGGCAAACACTTTGGTTGTTGCAACAGAAGAAGAACTTCGGAAGTATATTCCAAATTTGACTCAGATTTTCGATGAATTCTCTGATGAAGATATCAATGTGGAAATTGGACGACTTCGGAGGCATTTGGAAGCTGCCAAAATCAGTGTTGAAGAGGCAAAGAAATGGACAGCATTGCAGTTTCTGGAGTTTATTGTGAAATGGGATTTTTGTGAATCTTTGCCAAGCTTGTCACTGTGTTTGAGATTCTTTTTACTGTCTGCGCGTCTATTGCTTCATGTGAAAAAAGTTTTTCCAAATTGAAATTGCTAAAAAAATTCTTTCTTATTTTGCAATTTGCTTATGCCAGTACTGTATTGTTTAAAAATCTACTCGCAAACATATATTTTTCTGTGTTTAAATTTTAAAATTATTTATGGGGGGGGGGGGGGGGACCAAAGGAAGGATCCGCCCCGGGTGCCAAATACTTTAGGTACGCCCCTGGTTAGCCTTATAAGGTTAACTAACGAAGGCTGGGGGCCCTGATCTTCGGGTGATCCCAAAATTCTTTAAAATAAAATGTATTTCCAGAATGTATATGAACTTAATTTTTGTTTTGTTTATGTTTAAAATAGGAAGTTGGAACTTAGGTTACGAGTAAAATCTTTCAATTAGTTTTACTATAAGACCACTGCAAAGCATTAAATCTTCAGAGAAAACTCGCTTCTTTATAAAAAAAAAAAATATATACAGTCAAATCTAAATAAACTCGTCTTTAAAACCACGTTAAGAATCAAAAACCGAGTCCGTTACCATAGCGACAAACGTACTTAAGTAACGCTACATCAGTGACATGTTACGCCCAGTATATAAATATTTCACCGTATTTACAACATAGAAATTTTAAATTCATTTCGTTCCCGGAGCGTTATTCCTTCAACATTCATAAATCACGTAATCATCTTTACGCGTCATGGTGACGTCACACGATCCCCTTTCCGTAATGAAATTCAAACTGAGAAATGATTCATCTCTCTCCCATTATAATCTCTGGAGGGAAAGCTCGTCGAGATTTATTCAGTCATTTTTTATATTATTTCGAGATAATTGGCACTCACATCATTTTTATATATATATTTATATATATATGTGTGTGTGTGTGTGTGTGTGTGTGTATAATGAAATGAAAATTAGGTAATACGAGTATTTCTTTGGATTTATGGGTTATTCAATTGATCTCAAACCCGAAGGAAATGGCATTATCAAAAATCAAATTAATTTTGTATTAAATGCAATTATAGTAATAATAATAATAATAATTACATTTATATTTCTGTTTCGCAGAAATATAAACTATTAATAAATTTAAACAAAATTACATTCCTTCGACGGCTAATTTTTTTTTTATTATTAAAGGGTGCCTCGCGCATGCCAAATGGTTCTTTTAAAAATTGAAATTGATATAGCTAAGGTTTCTCTCTCTCTCTCTCTCTATATATATATATATATATATATATATATAGATATAGAGAGAGAGAGAGAGAGAGAGAGTAGTAGTATAATTTCCATAAACGGATATATATAAATCTATTTTGCAATTATTATTATTACATTTGTATAGGGCAAGATTTCCTTTATTTATATTAATGGAAATTAAAATGCCAGATGTCACACTTAGGTCCAAAGAGTGCCAAATGATACCAACCTGCGCCAGGAAAACACAAAGACGGGAAACGGATGTTTATTCGTCCGTTTTTTAGACGGATATTCGAGTGAGTGAATGGGGAAGAGAGAGAGAGAGAGAGAGAATTAATAAATTTTTTATGAGAAAATGAAAACATGATCCTATTACATAATGACCACAGATTTCATATTTAATGAAATTAAAACTAATACAAAAGATCAAAGTTATATAATCTAAATTTTTTAATCTCATATATTATATATATATATATATATATATATATATATATATATATATATATATATATATATATATATATATCAGGGATGGCATTCGAAATTAATTTCTATACCTACACCTATACAGTAATCCTTTGAATTTTATTTCGATACCTACGTACGCTTACACCTATATCATACACCAATTTAAAATAAAAACGATGAAGCATTAATAATACCCAAAGTTTTACTCATTGGACCATTCTCTTTAACTACAGTACCTACTTGAGGTAAAAATGGAAATTGGAAGACTATGTACAAAGATCAGACCCATTTTTAGGGTCTTTTTTTTTGGGGGGGGGGGATTATTTGTATAAAAAAATACTTGAGGTTGTTTCATACTCGTCATCATAGTAATTTCTATATTTCTACCAAATTATATATGTAGCTACCTTGTTGAAAATGTATTTGAAAAACCTATACTATCTTTCATTTCTATACGATACTTATTCTGATATCGGTACGCTATCCATAAAAAAAAAAAAATATATATATATGCGCCTCGGTGGTGTAGTCGTTAGCGTCGCTGACTACGAATCCATCGGCCCCGGGATCGAGACCCAGTGGCGACGCGCAGCAAAACCCAGCTGTTCGTCCTTTTACACAGTAAAGAAAGTGGTTGGTAGATAAATGGGTACCCTGGGTGGGCTGCTAGTGGGGCGTGGTTCGGATTCCACGTAAAACTGCAAGTCTAAGGTGGAGTGAAAAGCTTGACTTTCGTCAGAATGAACAATTCGGGCGGAAGCAAACCAAAGGTGTATATATATATATATATGTATGTCGCGCGGGCTTACCTACCGCACGATATATATAGGGATGATCACTAAGGACTCGGGAAATTCTTGATGATCCCCATTAGTCGATTGTGGTAGGGAGTGTCAAGTCCGTAATTTGGAAGTAAGAGTTGACACATCGAATAACTGGACCACCTATCTTTCTTACGCGTCCAAGATGCCGATGGAACAAAACACCGGAAATTTCTTAATATTTACGTAAATTTAAGTCCATTGAAGTGAAGAATACAAAACAACAAATTAACCGCAATTAAGTGGAATAGTTTCACAGTTAAAATGACAAAAAAAAAAAGGAACAGTTTTTGGTGATATGAAGTGGGCGTTATTTTTTTCATTCTTTTCTTTTGGGAGACGAAGAACAGTTATAGGTTATTCCTTACGAAGATACGGAGGATACGGAGTGAGGCACATTCAAGAACATTAATCAGAGTTAACTTACGATCATTGCTTGATAAATTTCACGCGTTACTGTAGGTGCAACGTAGCTATTTTCGCTAAAAAGTCACTTAGAAAGAACTATATTTATCCGGGTGAGGTAATGCCACACGTTTCACAAAGTTTCGCGGGCGGTTGGCCGAAGGATGGCCTTGTTCGAAGGGCGCAGAATCGCAAGAACGGATCACAAATTGTTCACAAAAATTAATGAAGAATAGAGAGACTCGGTTGAACGAAGTGACAATTGATATTGTAAAATATGCGTTTGTTTTGAACTGTAAGGTTTACGATATCAGCTATAGATTAGGGAGGGAAAGATTTATGGAATATGTGGCCAACACGCACTGTGTTACCCGCATGATACTGAAAATCGATAAGCGTTCAGGGATGTAAAAATCTTGTTTTTTATTTAGGTTGTATGAAGGAAAAATATTCGTTATGACGAATTCATTAGGCACATAGAATATTATGACCACTGTGGTTGGTATCTCTTCACACGAAGGTTAAGAGCTGGTGGACCCCCTGTAGACCTGGCTTGATGGAAGAGCGAGGTGATTTTTTGCGAGCTCCATCTCGCATAGCCAGGCATACCCGGCTCATCTGGTACCGTTCTGAGCCAGGCATCTACTTTTTTAAGATTTCAAGTTTGACCCCTGTGACGTTCCTGATGTCATTTGGAACTTAGTTAAAGAGTCTTGCCCCCCTCCCCCCCGACGACAACCAAGCTATTTTCCTTCAGTGCTGAGGGTGTCCTTTGTTGGGCCTTCAGTTTGGGAATACTACACATTCTACCTTTCCTATTTTCCAGCGTTGTTTGGATCTTAATCGGGTTTAGTTTGGTTAGGTACCAGTTTTTTGATAATTTTCCATACGTAAATTAGGTAAATATTCCACAGAACACATCACCCGAAATTACATACTAGATAATAATTTTCTGACGTATCGTAATATATTTTAATAGAATCTGCGGGTAATATTCCGCAGGACACTTCACCTAAACCTTAGAAAAACAACAATATATTAAGAATCCTTGTAAAGAATAATGAAAGAAAAATGTTTCATATGCTGCGCAAATGAATATTAATAGCATAAAAATTTAATATTTAATATGTTATCTAATCAAAATTGGTAGCTGAAAGTACTGGCAACAAATAATTGTTTCTTTGTTTCTGCGTTTCTGTGACCATGAACTGCGCCGGTTGTGAAGTAGACTTTGAAGACTTAATTCGTCTTGTTGCCTTAGGCTTAGAGGCTTAGACGAAGATAAAGCTTTGGATTTTTTTGCAAATCACGGTGTGATATTAAAAACCCGTTTATGTCCGAGTTGTGGAAAAGAGTTTAATTATAGAAAAGAGCGAAATACTCGTATTTCTATTGTAATAGGCAATATACTAACCGCAAGAGTAAGCGTGTAAAAAAGTGCAATTTTATAAGTTAGGTTACAATAAAGTGAAATTACATACCAGAAAATATTTATTTCGTGTATTTTGGGGCGTTTTAACAGAATCTGTTATCCATTTTTTTTGTGAAATTGAGCAGCTTTAGAGATACACATTTCTTCCAAAAAAATTATTTATCTCAAAACCTGCTCAGTTGCATAAAAAAACGGATACAAGATTCTGTTAAAACACATTACAATACATCAGAAAATTATTATCTGGTACGCAATTTCGGGTGATGTGTTCCGCGGAATATTTACCCAATAATTAATTTTTTCGCCCTCCGTGCATCGGTATTCGGACACGTGACACGTTTGTATACGCTTCACTTTGTTCGGTTCCTTTCTAGTTTCTTTCCGCTCATCACTTATATTCTCTTCTTTCGTCGCTTCCTCAGTATCTCTCTGTTTTATAAACCGTAGACGAATTTATTTCCGTTATACGTCTTTCAGAGGTATTTTACTCCATTTAGCCGTTTGGCACTCGCTATAAGAATGACGTCTTCATCTTTTAATTCAGGCAGTTAAAATCAAAGAGAAATTGACAAAGATCATATCTAATTGCCTTCGATTCATCGGTTGCGCTGTTGCAAACTTCGCAGAAATTGGTTACGCATTTCCGCGCTACTTATAAACAATATTATATAAAAATTGGTGAACGAAAATTTGTTTAAGAAGGAGAGGGTGAGGTGCGGGGGTTTGGACTATAAGAGTGAGGGTGAGAGAGAGTGGTTTCCGTTACTTCGAGGAATGGGGGATGTCACGCGTTGTGTATGTCCACTGATTTGCTCGTGAGAGCGACCGCGGAGGATATCGGGGGATGGCTATAGGAATTTTGGGGAAAAACACAGTGCCTTGTTTTGAATGTATGGATGAGAATCGAATTTTTTTTTTTTCAGATGGAACTACTCGAGTAAGAATAATAAATTGCTCGCTTCATTTTACCTTTTATGATATATGTCGTACTTTCACTACTTAAGAAAATATCACTTTGCGTGCACTAGATATTCACATCGGTACTGACACTCATCAAATGATAATTTACTGCTGATTTTCACTATTAATTAGCTTTTAAACGGACTTCGATCGAAACATGTGTTACCGTTAGACAGGGAAGGACTCTCTCTCTCTCTCTCTCTCTCTCTCTCTCATATATATATATATGACTATGCGCCTCGGTGGTGTAACGGTTAGCATCGCTAACTACGAATCCATCCGACCCAGGTTCGATTCCTGGTGACGGCAGGCGGCACGCAGCTAGCCCAACTGTTCAACCTTCCAAATAATAAAAATTGGTTGGTAGATAAATGGGTACCCTAGTGGTTAAGACGCTGGGCTGCTAATCGGGAGGTCGTGAGATCGAGTCCGGGCAAGGACTTTGTAATTTCTGACCACCCGTGGTGGGTCGTGGTTCGGATTCCACGTTAAGCTGTAGGTCTAAGGTGAAGCAACAAGCTTGACCTTCGTCAGAATGAACAATTCCAAGGTTAACCAAGGTTATATACAAGCTACTGCGAGCGTCTCCGAGAAACTGATATAATCATGAAGTTGCACTTTCCTTTACTAAAACCTGACGATAATGCCCATACAAGAAGTGGGTTTTCTTCCTACTTATACCCGCCTGCTCCTCTTGATACCCAAGGGCATGTCGTGTACGATGGTCAGTGCTTGACCTACGCAGGTACGAGTAGTGCCCTCCGAACTCTATGGGCGTGATGCGTGCGACAGAAGAGCGAGATGCGAGTCTTTCCCACATGGTCATATACCCGACCTTCCTGATGGATGCCCAAAACAAAGGATATGCTGTGCACCTCCTTCGGTGTGCCCCCACCACATCAGAAGGGAGCGGAGGAACGGGGTATAATGTGGGCTAAATCGTGGTTAAGATCCCTCGACTTTTTGACGTCTTAAATTAAGATCATGATTCCCGTTCGTACGCTACCCAGTTCAGCCCCTGGAAAAAATCAAGAAATCAAGCATGGGGGAGTCGGGTTTTGTTTTCATGAGGTTTTTATCACATACACACACATACAGACACACACACACACACATATATATATATATATATATATGTGTGTGTGTGTGTGTGTGTGTGTGTATATATATATATATATATATATATTATATATATATATATATATATATATATTATATATATATTATACTGTATGTATATATATATATATATATATATATATATATATATATATATATATATATATATATTATATATACTGGTGTGTATATATATAATTTTTATGTTTAAGATAATGTTCGTAATGGTAGCTTCCCTAATGGTTTAAGGGCAAATTATGATGGTCGAGGTGACAGAGCGTGGGATATGCAGGAAAAAAAGGATTCCACTATATATATATATATATATATATATATATATATATATATATAATGCAGAAAAAAAGAAGTGTAAAAAGAGGATATCTAACAAGGTAACATAACAGCTTTCCCACACAAATGCAAGATTACTGCATATACGCACGCACATATGCACACGAAAGCAAAAACATCACCTATACCTACATACACACATTTCCACACTTAAAGTAAATATATTAACTGCTTCTGGCTAAGAAACTTCAGTTACGGAGAGACAAATATAGAAATCTAATTTTTAGAAAAAGTAATTTCTCAAGTTTAAGAGTGCCATGTCTCACTCTTAGTTTTGGAGTAAATTTGGCACTCAAAGTGCCGCCTTCCGAAATGTATATGAAAACAAATTAGTTTCAATCAGAATTCTTTGTAATGGCTAGGCATCGGATTTACAACAGAAAACTGGTACATAAATCCTTACAAACACACGCACATGATATATACTGTACAGGGTGTCCCGTAAGTCTGGACCCATAGGGCAAAATTAATAAAATTACAAAATAGTCCCAGTTTCGCTGGACATGCGTCGAAGTGACTTCTTGGGACTGACAGCGAAGCTAGCCAACACATTGGTACTGGTTTCGTCTTCCGTAACAGTCCTTGAAGGTCCTCTGCGAGGCTTGTCAGCTACGGATCCAGTTTCCTTAAATTTGGCTATCAACTTGCCAACACATCTGTGTGTGATTGGTGCGCGGTCTGGATGCATATTGTTGAATTCTTCGGCCACTTCCCGGTGACTGCGGGTCCCGACCAGCAAAATAACTTGAACTCTCTCCTCTCTAGTCAGTGACATGGTTTACCTGCAACATAATAAAAAAATATATTATAAATCCCTATGGGTCCAGACTTACGGGACACCCTGTATATATATATATATATATATCTTTGGTTAGCTTCCGCCCGAATTGTTCATTCTGATGAAGGTCAAGCTTTTCACGCCACCTTAGACCTACAGTTTAACGTGGAATCCGAACCACGCCCCATCAGCAGCCCAGCGTCTTAACCACTAGGCCGCCTAGGGTACCCACTTATCTACCAACCACTTTCTTTATTGTGTGGAAGGATGAACAGCTGGGTTTTGCTGCGCGCCGGCTGCCGTCGGGTCTCGAACCCGGGGCCGATGGATTCGTAGTCAGCGACGCTAACCACTACACCATATATATATATATATATATATATGAAAATTATTTCACGAAAGTAACACGTGAAAAATATTTAGGATGAATAAAACCACGAAGGAAAGGAAACAGAATGGTGCTCAAGCGCTTTCATCTAATGACATCCTCAGGAACACTGAAGTAAATATTTATACATATTTTTTTTTGTGACCTATATATAGTCACGAACTCTTTATTTATTTCAGTCACGAACTCTTTATTTATTTCAGTGTCCCTGAGGATGTCATTAGACGAAAGCGCTTGAGCACCATTCTGTGTTTCCTTTCCGTCGTGGTTTTATTCATCATATACATATATATATATATATATGGTTCTCCGACCATAACCTCATCGATATACAATTGAAGTTAGCACCCAGAGGTTCGAAAACGCATCCTAGAGAGGCAGATGGAATATTTGAAGGCTTAAACATAAATTCAAAGAAAGTAAATTGGGAAAACGTAAATAAAGATTTAAAGGAGGTAAACTGGGAATTGCTACTTCACGAAAAGACTCCACAAGAAATACTATATATAATAGAGACTGAAACCAAACCTAACATATTCCAGAAAGACAGGAAAGAAAACGTAGCAAGTTCGAGAGGAAAATCAGGACACTGTTCAGGCAACAAAGACAAACAGTAAAACATCTCCACAGATGCAGAACTGATGCAAGAGACTCAAACTAGAGAGGAAACTTGGCGAAATAGAAATGGACCTAAAGCAAACATTCATACATAAAACAAACAAGGAGGAAAACAAGGTAGCAGAAAACATAAAAAATAACCCAAAATACTTCTACACGTTTGCGAAAAGGAAAATGCGATGTAAGGAGAATATTGGTCCGTTGATAGACGGGGAGGCCGAATACACAAATGACCCGAAAGAAATAAGAGAACTGCTTAGGGAACAATTTAACTCTGTGTTTAGCACCCCTAAGTCCGAGATGGAAGTGGAAAACCCAGAAGAATTTTTTGACAGAGATACAAATCAACAAAGAACAAATTCCGGCACAAACCTATTAGTGGACTTCGAGTTCACGGAAGGAGATGTAATTACGGCCTTATCACAGATGCAAGACAATTCAGTGCCAGGGCCAGACACATGGAGTGCCACGTTTCTGAAGAAATGCAAAGAGAGTATTGCCAAACCGCTATACTTGCTATGGAGGAAATCACTCGACACAGGACAAATTCCACTCCCCTTAAAGAACACGAACATTGCCCTCCTATTTAAAGGTGGTAACAGAGCAATGCCCAAGAATTATCGGCCAGTGGCTCTCACCTCACACCTTATAAAGTGTTTTGAACGTATAATTAGAGGCAAAACTACCTCCTACCTACAAGAAAAAGACATACAACCCAAATCAACATGGCTTCAGGGCGGGAAGATCATGCCTATCACAGCTACTAGACCACCAGGAGAAAATATTGGAAACATTGTGTCGAGGACAAAACATAGATGTAATATATACGGACTTTGCTAAAGCCTTCGATAAATGTGACCATCGAATTCGAATCATAGCACACAAACTTAAGAATACAGGAATTACTGGAAAGCTAGGAAGGTGGATATTTAATTTCTTGACGCAAAGAACACAAAGAGTGGTGGTAAACGGAGTCAAATCGGAAGTCTCGGAAGTAGAGAGCTCTGTCCCACAAGGGACAATATTAGCTCCCTTGCTATTTATTCATAATAATTTTTGCACATATTGATGCAGATATTAAGGACAGTATTGTATCATGCTTCGCAGATGACACAATGATATGTAAGGAAATATTAAACGAAGGTAACATAAGAAAATTACAAAACGACATTGAAACATTATTCCATTATTCCAGACAACAATATAAAGTTCAACGAAGAAAAATTCCAACTTCTAAGATACGGTAATAACAAGGAGTTACAGAAAAAAGGATACAAAACTATGCAAAACAGATAACACCAAATCCACAAGTCAGGGATCTTGGGGTAATAATGTCGTCGGATGCAGAATTCAGAGAGCACTATAACATCAAAATTACAACGGTAGAAAAATAATGGGAATCATCTGGAGGAGCTTCCGCAACAGAAAAGCAAACATCATGCTCAAATTATGGAAGAGTCTAGTCCTACCAATAATTGAGTATTGCTCAGTACTCACAAGCCCATCCAGAAAATGAGACATTGCGAACATTAAAACTATACAAAGGACTTTTACGTCTAAGACAGAGGAAACGGAAGGTGAAGACTACTGGTCTCAACTACAATCCCTGGAACTCTACTCTCGAAAGAAGGCGCGAGCGGTACAAATAATATACATATGGAAAATACTTGAGGGCTCTGTCCCTAACCTTAGAAATGAAATAGAAACAAACTGGAATGAGAGAAAAGGCAGCTTTTGTACGGCCCCAGCTGTGGTGGGACAAGGGGCCATGAAAACGAGGATGGAAAATACCCTCAGAATACGAGGCCCTAAGCTTTTCAATGTCCTTCCAAAAGAAGTGAGGAATCTCCAGCACACAGACCTGAATAACTTCAAGAACCAGCTGGACAGATTCCTGTGCAAAGTCCCTGACCAGCCATGCGTGGCTGGCTACGAGGGCAGGAGGAGATCAGACAGCAATTCCCTCCTCAACCAAATGCCGTAAATGAGGCGGGATGCTGCAGAGGGGTCGACCGCAGGTCGATCCTGAACCGTCGTTCAAACTCACTTAAAGTAACCTAAAGTAAGTATGTATATATATATATATATATATATATATATATATATATATATATATATATATATATATACAGGGTGGAGAAAAGTCTTAAGGATTTATACATACAACTATTTAGTTAACAACATTATACAGATAAGTGTTCAAATGATGAAACAAATCAAACAAAAAGTCTATAACAATTTTATTCATACAAATATTTTGTTAAATTGTAATTTAATCTTCAAAGAGTTCTCCATCCCCTATGATACATATGTGGATTCTCTCTGTGAAACTCTTCATTGTTCTTATGAACATATCGAGCGCTATCCTTTTCAGTTCTTCATCTTTTCTGCGGCCAAGGGCATTCACATTTAGATAGATGAAATCAGAAGTGTAGAGTTTGTCACGCAAATAAGCCCAAAGCCAGAAACCACGTGGGGTTAAATCAGGCTGGCCACTCGATGGGACCTCGCCGCCCAACTCTTCCTTCAAGGTTCGTATCCAGATTCCAGAATCTGTCGGGCAGCTGCACAGTAATGTGGTGGCGCTCCATCATGCTGATAAAGCCAATTCCTGCCAACACCATTAGTAAACTGGGGCAAAGCTTTGTCTCTCAATACCTGGCAATAGCGTTTTCCATCCCTCCTATCTCTCGATATGTCAAAGGAAACGAGTCCTGAATAACCAATGCACACCCAAACTGTTAGTGTCGTCATTTTAACGGGTTTACCCAAACGTATTTTGGGATTTTTTTTCTCCCAGTAGTGAGCGCTGTTTGGTTCCTTTACTCGTTAAACCGAATACACATTCGTGTGAAAATTTGATCTTTCGAAGTAAATCTGGATCACTGTTGAACTTTTGTCTCATTGTTTCACCAAACTGCATCATCATCGTCGTATATGAGGTAAGAGTAAACGGGTTTGTAATGGTGGTACCCCTGTGATGTCAATAGTTTTGCTACTCTGAAAATTTGGAAATACCCAATTTCTCTGCGACTTTTCTCGTTGAAGTTGTTGGATCTCGTTGAAAACTGGCGAGGACATTTTCTTTGTTGTTGTCTCCTGGTGACATTACAGGCCTTCCGCTACTTGGACGATCTTTTACCAGGCTCTCTGTTTCCAAAAGTTTGAGCTTCCACTATCGACGAGTGGTTACATTTGGTGGTGGTTTATTATATTTTTCTTAAAATAAAAGCAAACTTTCTTCACAGTTATTAGAAGAAATAACCCACGATACAAGATACACTTTTTTCATTGCTGTATTCCATCGTTACTGACCTGGCGCTGACTGAGGCTAGGGCCTAGGGGCTTCTTGTTCTAGCCTCGGGTCATTCCCGGCCTTGTATAGTTGCTTTGAAAAGTATAATGTTGTAATGTTATAATGTTTCAGACCAACAAAGACCCTAGGATCCACTCATGGCTGGGTCTACCTAACTGTGTTCGTAATTGTGCATTGTGTATGTCCTCCGTGGTGGCGGAGGGGACCTACAATTTTACGTGGGTTCCGACCCACAAGAACATAAGAAATTTATGTAAAAACTGCCTGTACATTAGCAACAACTAATTTTTACGAAACTAAATAATTATCAATTTAAAACTAATTAATTATCGATTTAAAACTAAATATAGAATCTCTGGATCCAGAGGATCAAGTCATAATAGACTACTATCCACAAATATGTTACACTCTATATCTATTTATAACCGACATGCAAATATATCAGATCCAAAGGATCCAGTCAATTTCATTACAGTATCCGTCCAACCAAAAATAAGTCACGATCCATATCGATTGCGGACCAAGTCAAAATTTACCACCATATACATTACAATATATATACTTTGGAGGAAAAGTGTAGGTGTGGCTGTAAAGACTGTACAGTAATGTAGAAATGTGTGTGCACCCATTTTTGGTATCGCATGCATTGCAGTGATACCATTGGAATTTATTAATTATTAACAAATTATTTGTATGCATAAAATCCTTAAAGACTTTTCTCCCACCCTGTACATATATATATATATATATATATATATATCATATGACGAGATTTTCAAACAGGCACTAAGTTTATTCTTTAAAATTATGTAAATAAATGTAAACACTTGTTAAATTAACCATTAGCATAAAACACGTCTGCTAAATGAGTTAACTTGAATAAATTGCTTCAATCACATCCTAAACAACAGACGGGTTATCGCTGTGGATAAACAAAGAGTAGAAATCGTCAGTGGTTTTAATTTCCGAAATGTTTACACTATTCATGTTTTTATGCGCTAAAATGTGTGTTATGTGTCTTTAGTACGATATATTACCCTTAAATATATTTTACTTGTATATATTATTTACAAAATATATTTTGCATGTAAATTTATGAAATATTCGTTCATTGAGCAATATTATATACGTTGTGTGCAGAAATTGACCACCAGGTATCCTTACACTGTGGTATGACGTCATATGGGACATTCTGTAAAATAATATGAAAGGGTCACTTCAAAATGCTTTTTTAAAGCATGAATGAAAACATAAAGGCGAAATTAATGTTACACACACACACATATATATATATACTCGTATATATGCCTCGGTGGTGTAGTGGTTAGCATCGGTGACTATGAATCCACCGGTCTCGGGTTCGAAACCCGGTGACGGCAGACGGCGCGCGGCAAACCCAGCTATTCAACCTTCCACACAATAAAAATTGGTTGGTAGATAAATGGGTACGCTGGATAGCCTTGTGGTTAAGACGCTGGGCTGCTGATCGGGAGGTCGTGAAATCGGGTTGAGGGGGGACTTTGTAATTTTTGACCGCCGTGGTGAGGCGTGGTTAGGATTCTACATTAAACTGTAGGTCTAAGGTGGGGTGACAAGCTCGACCTTTGTCAGAATGAACAACTCTGGTGGAAGCAAAAACCAAGGTGTATACGCGGGCCACTCAATATATTTTGCTCAACCTTTTTTTTTATCTTTCCAAGTTTCCTTGTAAGTTCCAGAAATTTTGGACACAAGTATTACATACCTTTTTTACAAGTTTTTATTTTTCCACATAGTCTCCATCCTTTTCTACGGCTTTCCTCCACCTCGAAACAAGGGCTTTATTCCTTGCTGGTAAACGTCCGTTGGGTTCCGCTGGAGCCACCTCTTAACCTCCTCAACAACCTCATCGTCACTCTGAAACTTTCTTCCACGAATAGCATCCTTCATTGGCCCAAACAAATGGAAGTCTGAAGGTGCCAGATCCGGGCTGTATGGAGGGTGGGGTAACACAGTCAAGCGCATTTTTGTGATGGCCTCTTTTGTTTGCAAACTGTTGTGTGGTCTTGCGTTATCGTGCAAAAGAAGGACGTCTTCCAGTTTTGTCTCCGGTCGAACTCGCTTTATACATCTCTGGAGTCTTTGTAGGGTAGCAATATATGCCTCTAAGTTGATTGTTTGTCCTTTCTTCACAATGTCCACCAGAATCACCCCTTCCATGTCCCAGAAGATGGTGGCCAGAACCTTTTCTGCAGAGGGAGCCATTTTTAACTTTTTCTTGCGTGGGGAATCTGCGTGATGTCACTCCATGGATTGGCGTTTCGTTTCAGGTTCAAAGTGGTGTACCCAAGTCTCATCCCCAGTCACAATTCGTGAAAGGAAGTCATCCCCTTCTGTCTCGTATCGAACGAACGACTCAGAAGCAATTTCTTTTCTTTGGGCTTTGTGATCTTTCGTCAGTTCGCGAGGAACAAACCGTGAACACACTTTTGAGTATCCCAGTTGCTGAATTATCGTATTCACACTTCCTTCACTAATTCCTAGCTCCAGTGATAGCTCTTTGTATGTGACGCGCCGATTTGATCGAATGATGCTGTTAGCACGTTGCACAGTGTGAGATGTCACAGCCGATGCCGGGCGACCGCTGCGTGGCTCATCATCGAGGCTGGCTCTCCCTCTTTCCGATGATCTCACACGTTTAGACCAGCGTCCATCTGTGCTTTGATCAACAACAGCATCTCCGTAAACGTTTTGTAGACGTTTGTGAATATTTCCAACTGTTTCCTTCTCTGCGGTTAAGAACTCGATAACAGCTCTCTGTTTACGACGCACATCACTGCCAGACGCCATTTTCGAAACTGCTTTAACCATCGGTTTTATACAAGGGCGTTTAAAAGCGGTTTTATACAAGGAGGGGGGTTCAAACTGGAAAAATCCGGTTATGTGAAGCGCAGAAAGCTCAAATTTACGGCCCAAAAGACATTTCAGCCCCATGGTCTATTATTTTGCTCAGAAAAAAAGGTGGGGCAAAATATATTGAGTCACTCTAGTACATCCAGACATGGGACATCCTCAACTTCAGCTCTCTCTCTCTCTCTCTCTCTCTCTCTCTCTCTCTCTCTCTCCTCTCTCTCTCTCTCTCCAGAAACATCACAGATGTCAAAGCTGAAGTCTTTAAAAGACGGTTTCGGATGATCTGAGTGTGCCTGGGTATGTTAGGTAAAGAGCTCAGAACAGCAATTATATCTTACATCAGGTCAAGTCTAGAGGAAGGGCCAAGGGCTGCCGCCCACAAAAATGCCCCCCTTTATAAAAAAGAAAATAGCTCTCCGAGCTGACTACGCCATTCTCTCTCTCATATATATATATAAATTTTGAAAAGACTGTGTAGTGTGTAAAATGCATATACGTGTAGTGAAGAATAGAGGAAGAAGTGTGTGTTTGAGAGCATGCTGGACTGCTCACAGGGTAGATGAGGCATAGAAAAAGATCAGCTAAGGAGGACAATGATGGAAGAAACGGGAGTTCCAGCGCTCCCTATCTCTCGCTTAACGTCTCACCACCACCTTCCCCCGAGTGTTTCCCTGATCGATTGGTGTCTACAATCTCCTCCTTTTAGTTTTAACCTTAAAATAAAAGATAAAATTAGATAATCTTCTTAGAAAACAAAATACCAAAAAAATTACAGTACACTAAATTTCGTCTCCTACATACGATGAAAATATATCCCTTTTTGTATATTCTAATTTGTCATTGCAAACCAAACTTTTACGTTATAATTATTTCGTCTGTGAGGCCTACCCGTAGCGATATACATAAAAAAAAATTGCTTAAGGCACTCCGCACCTTATTCACTGACTACTTAGAGGTGAAAATGGTTTGATAACCTCTTTACACGTACCTGAAGCGAGGTCCTATCTGTAGGAAATAATCATAAGGTGTACCTGCTAATGACTTCACCTTGAATAAATAAATATAAGAAGATTCCATAAAATGGCAACTGTTTATTACGAGCAAAGAATTTTGATTTTTGTCGTTTTAATTTGAGAGAGAGAGAGAGAGAGAGAGAGAGAGAGAGAGAGAGAGACGCATATAACATTTACCACTTATTATAATACTTTGTAGTATCTAAAACTGCCTGTGTGCTCACTTCATTTTAGAACCCATTTGAGATAAAAGTTAGAGCAAAGCGTTCTCCCATATAATAAACTTTATTCTCTCTAAATAAAGTCTGTTCTGTATCAAATCAAAATCGTACTTCCCAAATAAAACTGAACACGAATATAAAGACACGATAAGCTTTTTATCTCTGAGGCTAATCAAAGTACACTATAAAATTACGCGAAGTACACTCGGTGTAACACCGAAGCTCTATTGTACACTATCTTTATGACGCAAGTTCCAAAGGTTTTATGGACTTACTGCCTCTCTTTGGCGGATCAATTTGGTTTAGATTTTTTAAAGATGTTATTCAATAAATTTATTATTTTTATTTTTCTAAGTATAATAATATAATAATAATAATAATAATAATAATAATGTCGAATAAGAAAATGTTTTTTACGTTTTTATTAACTCGTAAAATTAAAAGCCAGGTTTAATTTTAGGGTTTATTAACTTTTACCTTTTGCTCACCAATCCATATGCCAAAAACTTATCTTTGAAATTTGAAAACTTATGATGTTCAGATGCCAAATGCCATTTGTGTGCGTTTCTCTCTCTCTGTATGTGTATATATATATATGTGTGTGTGTGTGTGTGTGGTGTCTACATATTTATGTGTGCAGTTGTTTATACCTAACAGCATACTGTGTATACATACAACGTACTATAAGTAATTATATCATTCATTTAACGTTAATGCATAAAACATGCTTGTGCGTGTATGTATGTATTTATGTGTATATTTGGGAAGGGCACCTAAGAGTGCGGTCTTTTCACTCACTTCAGCTTTATGGAGCTCGTAATGGTCGTTAAAGTCTTGGAAGTATTAAGTAAATGACTTAAAAGTTTGAAGTTTAACACCATTCGGAAAGAAACAAAGAGAAAGACTTCTCAAAGCCTTCAAAATTGGTGTTTTAGAATTTGGCCTTCAATAATGACCAGACCAGATTTCCTCCGGAATGTCACAACAAAAGAGAGAGAGAGAGAGAGAGAGAGAGAGAGAGAGAGAGAGAGAGAGAGTTACAAGAACAAGAGGAAGCTTCAAAGACCTTTCGGTCCACTCGGAGAGGTTCCTGTTATTAAACTAGTGCATTTTTTTAATTATTCTAGCAATAGTAGAAAACTGGATAGAAAAGCATAAGGTCCCATCCTCCGCTCCCTCCCCGCCAGAGGCGGGTATGAAAAAAGGTTGAAAAGTAGACAAGTAAATTTTACAGGAAAGAGGTGAATATTAGGGTTTCTTTCCCGGGATCCCGGCTGTTTTTATTGGATTTGAAAATCCCGGGAATTGGACGAATATCCCGCGAAATCCCGGAATTTTAAAATTACTTAATTTATTTTTTATTGATTTATTTGTTTTTTTCTTGTTATTAGAAGGCTCTTGGGCAGAATTAAAGAAAACTGCGTAATATTTACCACATTTCATTCTACTTTTCTGCTTTCTTAAATGAACACCACCTAGCATTAGCAACTTAGAGCAATCTAAAAGTGGGCCCGTATGCCAAAAACTGGCCGAGGGAATGTCGCTAGCACTGCGTATAATACAAGGAACCGAGTCTCAGTATATTATCTAGCGATCGCGGGCAACTCATCTTGCTCAGAGTTTAAGCAAGCATTTGAAGCAAGAACTGCAGTTATTCGAGACAAGAGGGAACAGAACTTCAAACATCATGAATTTATTTGACGCACTGAAAACCATTCCGCCAACCTCTGTTGAATCAGAAAGAGCCTTTCTGCAGCAGGTTTATTTATCACCAAGTTGAGAACTCTTCTTAGTGATAGAAGTATCGATTGTTTATGTTTTTTAAGAAGCTATTTTAAAAATGTTGATTGACTCTAAATATTTTAAGATAAATATGTTAAGATAAAATATTTTAAGATAAAAGGTATAAATTATTTTTTTGAATGAAGTTTCTTTTTCTTTTTTTATTTGCAAATGCACTTAATTATAATTAAAGGAATATAATATTTTAGCCTTTTATTTGTCCCCTGCAGATGAATAGCATGATAAATATTATGTTTAATAAATAATAAATAGCTACCACTGATTGGTAAACTCAATTCAAGTATTACAATGCAAAAGTGGTCATCTAGGTATAAGTAATTAGTTATCCCAATTCTAAAAGGGTATTTTATCACTGAACAATAAAAAAAATTACCGTTCTCTTAAATAAACAACCATTTCCTCGATTTCCCGGGATCCCGGGAATTGGCTTCATTTTTCCGGGAATTCTCAGGATTTCCCGGGATGAAGAAAGCTGCATATGAGGAGAAACCTTAGTGAATACATATAAACTAGCTTTTGTACGGTCCCAGCTGCGGTGGGACAAGGAGCCATGAAAACGAGGATGGAAAATACCCTCAGAATACGGGGCCCGAAGCTTTTCAATGTCCTTCCAAAAGAAGTGAGGAATCTCCAGCACACCGACCTGAATAACTTCAAGAACCAGCTGGACAGATTCTTGTGCAAAGTCCCTGACCAGCCATGCGTGGCTGGCTACGAGGGCAGGAGGCGATCAGAGAGCAATTCCCTCCTTCACCAAGTCCCGCAAATGAGGCGGGATGCTGCAGAGGAGTCGACCGCAGGTCGATCCTGAACCGTCGTTCAAACTCAACAAAAGTAACAAAAGTAAGTAGCTCGACAATTACGTTATGCAACATAGAAATCGTACACTAGAGAGCATAGTTTGTATAAACTAACATAATAATATATTTGCGCTCATCGTATATCAACTACTTGGTGTCGTCACAAAAACCTCGAGCGTACGTTTTAATTTTATACAAAATACTTGCGGCTCTATTCACGTAGGTAGTGGGCCAACAAAGTCTCCTATGTCCCACTCAAGGCTAATCCCAAAAGGATTAAGCAAACTCTCCATGTCTACACCCATGTACGCGCAAGGTCATCACGCTGACAAGGTGATGAAATGCTTCTACAAGAAAGAGGTTGAAATAGGAAATGAGAAAAGAAATCGAGTTTCCACACCATGCCCTCACCCTTCACACGCACCCAGCCACCCCAAGAGACGGAAGAGAAAAAAATATAAGGACGGCAGAAACGCAACTTTACCTCACCTTATCATGCATTTTTTTTGTTCATTATGAAATTATGTATTTTTACAAAATACTTATTTCGTCTAAATTAACAATGCAGGCACGTGTGTGAGCGTGTTTTCTGTAATTCGATATCTGTCATGAGTGTGTGTCTGCCGACTCTTTGAATGTCGTCGAGAGAGAGAGAGAGAGAGAGAGAGAGAGAGAGAGAGTTAACATAAACGGAGGTTAATATAGTAAGCAATAAGTATGAAGAAGGTTTCACTGACTTACAAAGCACCGCTCCGCCCATACACATATTCAGGGTACGAGCAGCTTGCAGCATCATTGCCAAGGTATTTAGAAGGTCAACGTAGTAACGAGGCTTCGCGGTCCGTGGTTTATCGTCACAGCATGGAAACAACAATTTTTGCGTTATCGTAATCTAATAAACGTCCAAGTTTTTATATATATATATATATATATATATACACTAGCTGTTATGCCCAGCACTTGTTTGTTTGGGTGGTTGTATTAAATTTAATTATTCAAATCGTTTTTTTATTTTTCGTCATATCCCCCAGTAATTGGGGGGCCTTTGGTCCTCCAACTACTGGGGGTTCAATTATTTGGTCAATAAAACTATAGTCATGAAAATCTATCTTAAGCTTCACAAATCTTGACACAATGTGAAACTCAAGATTTTCATGACTGCGTTCTTTTCTTTCATTTTATTGCAGTGCTGGGGCCTATAGGCCCAGTAATTATAACGCTAGGTATATATATTCTTATCTATAGTTTTATTGACCAAATAATTGAACCGAAAGTAATTGGGGACCTTAGGCCCCATAATTACTGTCCATTGTTAACCAACCTAACCTGACCAAATCCAAAATCATTCCATCTACTTTTTTTTCATTCTAATATTAGCCTATTTTTAAAAACCAAACAACCAACCAACTAACCAATTAAGTAATTAATTCAGCTCTTTTTAGAGACCCAAAAGTTCACGGCCAGACAGACTCACACACAACTTGATTATATATATATATATATATGTAAAAATGAACCATAAATAATTTCCATATTCCTATATTATCTTATCCTTCATGTAATTCTTGTATTCATTTATATAGTCTCTGTATCCATTGTAAGAAAAAGTATCCATTTTAAAAATTCATGTGTTATATGGTTCATGTATAATCTTATATATTTAACTTTATATAATGCCTATACTCATATGTATGTACGTGTGTGTATTCATTTTTACATAAGGACCAAAATCGCCCAACGCGAGTTTGGATAAAATATTTGATTCACTTTCTACTTTGCTAAATAATTATATAATTGGTGACCTGTTGTTTTTTAAAATCTCATAATAATTTTTTAGATTTCGCTTAATAAGGAATCCTGTTAAGCTTTGTAATGTTCACATTTTGTATACACTCTCTTTCGTTATAAACAATGAGATCATGTCTTGCCTAAGCATTAAAATTGTACATCTTAAACCTTAAAATTTCACTCATATGCATATTTTAGTGTAAAGATGCATAGTCCGATTTCCACTTTTAGTTAACTTGGCAGATCATGATAACATCAGATCTGAAAAGTCGCGGTTTAAGATAAAAATATGGTTTCGTCTTCAAATATTTTGTTTACTCGTTCAAGCCTTACCACAGCTAAAAAATTTACTTATTTTCAAATATTGTGCAAAAATAATACAGCCTTCTTAGCATTTAATAATAATAATGTTAGCAGTTTTTGGGTATATAAACCCATTCAAATTCATCCATTGTCATTCAGAAGCTAATTCAGAGGCTGAGCACTACCTGTATTTTTTAGCAGTAAATTTACAGTGAAGAAACTTTTTATTGTCCCCTTCGAGCCTTGCTCTCTTCAGAAAAACTTAGAAAACTTTCCGGATACGCTATAAGAAGAATCCGGAACCTTCAGCATTTAGATTGCAAATCTACCAGAGTCCTCCGAGCCACTATAGAAGAACTCGGAGAGTAACATAGAAGAAAAACCACTTCAAGGCACCTATCCGTTGCTTGCCTCCTAAACCAGAACCCCCGTCATCCGAACCACCCCAGGGCCATAGACGGAGGGGTTAACATATATATATGAAAATTATTTCACGAAAGTAACACGTGAAAATATTTATGATGAATAAACCACGAAGGAAAGGAAACAGAGTGGTGCTCAAGCGCTTGAGCACCACTCTGTTTCCTTTCCTTCGTGGTTTTATTCATCATATATATATATATATATATATATATATATATATATTATATATATATAATAAACAGGAACCCCAGAGAAAAATAAACATCCTTCAAGGTTTAATCAGTATCAACGTTTCGAAATGCACTAATTCCATCTTCAGGACTAAAACAATGAAAGGCCACTTCACATACAAAATACAATTGCAAGTGTAAGTTGCTTAATAACAATTTAAAATAATAAGTTAAAATTATAAAAAGTAGCTAAGAAAATTTTAAAGCATTAAAACTAAAAGGTAAACAGATGAAATTAAAATAAAGTTACAATTATAAAAAGTAGCTAGGAACATAAAAGCATCAAAAGTAAAAGGTAAATAAATAAAATAAACGAGTACCTCAACTAAAACACAGCAGATCTACCGATGATTCATCAGAATTGAGGTCTGGTTTTAATTTAAATGAACAAAGATTCCATAATTTTAAACTTAAGGTCAGAGCTTCCGGCTGAATTAAGTCATAAAAACTTATATGAATTAGCCGTTACATCGCGCCAGAACGCCCATCCATTCTTTCACAAACTCTCCGAGCATCATATTACATAACTCAATTACCAACTAAATTAAAACCACGCGGTCAAATGGGTACACCAAGCAGTAGCATACGAAGGTCGTGCGTGAGACTATGTATGATACTTTCACACGGTTGTGCATTTTTGCATTTGGTTCACGCAATGAATCTCTGACGAAGTTCGAAGTGATAATAAGAAACAAAGGAATCATTTTAACTCACAAACGCGCATAGCTATATCAGCCTTTGTAAAATGAAACTTAATATAAAATCGAATTACGTATAAAACTTTATCGAAACATATATACAGTATATACAGTATATACTGGTTAAGAGAACAGTCAATGTATGAGTCTTTTATTTAATGCCAAAGGTAATAAGATAATTGAAAATAATAATAATAATAATAATAATAATAATAATAATAATAATAATAAACAGCCAGTTTTTATTGTGGCAAAGACACATTAAATCGGAAAAGATAAGAGGGAAGGCTTTTTGTAAGATGAGTGTTCAATGGTGGTGGTGGTGGTGGAGGGGGCCTCGAGCTCCTTCAGCCCCCCCCCCTGGATCCGCCGGTATATATATATATATATATATATATATATATATCAGGGGCGTGCGGTGATGTATTGTGATAGGGAATCATTTTAAATGAATTGCCAAAAGTTCATATTTTTTAGCAAAAAATATATATCAGGTGGTGAATCAAGGTCCATATTAATTGCATGTAAACACCAATTATATTAAAGATGAAATGGAGACCTAGGTATTGATAAAAAAAAAGGAAATATTTACCTTATTTATACGTTAATTCAATCTTCCTATCGTTTCGATTGAATAAATTTATTACGTCTTCATAGAAACGATCGTTCTTCATTTCTTTGAAAAGCTTTCTCTCAATCGAGATTAAAGCTAGACTATTAAATCTATCTTAACCTCGCGCATTTCTTGTGTAGCTGCGTATTTTTTTCAAATGGGAGAAAGAACGCTCAACTCATGCGCTCGTCGCTGGAAGACTCAAAGCTAATTCACGAAATACTTCATCAGTTGATGTAGGGCTGTATCTAGCTTGGCATTTCGCAAATAATGAAGTAACTCGTTCTCGGGTTTTTCCTTTCAAATCGGATTCAGCGTACAAAACCGAAAGCTCACTTCTCAATCGAGGAATATCAAAATATTCTTCATAATTATCTCGTAATGATTGAAAAGCTGACTCGGGAAATTTCTTTATGTTATCTTCCTGTTTTTAAATATCCAGATGCTGAAGAAAGGCTATATTTTTCAAACTTTGAAACCTAGTTTCAATTTGGCCGCAAATTGCATCCAAAATTTCATAAAATAGCCAAAGGGAAAGAGCTACGCATTTTCAGATGTCGCTAGAAATTTAACTATAGAATTATATCTTGAATTTCTCGTAGTTATTTGTTTATTGCGTATCATGAATAGATAAAATAGTAATTATGAATAATTTATCACTCGTGTTATCTTTTCTCCATCTTTAGTTCAAGATTCTTGCTCACAAAACGCGTATTAATATCTTTTAGGTTCGTTTAATTTCTGCAGTCAATCGAGTCTCGAAAAGGATGTAGAGCTGAGATTGTAGTACCCTACCTTTCCACTGCATACTCTCGCGCATATTCGGGTAGTGGGACACCATAGGTCGGGCTGTGAGTTCGTACAATCTTAATTTTGTTGAGGATGGAAAAATAATGTCCCATTCAAACATTGCAAAAGACTTTTTTCCTTTACACATTTTTATAATACGAAAGCATTGCTCCCACTGACTGCACGCACCTGATATATATATATATATATATATATATATATATACTGCTGAGTTAGATATTGACAAGTCGCGATGTTAAAAATATATAGAAAGACTCATGCATGCGTGTCTTATAGGAGTTTCCGAGTAGTATGGGTGTCGTTTGACGAGATAAATTTAGGCAAATGACCTTTTAACAATATATATATATATATATATATATATAAAAGTTCGTGGCTCATCTTCTTCCTGATGATGTCATGCACGTGACTACTGACTGTCATGCTCATGATACAACAGACCGGAAAATTTTAGCACACATGATTGAAATTAGTTTAGAAAAATAGTATATTTTTCCATCATGCGCCAGCTGTATATGAAGGGATGCCATGCTTCAATGTACACAGAGAAACAAGATTATGTTGAAAAGAGTATTTTCTTATGAATCTGTTAAAGATGATTTTCATTTGAATCATAGAATTTCCTTTATATTCAAAGTGTGAGAAGTTCAAATTGAACAAAATTCAGACACTGAATCATTTTGATAACAAATTCTTTTGTTGAAAACTAATGAAAAAATATTTATATTTATCCATAACGTAAATTATCAATTGTGTTTTCAGAAAAATGTGTGTGTGTGTGTGTGTGTGTGTGTGTGTGTAATAAAGACGCTCATACTTGTAAAAGAAACGTGGTTAAAAGAAGTTAAATTGAAGAAGCAACGAACGAGTCTTCAAATGTGTTTATCAAACTTGGATCATAAGAGCGAGTTTAGTTTCCTCGTTAAGATTTAAAATAAGTTAATTCTGGAATCTGAGTTCCTAATTAGCGAAGTCTTTTAGATTATAGTCCTAATTAGGATATTAATTTATGAATGTATGACTTAGAACACATTTAGAATTTGTTTTTCCTTCCTTTATTGTTCTATAGTTATACTTCATGCCTTTTAAATATGAATGAATAAAAATCTCGGGTCACCCGAAGATCAGGGCCCCCAGCCTTCTTTAGTTAGCCTTATAAGGCTAACTAAAGAAAATATCACGACCTAACCTAACCAATCGTTAGGTCAACTGTACGCCCTTGACGATTGGTTAGGTTAGGTCGTAATATTTTCGTTAGTTAGCATTATAAAGCTAACTAAAGAAGGCTGGGGGCCCTGCTCTTCAGGTGACCCAAAACCTCTAATACTGAATTTGCCACCCAAAAAATGGCTCTTTTCCGTTCTACCCCAACAACAAAAAATGAAATTATATATTATTTTCTACTGTAGTTTTACTTGCTGAATTCAATAATATATATCTTATTTTGGAGAAATTAATAACAAAAAAGTTATAGTCCGCTTATTTTATTTAAAAGTAGAGATTGCATTTAAGATTTCAATAAAAATGTCCTTTCCTTTTTGTCTTCTCCACAGAAATTCACATAAATAAGAATCTATCATATTTCTAGATGTTCCCCAATGTCTCTCGTTCCTTTGTTTAGCTAAATCAACTGTACGCCCTTGACGATTGGTTAGGTTAGGTCGTGATATTTTCGTTAGTTTCCTTATAAGGTTAACTAAAGAAGGCTGGGGTAGAACGTTATTTCCTTAACTATGTTTATGAAATTCCATTTATCATCCATAACAATATCTACAAAAGAAGAAAAAAATTAATAATTATAACCATAACTAGTTAAAACACGAATACTTTCTCCAAAATAAAATATATATACAGGGTGTACATAAAGTCAGGATCTATTTTTGTGAAGCACTTGGAAATTATATGGAATTCAATCATAAAATGATAAATGTAAATTTATTAAATAATTAAGAGTAGGATTCGACGTGACGCCCATCAGTATCCCTGCACAGCTCAAATCGTTCCGCAGCATTTCTAAACATTCTGGAGCATTTGCGGGTTATGTTATCTGCAGCAGTTCGTATACGTGTACGTAAGTTTTCACGACTCGTAATCTTCGTCTGACAGACGTGCGATTTGATAAAGCCCAATGCAAAGAAATCTAAAGGGGTTAAATCTGGTGATCTCGCTGGCCAAGGTCTGTTGCTTCCGCGTCCGATCCAGCGATTTGGAAAACGTCCATTTAGATAATCCTGAACATTTTGGCATAGTGACAAGGAGCACCATCATGTTGATAGACGACGGTACTAACAATCCTATCCCCGTCGTCTATCACATGGTGGTGCTCCTTGTCACTATGCCAAAATTGTTCAGGATTATCTAAATGGACGTTTTTCAAATCGCTGGATCGGACGCGGAGCAACAGACCTTGGCCAGCGAGATGACCAGATTTAACCCCTTTAGATTTCTTTGCATGGGGCTTTATCGAGTCGCACGTCTATCAGACGAAGATTACGATTCTTGAAAACTTACGTACACGTATACGAACTGCTGCAGATAACATAACCCCGCAAATGCTCCAGAATGTGTTTAGAAATGCTGCGGAACGATTTGAGCTGTGCAGGGATACTGATGGGCGTCACGTCGAATCCTACTCTAAATTATTTAATAAATGTTACCACTTTATCATTTTATGATTGAATTCCATATAATTTCCAAGTGCTTCACAAAAATAGATCCTGACTTTATGTACACCCTGTATTATTGAATTCAGGAAGTAAAACTACACTAGGAATTGTTGCTGGGGTAGAACGGAAAAGATCCAAAAAAATTTTAATTTAAACCTTTCAGTAATTTAAATGAGTAATTTATAATTTCTAAAGATTAAATTATTTAAATATGTAATTAAAACTGACTTATTTCGTCATGCGAGTAAAAATGCGTAATTTAAAGACTTTTAAAAGTAAAGAAATAGGAGTTGGTGATCATATTCAGCAAATTAATACACATTTGTATAACAAATTTCATCAGAATTAATGGATCACCTGAAGATCAGGGCCCCCAGCCTTCGTTAGTTAGCCTTATAAGACTAACTAACGAAACTATCACGACTTAACCTATCCAATCGTCAAGGGCGTACAGTTGACCTAACGATTGGTTAGGTTAAGTCGTGATATTTTCGTTAGTTAGCCTTATAAGGCTAACTAAAAAAGGCTGGGGGCCCTCATCTTCGGGTGATCCGAATTAATGTTCATTGAATTGAAAGTAAAAATAATTAATTAAATTAAATAAATATTATTGTTAAAAAATGTAGTTCTCGTGAACAATTTTTTTTTTTTATGTGAATCAACAAAACCTTCCCTCCCCGTAAGTCTGCGAGTCTGCATATCCCACAAACGTTTCTCTTTAACGACTTTCTTATTTACACACGAACGCATTTCATCTCTTAAAATAGGGATCATCGTGGATGATGTCGTCACTCCGCTTCCCGCGATCAGCGATGTTAAGCGGCATTTTGTCTGGGTAGCAATACTAGTAGTTGTTGAATGGGAGACAGTCTTTCGCGTTCAAATTGCGTACCGACCCGTGGTTCGGATCTCACGTACGGCTGCGGGTCCCCTCTATCACGCGACCTTATAAGATGTCGCGACGGAGGTTAAACAATCCAATCAAACAAAATTTCTAAGAATAAAATGAAGAGTAAAAATAACTCCTCGAATGAATATTTTCTTCGTGTATTATCATGGTCACAAGCGTAAAATAACTCTTTGTTTGGGGCTTCATTACGTGCACAGTCATTTCTTTTTAAGGCATTTTAATTATTTGTTTTAGTATGGCATAATTAAAGAATCACACACACACACCACACAAAATATATATATATATATATATATATATATATATATATATATATATTATATATATATATATATATATGGTCCATCTATGCGTCCCCACTGGTACATTTGAGATTTATATGAAATGCTACCAATGTCTCGAATGCAGAAGGGGTTGGTACAAAAATACCTCTGGACACGAAAGCGTTATATTTCCTTTGGGTGTTGAAATACTCACTAGGTTGTACGAACTTCTACTTCGTCATAGCGTGGTGGTATCGCTCTTACCTGCTACTCAAGAGATTCTGGGTTCAAATCGTCGTTGGAGCATGTTTACATTATGCAAAATCCAGCGTTTTCATGCATGATATTCCGAACTTGTGTGTGTGTGATTTCGATATACAGTTCTAAAACTGGAAACATGTATAAACAGGTCGATTCAAAGTACGACATATACAAAAAGTATTTTACAATGTAGTATAATTAACATAGTTGGAACACTGGCATATTAAAATGAATTTTATATATAACCTTTGGTTAGCTTCCGCCCGAATTGTTCATTCTGACGAAGGTCAAGCTTTTCACTCCACCTTAGACCTACAGTTTAACGTGGAATCCGAACCACTCCCCTCAGCAGCCCAGCGTCTTAACCACTATGCCATCCAGGGTACCAATTTATCTACCAACCACTTTCTTTATTGTGTCGAAGGATGAACAGCTGGATTTTGCCGCGCGCCGGCTGCCGTCGGGTCTCGAACCCGGGGCCGATGGATTCGTAGTCAGCGACGCTAACCACTAAACCACCGAGGCGCATTAATATATACTTACTTATTTATTTATTTATTGTAAGAGAGGCCCAGGGCCCATAGCTCAGTGTGCAACACCGTTTTTCTGCAAGCGAAATGAAGACACTGAAGACAGAGGTTCGACTCCCGATGGTGATGGTAATAATAATTCAAGAATTAGCGCAATGGGGTGTGTTCATCTGGCCTGAGCACTGTGCCCGTTCCTGGTCCTTCTCATTAATTAGATCGTAAGAGAAAACGGTGCAAAAAGAATGAAACTGTTGTTAATTGGTTACTCCTACATATTTCAAATAATATATATATATATATATATATATATATATATATTTTAAATTATACTGGACTACTTCACATATGGATTGAGCTACAAAGGTTATTGTGTCATAGGTTTAAATTTGCATTCCTGTGAGAATTTTCTACACTCCATTTAAGAATAGCATTTCTTAACTATAACGAGTTTTACGAACGTGTGAATCGTCCGACTTCTTTATAATAAATTATTTTATGAAAAATTATCCTAATAATGAAATTCATATTACCATAAATTAATTGTTTTTTGTGTGATGAAGGTACTTCGCTGTGTTTTCTTCGGATCCCACGTAAAGCTGTAGGTACCATCCGTTATATGACCTCCAAGATGTTAAGGAGGAATTAAACAACTTTAAACATTATTATTATTAATTATTATATGTTATTATTATATTAATTAATTTTAGTGACTCAGCAATTTTATCTCAACTGCCAAAGGATACATATACAGTGTATATATATATAAACATTTGGTTAGCTTCCGGCCGAATTGTTCATTCTGACGAAGGTCAAGCTTTTCACTCCACCTTAGACCTTACAGTTTAACGCGGATTCCGAACCACGCCCCACCAGCATCCCAGCGTCTTAACCACTAGGCCACCCAGTGTACCCAGTTATCTATCGACCACTTTCTTTTGTGGAAGGATGAACAGCAGGGTTTTGCCGCGCGCTGGCTGCCGTCACCGGGTCTCGAACCCGGGGTCGATGGATTCGTAGTCAGCGACGCTAACCACTACACCACCGAGGTAACTTTTCAATATTTGACATACTTTGATATTTATTGTTTTGTTTTAATATTTTTTAAAAATTTAATGTATCTGTGTATTGTATTTACTTAATCTACTTTCATTGTTTTAAAGAAATTTTATATATAGATCACTGATGATCACAAAAGTATTTGTCGAAACGTTTGAAAAGAAATAATAAATAATGTTTGCCATCATGTTCATCCTTCTTTTCATCTATAATTAAGCTGATATATATATATATATATATATATATATATATATATATATCGTTAACCTCGTTGCAGTTCCGTGCGTCGGTCTCCCTTGACACGAGCTGGTGGCCCCGCCTCTAGGCCTGGCTTAGTGGAGGAGCGAGTTGCTCTCTTGCGCTCTCCACCGCACATAGCCAGGTACACCCGGCTCATCTGGTACTGTCCTAAGCCAGGTATCTAGTCTTCTCTTGAAGACTTCAACTTTGACCCCTGTAACGTTTCTGAGGTCCTTAGGAAGCTGGTTAAAAAGACTTGGCCCACTGACAACCAAGCTATTTTCCTTCAGTGTTGAAGAAGTCCCTTGTCGGGTCTTTAATTTGGGAACACTACATATTCTGCCTTTCCTATTGTCCAGCGTTGTTTGGATGGTAATTGGGTTTAGTTTGAGGTTTGGTACCAGTTTTTCGATCATTTTCCATATGTAGATTATGGTATATCTCTCTCTTCTTCTTTCCAGGGGGTACAGATTTAGTTTACGTAGTCTTTCCCAGGAGTTGAGTACTTTGCAGCCATTAATCTTGGCTGTGAAATGTCTCTGCGTTTCTTCTAGTTTATTAATTTCTTCCTTTTTATTGGGGACGTCAAAACTGAGCAGTATTCAAGTTTTGGTATGATCAGTGTTCTCAACAGGGAAATCATTACTGTCTTATCCCTCCTTTTGAACGTTCTTAATACCTGTCCCGCGACTCTTTTTGCTTTGTTTATTGCTATCTGAGTTTGTGTCTCGATTTTGGCATCATCAGTCATTACCCCCAAGTCGACCGCTTTCGTGCTTCTCTGAATTTCCTGTCTATCTGGAGCATAATATGCAGTCTGTTTAATTTCCTCATTTCTACCATATCTCAAGAGCTGAAATTTCTCGGTGTTAAATGTCATAGTGTTGTTTTCTGACCATTTGTATATTTTGTTTGTGTCCCTCTGCAAGGCCTCCACTTCATTTACATCGCTGATTTTTCTGCTGATCTTTGTATCGTCCTCAAAGGATGTTACTATACTGTTGCTGTTTACTCCACTGTCTATGTCTGTTAGCTTGATAATAAATAGGAGTGGAGCCAGCACTGTACCTTGTGATACTGAGTTGCGTACTTCAGATTCTGATGATGATACACCTTGAATTTTGACAACCTGTAGTCGTTCTCTGAGGAAGTTATAGATCCATTTTCCCACTTTGCCTGTTATTCCTATAAGTTTCATTTTATGTGCTATTATACCATGATCGCTTTGTCGAAGCTTTAGCAAAATCCGTGCATATGACATCATAGTTTTCATTGCCTTCAAGTGCATCTAGGATATTGTTATAGTGCTCTATAAGTTGTGATAGGCATGATCTTCCTGATCGGAATCCGTGCTGATTTTCGTTGAATCTTTCCAGTGTCTCCAAAAAGTCATAGATTTTCTCTCTGACTATTCTTTCAAATATTTTGGTGAGGTGGGACGTCAATGACACTGGTCTATAGTTCTTTGTTTGAGATCTATCCCCCGCCTTTATATATAGGGACAATGTTTGCTCTTTTCAAGATGCTCGTATTTCCCCAGTGTCTTGGGACCTTCTCCATATCCAGTATAAGGGTGCAGCTATTTCATTTTTACAGTTTTTAATTAATAGTGCGTTCCATTTGTCCGGACCTGCAGCTGAATGTGATTTTATTTGTCCTATAGGTCTTGCTACATCTTCTGGGGTAAAATCAAAGTCTGTTATACATTCTCCTTGCAATTTCTCTTCGAAGAATGCATCTATGTCAGATATCGCTTTGTCACTTTTTGGGGTACTGAAGACCAATTCATACTGGGCTCTCAATGTTTCACATATTTCGTTTAGGTCGTCTGTTAGTTCATTATTCCCTTTCCTTAAGGGCCCGATAGTAACGCGCGTTTTTTATTTTCCTTTTCGCATAGCTGTAGAAGTATTTTGGATTTTCTTTTATTGCTTCTCCACCTTTTCCTCTTCCCTCTCTGTATGGCCCTTTATCAGAGTTTGTATTTCCCTATCGATACTCTCCAGTTTTTCTTGTATTACTTTCCTGGCATTGTTGTCTTCGCAATTTGCTAACTTCGTCGCTACTTTCTTTCTTTTGCGGAATATTCTTCTCTTTTGCCTCTAGCCAGGTCCTCTTTCCTTTTGGCTGTTTTCGGAGCATATTTTTCCAAAATTCTCAACGTCTTTTCTTCCAAGTTTGTTTGCATTTCCTCAGTTGTTTTATTCTCTAAAACTGTTCTCCACTCTATTTGGGCCATGTGTGATCTGATTTCTTCCCAATTTATAGTCTTGGAGTTTAAGTTAAAGGCCCCAAATTTTCTTCTTCCTTCCGTATGTGTATTGTCTTTTAAAGTTATCGCCATATTTATTGATAACTACTCGATTATATTGTGATCTGAGATAATAGTTGGGATTATTTTTATATCAGCAATCAAGTTCGTGTTATTTCTGAATACCAGATCCAGGAAGTTATTTTTCCTGATATTTTCTGTTAGCTCCTATGACAGCATAAACTCGTGTGTGTGTGAGCCATCCGCATTTTTCCTTGCTCCTGGTCCTCACTTGTGCCCCTCTTATCTTGTTGTATAAATATTTCTAACCACCTTTTTGTATTTTATAAATGGGAAATTAAAATCGCCGCAGAGTATCATATAGGGGATGGAGAGTTTAGGTCAACCTTTCATTTCACGAAGGTCAAGCTTGTCGCCCCTCCTCTCGAGTTGGCCTAGTGAAGTAGTAAGTTGGTTTCTTGTACTCTCCACCTCACATAGCCAGGTACACCCGGCTCATCCGGGATTGTTCTGAGCAAGGCGTCTAATCTTCTTTTGAAGATGTCCACCGCAACACCACTCGTGTTCCTTAGGTCTTTGGGCAGCTGATTAAACAGTCTTGGTTCTCTCACAAAACCATTTTCTTTCACTGTTAAGGATGTTCCCTGTCTAGCCTTTAATTTGGGAACAAAACACAGTCTTCTTTTTCTACTTTCCATTGTTGTTTGGGTTGTTTGGGGAGTTACAAGGTTCAGAGTAAGATTAGGGACTATTTTCTCCATTATTTTCCAAGTGTTAATAATGGTGTATCTCTCTCTTCTCCTTTCCAGTGAATATAGGTTTAATTTGCGTAACCTTTCCCAATAACTTAGTTCTTTACACCCATTGATCTTGGCTGTGAAGCTTCTCTGAATTCCTTCTAGCTGTCTAATGTCTTCTTTTTTATATGGGCATGTTAGGACTGAGCAGTATTCCAATTTGTGTATGATCAGTGTTTCCAGTAGAGAAATCATTATATTCCTATCCCTTCATTTAAAGGTTCTCAGTATCTGCCCAATTATTCTCTTTGCTTTGTTTACTGCTATCTTATTTTGTGTTTCAAATTTCGCATCATCAGTCATTACAACCCTAAATCTATTGCTTTAGAATTTCTCTGAATTTTCTGTCCATCTGGGGTATAAATATAATATTCCATGGATTTTGTCCTCTCTTTTTCCGTACCATAACAGCTGAAATTTCTCAGTGTTAAACTTCATATTGTTGTCTTCCGTCCACTTGTAGATTCTGTTCATGTCGGTTTGTAGAGATCCTATATCTTCTGGGTTTCTTATTTTTCTACTGATCTTTGTGTCATCGGCAAAGGATGTTACTGTGCTGTCTCTGGTAACGTCCTCATCTATTTTAGTTAGCATGATTATGAAGAGTAGTGGAGCTAATACTGTTCCTTGTGGTACTGAGCTGAGGACCACCGATTCTGATGAAGATACTCTATGTATAAGTCTGTGTATATTACATCATAGTTTTCATTACTTTCAAGTGCATCAATAATGTTGTTGTAGTTCCATTACTTGTGATAAGCATGATCTGCCTGACCGAAACCAATGTCGGTTATCATTTAATTTTTTCTGAGTTTCCAAAAAGTCAGATTTTCTGTCTAACTACTCTTTCAAATATTTTAGTGAGATGAGATGTAAGCGACACTGGCCTATAGTTTTTGACCTCGGATTGATATCTTCCTTTATATACTGGGGCTATGTTCGCGCTCTTCAGGAAGCCCGGTATTTCTCCCGTGTCTAGTGATCGTCTCCAAATCCAATATAGGGGCTCAGCGATTGCATTCTTGCAGTTTTTGATCAGTGTGGCATTCCATTTGTCCGGTCCTGACGCTAAGTGTGCTTTTTATAGCTTGTGTAATATCATCTGTCGTAAAGTCGAATTCCGTTATACTTTCCCCTTGTAGTTGTTCTTCAAATAACCCGTTTCTATCGCATATCAGTTTGTCAGTTTTTGGGATACTGAAAGATGATTCATACTGAGTTCTTAATATTTCAGTCACTTCTGTTAGATCATCAGATAAAGCACTGTCTTCGTTTTTCAAAGGTCCGATAGTCGCATGGTTTTTCGACTTCAATTTTTGCAAATTTATAGAAGTACTTTGAGTTAACCTTTATCGTTCTATAGCGTCGTCGTCTTCTTTTTCTGTATGCTTCTCAATTAGTTCCTGTATGACGCAATCTGCAGTTTATCATTTAATATTTTTCTGATGTTATTTTTACAGTTACTTAATTTTGCAGTCACTCTTTTTCTCTTTCGGAACAATGACCTCTTTTGTCTCTCTCGAGCCAGCCTCTTTTTCCTCTTTGTTGTATTTTTAGAACATGTCTTTCCACAATTTCCAGCGTCTTCTCTAAGGCCACTAGCATCTCTTCCGTTGTCTTGGCCTCCAAAGTTTATAGCTTTGGAGTGAAAATTAAAAATTTCAAATTTGCTTCTTTCTGGTGTTCGTGTTCTTTCCTTTCCTGTTGCTCTTATATTGGTTGGTTGTTATTTCAATAATTTTGTGATCCGATATTATAGTTGGGGATATTTCTACATTATCAATTAGTTTGCTGTTGTTTGTGAATACCAAATCTAGGCAGTTGTTTTTTTCTTGTGTTTTCTGTTATTTCTCGTGTTAACATAAATTTATCAGCTAGAGCTTGTACTCTTAGCATCTTTACCTGCTCCTGGTCTTCCCGTGTGCCCCCCTCGTCTTGGTGTAAACATATATTTTTCCCTATGCTTTTATATTTCATGAATGGAAAATTAAAATCACCACAGAGAAAAATATGTGGGGTTGGAGAGTGTAGATTACCCAGTTTCTGACCTCTGTAATGGAATCTGAGAATTTTGATGTTGGCGTGTTCGCCTGTTCGGGGGTCTGTATATTACAATTAGTACCATATTTAATTTTTCAACTTTTGCTGCTACACATTCTACGTAGCTGTTTGAGGTACTTATAATCATTTCTGCCATATGCCTTTCGCGTGTGTAAATAGCACATCCTCCTTTACGTCTCACTTTTCTCTCGGCTCGGAGGATGTTATAGTTGTCAATTTGTATATATATATGACTTCATGAGGGTTTGAACGACGGTTCAGGATCGACCTGTAACATCCCGCCTCATTTGTGGGATTTGGTGAAGGAGGGAATTGCTTTCCGAGCTCCTCCTGCCCTCGTAGCCAGCCACGCATGGGTAGTGAGGGACTTTGCAGAGGAACCTGTTCAGCTGGTTCTTGAAATTATTCAGGTCTGTGTGCTGGAGGTTCCTCACTTCTTTTGGCAGGACGTTAAAAAGATTTGGGCCTTGTATTCTGAGGATATTCTTCCATCCTCGTTTTCATGGCCTCCTGTCCCATCGCAATACAAAATCTGCCTCTTTTCTCACTCTAGTTTGTTTCTATTTCATTTTTAAAACCTCCGAGTATTTTCCATATGTATATTATTGTATACCGGTCGCGTCTTCTTTCCAGAGAGTGGGGTTTCAGGGATTGTAATCGAGACCAGTAGTTTTCACGTTTCGTTTCCCCTATCTTAGACGTAAAAGTCATTTATACGGGGTAAGTCAAAAAGTATCCGCAATTTGGCTGTCTTTTTTTCCAGAAGTGTCTACACTGCTGACGGTTAGCGGCGTACAGATCGCTGCTTCGTGAGATTGAGACCTTGACACTCAGTTGTTTAGTTGTAATCGCGCTGTAAACATGGCCGCACCACTTTCGACTTGCTCCAAAGAAGAGCAGCGTACTGTCGTTCGCTTTTTGTGGGCTGAGGGCATCAAAGGAGCTGAAATTCACAGATTATCTGTACAGTATAGTGATCAAGTTTTGCCACAACGGAGCGTGTACGAATGGATCGAAATGTTAAAAATTGGCCGAACACGTGTCGCTGACGCAGAACGTTCAGGGCGGCCGTCCAGATCGACGGCCGAAAGAGTTTGCCTAGGCAGGGTATCAGCACAGAAACACAGTTCTTGAGAACAGGAGGAACACCATCAGGACCGTACACCTTCCTAGAGTCGAGCCCAAAGAGGGCAGAAAAAACATCTTTGGAAGAAATTCTAATTTCAGACATAATTAAGTCAGAGGCAGGAAAAGATAGAGGAACAGCACCGGAATCATCCAGGGTTCAGTTGGAGGCGAAAGTTTGAGCGAAGAGTTCAGCTTTATTCGAAGAGAGGGCAACTGAACCGTCAGAATGACAAAGAGGAGCGAAAGAGAAATGAAGTTGTTGGAGAAGTTCATGGCTAGGTGCCAGAAGGAGCGAGAAGAATTAAAATTGGAGAGGTTTTCACATTTTTGTCTGAATGAATTAATTTCTGGCGGGTCGAAGAATAGATTCAGATTTTGCACAATTCAGGGAAGAAATATAAGCTGAGTGAGAGTCAGGAGTTGGATGGGAAACCAATAAAATACTGCCTAAGGGCCTCCCAATCAGCAGCACCAGAGTGCCAAAGGCGCCTCCTCCTGGAAGGGTTCAAAGGCCGAACTGGAGCGATATACGATTGTGGTCAGAAGAGCCCAACGGAGAAAAAAGTTCGACAAAGAAGAAGGAAGAATGGTGAGAAATAAATCCAGAATGTTGGGCCTATCTCCAAGGCGATCGGAGATACGAGTTGGGTGCTGTACAATCTGCTGTCATTCAAGATAGAAAAGTTGTAAGATAGTTCACCAGGGATGTTAGTGAAATGGGAGGAAAGCCAAAGGTGATGGTGAACATTGAAATATCCTAAAATGGAGATTTCAGCAAAAGGAGTGGGACAGAGTGTATTTCACAATGGAAGTGAAGTGGTCAAAGAGTTTTGGATAGTCACTAAAATAAGGAGAAAGGTAGACAGCGCAGATGTATTTTGTTTGAGATTGGCATGTACGCCGTAGGCAGATAGAATAGAATTCAGAGGATTCAAGTTCGGGAATACGAGAACAAGTTAGGTCGTTGGGCAGTGGCGTAGCTAGAAATTTTTGGTGGGGGATCAAAGGTCCAAATTTTCCGACAAACGGGCGTGACAAAATACCGTTGATCAATCATCTATCTCATCAAGCATAACAATTTATAGGCAATATAAAGAATCTATTGAATGCGAGGCACACATATATAATAGCACACCCGCATCAGTATTCAGTAATGCAATACAAAAGTAGAATACACTACCATTAAATGAAAGAAAATGATTCACAAGGGAAAACACACAATGGACCAGAAAATTTGCCACATTATATCATATATTATACTGCCCAGCATAACAGAATGAAAAAAATAATGTGGCTACAACAACCATATATTGAAAACACGTACAATTAATTGGAGCTCTTCTTTTAAGTACAAATACAAGTGAAAAAGAAAAAAAACAAAGGAAGTGTTATTCAAATTTTTCGACAGAGGGAGAAATTTTCAGACCAAATCCTTTCTGAGGCTTGGTGGAGAGGGGGAGCGATCACCCCACCGGCCCCCCCTCTAGCTACGCCACTGTCGTTGGGTACATATACACAACATCCACCTTTGGAATGAAATTAAGTATAGAGAAGGTAGGAGGGTACAGAAAAGGGTTTGCTGTCAGTTGTCCCACATACCTGAGTTTCAGTGAGGAAGAGAAGGTGAGGTTTAGAGGAGGAGATATAGTGTTCAACAGATTGAAATTTAAGGAAAGGCCACGAATGTTGCAGAAATTTATAAAATGTGAATCAGGCAGATGCCCAGAACATCTCGAATGGGCAATAGCAGAACCAGCCCCACTCTTCGGGTCTGCGTTCCGGTATCGGCAGCGCGGGAGCCAGAAGTGGGGGCATTTATGGCCCCCCTCTCAAGGGATTCCGATGCATGTATGTGTAGTGAGGAATAATGAGAGAAGTGTGTGTGTGTGTGTGTGTGTTTGAGAGCATGCTTGACTGCTCACAGAGAAAATGAGACACGGAAAAAGATCAGTTAAGGGGGACAGTGACAGGAGAAACGGGAGTTGCAGCTTCCCTGTCTCGCGCCTAACGTGCCTCAGGAGTACTTCCCTGGTCGACTCATGTCTACAATCTCCTCCTTATTTTCTGTCAGGATCAGCTTCTAATTACTCTCTCTGCCTGAAAGTGTTAATTCATAAAGAAGGTACTGAAAGCAGGGCCGGATTAAGGGTTTCGTAGGCCCAAGGCTGGACTGCGTGGACTTCAACAAATCTTTCCAATATATCGGTATTAGAAAAAGTACTCGACAAATATAGATGCTTTATTAAATAAGATTAAATATTTTGATTTAATTGAAATAGTAGATAATTTAAGAGATTAAATACGATAGGCGTACATAAAAAAATATATTTCACCAAAAATTATATATATATTATATATATATATATATTAACTTAAATTACCTTAAACTTACAAAGGTTTCGCGCGATGATTCCTCATTTCGCGAAGGTCAAGCTTGTCTCCCCTCCTCTCGAGTTGGCCTGGTGAAGTTGTGAGTTGGTTTCTTGTGCTCGCCACCTCACATAGCCAGGTACGCCCGGCTCATCGGGGATTGTTATATATATATATATATATATATATATATATATGCACACAGTAAAGTAAATTGTAAAGCAAACAAACGTAAAGTAAATTGCACACAGTAAACCGAGCAAAAAGCCGGACATTGAAAACATCTAACGGTTTAACCTAAGTGACCTTATCTTTCTGGCTTTCTTTTGGGAGAACATCTTAATAATCTCTGAAAAATGCAAACTGCGAGCCAAATTACTTTCAATCAAGATGAGTGCTAGTGCAGATAAGCGAGATTGTCCCAGGGTTGATCGATAACAATTCTTGACTCTCTGTAGAGTCGAAACTGATCTCTCCTTCGGAATTAGTACCCAACAAACGTTTCTCTCTCTTCAATGTACTACTTTCATGGTGTCGAACATAACCGTCCGACATTATGCACTGACAATATTGCAATATATGTCTATGATATTTGATTTGTGCATAAAATTGTAAAAATTTCTGTAAAAGAAAAATACACATCACTCGAAAGAGAAATAACAACATATAAATATAACAAACATATAAACATAATAAACATAAATTTATTATTTTATATGATATAAAATAATAAATTTAGGCTCCCTAGGTCTACTCTACAGTCTACACAAATAAAGTGGAAAACAACTAAACAAACATCTCTACTTCAAGGTCAGATGACAACTGCCAGAAAATCTGCTAGTGTTGTTGAAAAAAAAATTTTTTTTTCGTAGGCCACACTTTTTCGTAGGCCAAGGCTTTCAGCCTTTCAGCATTCGGGTTAATCTGTCACTGACTGAAAGTACTAAGAAAACTCATTTCTGGTTAATAAAATGGCGGACTTCAGGAAAAAAAATCACACTTTCTATGTCCTACAATAACCTACATTCTAAAGATGGAACGGTTAATCCTGGAATATTTGATTATAAATACACGTTTCACTTTCACGGAGAATATAAAAAAGTGGCATTAAATAAGTCTGTAAAAGAAGCCATCGGAGTGTTCTTAGATGAAAATTATGAAGAATATGAATTCACACATTATGATCATGATTTCAGTTAATTACCTTATTTAAAATAGTAAGAAATATTTCAATTTTTTCCTTTATTTACATTCCTATATATTTATTTCCTGGTGTTACATTGCTCATCTTGGCGAACCAGTTTCTGAGGTTCGTCCATCTTTCACAGAATCCCTTGTTTTTGTTTTTGTGAAGACTGAGACGAAAATAATTTTCATTAGACGCGCAACACTGATGCCAAGCGGAGGTGTAATTCTATGGGAAAAGGGCGACACAGTTTTGTGTTCCCTGTAGGATCTCGTTTTTTTTTTTAAATTTTATTTTAATATTTTATTTATGTATTTTTTGTAGGATATTCTATTTACCGTTTTCGGAAGGGAGGAGAGGGGTGTCCTTGAATTATGATATATTTACCGTCTTGTTGAGGCTTCTTCAGCATACGGCCCGCGAACCAGAGTCCAGCCCGCCAAAGATTTGTATCAGGCCCGGCTGACGGATACTGAAAATTTATTATGTAATGTCATATTTTATTCTAATAAAATTTCATTTTAAAATAAAATTTTATTGCACACTGGCCCTCGGTGTGGGTCATTCATTGAAATATGGCCCTTCATGAAAAAAGTTGGACACCCCTGGTCTTGACCAACCAGTTTCTGAGCTTCATGGTCTTTTCACAGAATCCCTTATTTATTTTTTATTTTTTTAGGATTTTGTTAGGATTTTGTTGTGGTGTTGTCGATCCGATAGATACGGGCCTGAGATTTCTCAGTAATCCGCGATTGAGAATCTTTAAATACATTTACAAACGTTGTTCATACAAACTTTAAATGTACCACTATAAATATTGCGAGTGTGATACGCAGTGTGATTTGTCATACCCACCCTGTATTTATATACATCCTTCTATTTATTATTCTTCAGCTGTACTTAATTTATTTAAAAAATTTAATCATATTTAACTTTATAGAACTGAAAAATGGTAGCGAGGAATTATGGTCTGCTGAAGCATTTTACATCAAGTTAAAATTTCCTTGAAACAAATGTGCTCCTTCGGATTCTGTATGTGAAATATTTAATTTATTTTCAAAAATTCTTAGTTTGGAATGTGTATTTGTGTGTTGAAATTATTATTATTTCATTATATGTTTGAAAATGGATTTTATCATTATCCTTATGGCCTTCATAATTCCTTGAAATAACTATAACACGACACGAATGTAAAACTCAGCGATATAACGAAAAAAGTCGTGATATTGCAGAGTTATTTCCTTATATAATAACGGGGTAAACACGACGTTTTTGCCGCATTATATGACCAGGAGTTATCACAATTTTTGCCGAGAGTGTAATGCAGTTAGTGAAGTTGAATTATTCCAATGAAATTTCCTCCTTCATATATAATTATTCGGGGAATCGAATGACCTCAGTGTCTCCACTTAGCTTACAGGGGAAAGGGTAAGGGTACTGTATTTATACGAGGTTAAGCGACGGTGGGTCTGTTCAGCAGCTGGATGATTGACCGTCCTCCGCGTTCGGATGATATAGTGACCTTTAGATGGTTCGGGTCCCACGTAAAGGTGTGGGTTCCCCGTATCGCGTGACTTTTACCGTTACCGTTAAACATCCGCAGACATTATAATTATCATCTTAAAAATATTGTTCTTATTTTAATTTCTAATTTACAAATGTAAAAAAAAAAATTAAAAGCATCAAATTTAACTCTTACGGAAATTGGGGAAAATATATAAAAATATTTTCAACTAATGCACGGTACATAATCAGTGAAGAAAGCTGAAACTTGGGACAACGCTCAAATTGACGAACGCGCGTCCCATTGCGATAACTCCTGCGTGTATATTACCAGCACCATCGAGAATCGGATCCCCGACGCGACGGCCCGACCTCGGTGTCTCCACTTCGCTTATAGGGAAAAGGTGTTACCTACTGAGCTACGGGCACTGGTTTATGGTAAATTGTAATTACGTTTCTTTATTTCACAAGATCAAATACTTTCTAACTTAAACTAACCTAACCTAATTTAACCGACTCGACATTATCTATTACATTTCATATGAAGTGCGTACGAGCTTTCTCCAAAAAGTTAGCAAGGTGTGTGCGTGTGAATCAGGGATCAGTCAACCTACAGTACATCGTATTTTAAGGGAATTAAAGTACAGGGTATCCCATAAGTCCGGCATCATAGGAAAAATAATAAAAAAAGGCAAAACAAAAGCTTTTATTTACAGAACGTGCTCAATATATCCACCATTGTTTTCAATACACAAATTCAGACGTGATACCCAGTCAGCAAGCACACGTGAATGATGTCAGGAGTAATGGTGTTACATGCCCCAATAATGCGCTGCCGCAAATGTTCAACACTCCTAATTTTCTCTGCGTATACCGCGCTTTCAAGTGGCCCCAGAGATAAAAATCTAGTGGCGTGAGATCCGGGCTTCTAGCTGGCCATTCCACAGGCCCTCGACGTCCTATCCAATGACCAGGGAATTGTTGGTACACGTATTCCCTTGCTTGGGTGCTGTAATGTGCAGGAGCGCCGTCTTGCTGGAACCATGTTGGGAAATTTCCTTCTTCGTGCAAGACACTTGGAAATGCTTCTTCCTTGAGCATACGTAGGTAGGTGCCTCCAGTGACATGTTCATCGAAAAAGAGGGGGCCTATGATGCGATTCTTCCAAATGCCACACCATACCATCACCCGAGATGCACCTTGTTCCTTTGAAGAGGTATACCAGTGAGGGTTATTTTGAGACCAGTAGCGGGTGTTCTGTCGATTTACCTCACCATTTCCATAAAAAACAGCCTCGTCACTGAACAGAATGGTGGACAGGAAATTGGCATCCCGAGCATATGAATTATGGTTTGTAGAAATAGAAAAATATGAATTTCTCCTATGATGCCGGACTTATGGGACACCCTGTAGAAACAATACATACCTACGCTTTTGCACGCTCTTAACGAGGATGATAATGATAGAAGAGTAGAGTTCTGCTATGAGAAATGAACATTGTGAATTTGAAGATAGGATAATTTGGTCTGATGAAACTACTTTCAAAATGAACGGCTAAACAAATCATCACAACTGTGTGTTTTGGGCAGTGCAAAACCCATTTATGTGAAGTGACTTGGGTTTTCTTCTCGTGACGTTATTAGGCCATTCCTTTTTGATGGTACTGTAACAGGTCAAAATTATCTGGAAATGTTGCGTAATGATGCCGTTCCCGCAACACGACATATGGGGACCATGAGGTTTACTTTTAGCAAGATGACATACCACCACATTATCGCACGGGTGTTCGAACTTTTCTTGATACACAGTTTCCCTGGTTGTGGGTAGGTCGTCGTGGAACCGCTATTGGATATCCTCGAAGCTCACCTGATCTTACCTCTCTGGACTTCTATCTGTTGGAGTACCACAGATAGAACTTAGAAGTACCATACACTTTGAAGGACAAAATGTATGGTACTAACCTTCAAAATGTGCAACATTACACGAAGCGGTTGTTCAGAAAGTGCGCAAAATTTCAACTAATATAAACTCTAATGTTTGCCTATTAGTACAGGATCTGGCCTAGAGTTCGTATAAATTTCTGGGTGCAGAGGTTTTGACGACTGATCTAGACTAATTTTGGTGGGTAGAATCCGAATTTTTCTATGCCATCGCACCAAATTGGTGCGAAAGTGCTCAAAATGGCAAAAAAGTGGTCAAAATGGCAAAAAATTGGCAAAACTGGCAAAATTTGATCAGTTTTTCGTATTTTTGTCATATTTTTGAGTTGAAAATTTTTTTAAGGGCAATTGTTTGTTTGAGAATCTGTGTTTGTAACATACTGCTGCCTGAACCAAGAAACTTACAAAAATGTAAAACAATAACAGCAAAAATAGTGAAAAATTAAGTAAATATTGTCAAAAAATCGCAAAAATGAAATTGGTGGCTATTTTGGTGCATAAACTAGCTCTAACCAATCTTATCGAACTAAATAGTCAAGAAATTAGATATTAATAGCTCTACTAAAATTTCCTAACACAAAAACAAGTACAAATGTCTAAATTTTGGGTTACAATGATTAAAAATGGTTGTAGAAAATTTGAAAAAATATATAAAATATAAAAAATAGTGCTAATTTTATAAAACTCTTAGGTTTGCATGTTGTAAAAGACTGTGAGATAAGATCATGTATTATTTCTGATGATGAAGTTGACTGAAAATCTTGCAAAAGTGGCAAAGAGTTTGGCAAAAATGACAAAAACTGTCAAGGCCGCGTATGTGATTGAGAAAGAGTGTTACCGTCACTCAGGTGCATCTTCCCAGTGCAGCACCACGGCAATGGGCTAAGTTATAGCTAACTTAGTGGGAACGACCTCATTTAATGATAAGGCCCCATTGTTTTTTTTTTTTTCCCTGTTCTTTTTTTGTTTATTTGAAACTTTTATTGAAACATTATTTACAAATAAAAGCACATGGCTTTTGTGGTATCATCTTCTGACACCATGAAAATGAAACAGAAGTACAATGTACAGATTTGTTCATAGATCTGTAATTTTATTAAGTTACCTGCTGAAATTCAGGCGTTAGGATTTTGGCATGTTCTTTGATTGCACTTGCAGAATGAGCAGTATGGTATGGATGACGCAGTACAAGGGCATTTTGACCTCTTGGTACAGGTTTTGCAGCTGCAAGGTTCAATCAAATCCTGAGGTTTATCTGGGTAATCGGTTAGTTGAGGTTCCAAAAGTCCCCTCATCAGACTTTACGTAACCATAGTCAAATGGATTTAAATTTTCAGATATGGAGCCATATGGAGAGTCAAGCAAAAGTTTGCACTGAAGATATGCCCGTTTAATATGCAGTCTAATACTTTTTGAAGAGCAAGGAAGCTGAGTAAAATCGATTTTGTCCCAAGTTTTGTAGTATTGCTCAGATCTTAGTTGATCAAGTGATATGGATTTTGACTTGGGTTTGATGCAATGAACCAGAAAGTTTTCGGCACCTTCAATTATTTCCTCTGTAAGTGGTTCCTTGCCAAAGTCCTTAATTTCATCAAAGTAGTTTGACTGCTTCAGTGCACTAGATTTTGTGCCTACTTTACTGACACTGGTCACAGCCAGTTAAAGCATGCAAGGCAGGTAAAACTTGGATCAAATCGTTTTCAAGCTTTTGATGCAAGCCATGCAGAGGAATGATTTTGCGACTTGTTCCAGAGCCTTTAACAAACCATAATTCCTTCAGGTCATGCTCAATCCATTTTGTTAAATGGTAGATGAGGCACACAAAGATATCAGTATCACTGGTAGCTACTGAAACTGTAGCTCCACCACCAGGCATTGCTTTATCCACCACATACTTTACATGTAACATCACTTTGTCATCTGCTTCTTGTGAAGAACAAAGCTCAGGAATTTCGCAGACCTTCCCATTTTGGAATTTGACACAAACTTCTGGTTTTTCAAGAGTACCACCTCCCAGTACAATTACTTTATCTCCATGGTAGTTTTCCATGAAAAAGCCGACAAAATTTTTTTGGAAGTTTGCCTTATCTGTGGAACTCCAATACTTGTTGAAGTGAATTGGAAGCCTCTGCTCAGGTGATGTTATGGAAATTTGTATTTTCGAATGCGCAATTGATCGTCTCATCCGTTCTTCAGTCTTGATGCTTGAAGCCTTGTAATTTTCAAATAAGATATGAATTGTGGTTGACTTGGATCCCATACTCAAAAACATATTTAAAAGTGATTGTGCAAATTCACCAAATGTTTTCAACATTGCTTTTTTCACCGGGAATTTCCTTACTTAAGCCATAAAATCTATGATCATTGCATCATTCCCTTCCAACAACAATGGGAGGTCTTCACCCAGTTTCTTTTCAAGTTCCGATCCCAATTCCGATTTCTTAATTTCTTCAAAAAATCATCACTGTCTACAAGAAAAAATGGAAGAGGTGTAATTTCATGGAAAAGTAATTGATTCAATGGAAATTCCCTGAGCTGAGCAAATGCAATGTAGTTCAGTGCTGCAATGGTTTCTTTTTTTGTCATATTCCTTTCGTTTTCTGGAAGTGTTCCTCGCTCTTGCGGGTTTTTGCCTCTTAATTGCTGCAAACAAAGTTTTTTTTTTCTCAAGCCGTTCGGTTTTGAAATTCTTGTAAGCAACATCTATATCCAGGCTAGTAATGTGATATGTATAAGACTCTTTATCCTCTTCACCGGTAGCAATGTTTCTGAATGGTTTGCCATCTAATGTGTTTCCAACTTTGTAAATGTACTGTTGAATAGCTTGGACACTGGAGCTCGATAAGGCATGGCTCTTGGAGTATTCATGATGAATATCATACTCGTCACGATTTTCAAACTGGCCGGAACCTCTCATTTGTGAAGAATATAAGTCCTCATGTTTAATAATATTCCACAGTGCCACTGCTTCCTTTCTCCGAGTAAAGTTAATTAATCCTCCGGACACTTTTGCAGGCTTATTATAATGTTGCTCAAGTCCTGGTCCATTGGAACTCCACTACATTGTCGTGTCATTCTCCTCACTACAAAACCACCACTAAGGAATGATTTGTGGAGATCAGGAAAATGTACCTCAAGGTTTAAACAATCCTCATAGAAGATTGGTGCCCATCTGGCGTAGTTGGTTCTATTGTAGGCGGAGAAAAGTGGGATTGATCTCTGTATGGAAGAAAGAAATAGTGACCAATCACCTCCCCGCATTGAGTAGGTTAAATCTCTGATGATTGGATACAATCTATTGGTAAAATGATACCAGTAATGAAAGTTTTCATTACTATCAGACCTCTGCTTTATATATTGTTGAAAGGATTGAGACAGAGTATCTATCGAAGACTTAAAGTCGTCCCATTGCTCTTGTTCTGCAACCATAATTGAAATTTTAGTTGCATCATCTTGATATAAGTTACGGTGTTCATCGACACTCAAAAACCCGTCGAACATAATGCTTGTTATTGCTTCGTGCACGAAAGAACTTCGCTTGCCATTCAATTCGATATATGAAGATAAGATCCAATACAAGCAAGTACAATCTTCTCAAAATGGAATCCACCCAATCCGATAAACAAATTACTGAACAGATCTTTCTTCAGGAGCTGAATTTGTTCGCAATAGCATAAACTCCTTCATCACACCACAGTGCACCGTATGGCTTATTCTGCTGCTTAAGCACGTCCTGAAAGTTAATCATTGTTGTAAAAATGGTATCAAATTCAGTTGCTTTGTATGGCAGTATGGGAGTGAACGCAATAGTTGTAGGCTTCAAGCTATCTCCTACAAAAGGGCTTTTGACAGGAACAAAGCTTGGAACAAAGTCATCATTACCAGTATTTGAGTTAGTTGAAGAGCCCTGTATTGTGGTGTTCTATGTTTGTATCGCATCACAAACCACAGGAAATGGTCGAGATTAACAGTCTCTAGTAAATGATCGTTTGCCTTGTATTCAGAGACTTGGAAATCTTGACTTATTGTACCTCGTTCATGTTTGGTCCAATCGAGATAATTTCTTGGCAAGGAAGAACGCTTTGTAACTTGCCAAGCCGGAGGGTTGACTCTGGAGCTTCACTGATCTTATTAGTATGCTGTTGTGTTGGTGCAGAGCTTAATGGAGCATTTTGGAATAAAACTAGCACCGTATCGTGTGTCGAACCAATTCCAGACAAGGTATTTTCCAAGGTGTCAAAATTATCCATTGCTGCTTGAATTGGATGGTTTTGATCAAATACTGGAGGAACTGGAGCTCTGTGTGAACCACATAAAGATATTGTACGTTTTGCTAGTGCTAAATTTATTTTGCGAACTTCTTGATATCCTACACAAATGCTCCGTTTGTTTGCAATTTCAATAAGATCTTTAGACTGTGACAGGTTATGTATAGTTTGAGCAAATCCGACATGCAATGGGGTGGCTCAAACCATTATGAAGGATATAAAACAACATCTGGAAGATAGTGTCACACTTCAGCATCAACTGATTGTTGCTATCTGATACATTCCGGGTGGAAAATAAATGCTGAAGAAATTCCATCCATATTGGAGGACGTTCATTTTGGAAGCGTTTTAAGGCTAGATCAAGATCGTTTGGATCACAATAGCTAGAGCGTAAACCAAAACTGTAAGTTTTTAACTCTTTCCTTAGGTCCTTAGCAACGTTTTCGACAGATGATTTCACAAAGTTTCAACAATTCTTGCACTCTCAATCTGGACAGAATAAATCATCTGGGATTTTCGTTTGTTGCTAGGATATGTAAAATAAATGGTGTCCTTAAATTTGTCTATAAGCATGCTTAACCAAATAGTTACTGATAGATTCATCCTGGTTCAGCTTTTTATTGATCTCTTGTCTCAAGTAGGTGACACTGTATCCACAGCTTGTGAAGTCTATTTTTGAGACTACATCATTAAACGCTTCTTGAACCATGTCAGTAGAACCCATAACTTCATTTTCTTGCTGTCTGTTTTCCAAAATCGTCTCTATTCTGCGATCATAGGCTGCAAAATGCTTCTTTATACAATTATTATGATAGAATACATCTGCAGCGAATACATTTTGTATTCGTTCAACATCGCTACTCTGGTAAAAACATTGTTGAAACAAGTGAGCATAACTCAGTAACTTTTGGGCACAACCTGGAGTACATATCCGAAACAAATAATGGTCAATGTTTCCACCTTTCAATTTGACTCGAGCTGAACCACAAAATACACACTTTCATATCCTTGATATGCTGTGTTTTAATCCTTTTGCTTGAACTATTTTCTGGAGCAGTTAATGCTTCCCCTAAGGAGGAATCGGAGGGTTCAGATTCAGCATTTTTAGACTTCTGGCTACGTTCAACGAACTTTTTATATGTTGCATAGCACGAAGTGCTGTGATACTGGATATAAGGAGTCTCTCTCGGTAAGAGCTTTCAAACGCTTGCTTCTGTCATCATTTGGGCACGCAGAAGCCAACTGAAGCAAATTTTTTATTCCATGTTCTCCGCTGCTCAAATATTTCTCTCCACTTGGGCTTTTGTTCTTCTGGCACAAGATACATTTGGTTTGAGCTATGCTTCTTTTCTGGCACAAGTTGACATACATCCTGAAAAAATAAAATATACTAAGACTTATTGCAATTATAATAAACTGGTTCTATTCTATACATATAAAAATTCATTTGTAACATTGGTCTTTATATTTGTTTTAAATATTCAATTCGATTATTACTTACCATGATCTATCATCTGTTGAATCACATAATGAATACAGGGATCCTCAATTTGTAGCTACTACCAATACTAAACCTGAAACACAATAAATATGACTTAGTTACTCTAAAGAAATCAAACAGATCGATTCTATAAGAAGTTCAAGCATTTTACAACAAGCAAGCCTAAGAATAACATAAAATTATACTATTTTTTATATTTTGGCTATTTTTTCAAGTATTTTACAACCATTTTTATCGATTTATACCCGAAATTAGACATTTGTGCATACTTTGTTTTAATAAATTCTTGCAGAGCTATTAATATCTAATTTCTTGACTATTTATTCGATATGATTGGTTAGAGCTAGTTTATGCACCAAAATAGCCAAAAATTTAATTTTTGCGATTTTTTGACAATATTTACTTAATTTTTTACTATTTTTGCTGTTATTTTTTTGACATTTTTGTCAGTTTTCTTGGTTCAGGCAGCATATGTTACAAAAACAGATTCTCAAACAAAAAATTGCCTTTAAAAAATTGTTCAATCAAGAATGACAAAAATACGAAAAACTTATAAAATTTTGCCATTTTTGCCAATTTTTTGCCATTTTGACCACTTTCGCACCAATTTGGTGCGATGGCATAGAAAAATTCGGATTCTGCGCCCCAAAATTAGTCTAGATCAGTCGTCAAAACCTCTGCACCCAGAAATTTATACGAACTCTGGGCCAGATCCTAGACTATATCTGTTTTGGGACATTACGCCGCATGGTGGACAAAATCTGAACATTTAACATAAAATAACTATTAAATGTTGTTTTTACATGCCTACTTACATAAATAGTAAAGTTTTTGTATATTAATTGCAATTAGTATCCAAAATAAATAATAAAAAAAATGTATGTACATTATTTTGAGTCACCCTGTATATATATATATGAAGGATAACCCTATATAGGTGAGAAAGTTCGTTACACGAAAAGAAAAAAAATATATAACTGCGAGGCAGAATGATAAAAAAAAATATGTTCCTACCTTTATATAGACAGTCGTAATCTTTGACCTTTGTAATGAATGGCAAACGAAGAAAGGGGGCGTGGTTAGTTAAAGAATTGGGCGTGGTCAGTGGGAGAAGGCGGGTCTAAAACCAGATCCAGAGACATAATAGTAATTGAAGTTAAATTTGTCAGGAAAGATTTATTATTATGGTTTATTTTGTTTAGACTTTATTCAGAGGTAATGAAATTGACAACGAGTTAACACGAAGGGTTCCCTGAAAACATTTTTATTTTATTTACATTTTGTCTATTTTCGCGAGCGTGCGAGGAGCGATTTTACGGGCACGAATAAGAAAGAATAAGGAAAAGGACGGAGGAAAAGGTATAATAAATACGCGTAGTCTATCTCTACTCGGCACTATTTACATATTGACTTGTATGTGGCACTCGTGTATAAAAGTTAAAAAAAAAAAAAATATATATATAATTTCTCCAAATGAAAATAATAAAAGTTTTAAATCGTATCGAAATGGAGGGGATGGATAAGTTTTTATTTTCTCTCTTCCTGTTTCTAATTCCTCTCATCAAACTGCTTCCTGCTGCTACGATACGATAAAAAAAAATATTTATAATCAAAAAAGACTCGTTTACATAAACTAAATGATTATTTATGGTCTTCGTTCGATAAATTTCGCTTTAAAAAAAAGGAACTACGCACCAAATCTGTGCGTCTGTGTGTATATACTGCATATATACTCATATATAAGCAAGATGAGTGACCGATATACACACACACACACACACACTGTGTATATATATATTTCTTTTATAGGTATAAACATGGCTTATATGATAAGGTTAATTATAATATATTGCAACGCATACATGGACAGATTGATAGATGAGATAGATCGGTGGAGCAATCACGATAATATGCTAGTATACTCTTGTCAAACATTTACATTCAAATGGAAGTAAGTACGCTTTGAATGCTTTTAATCCTTGAGTAGGTATCCCAAGGCACCCTGCTGTCACCTTTATTTTGTACATCGACGAACACGCATGGCTAATTCGTCCTATATCCTTTCAATACACTGGCTGCTCTCTCTGTGTATATATATATATATACACAGAGTATCTTATAAGGTGGTGTATAGAGAGGGTTTTTATTGAGCGCAACATTAATCCCACACTTACTTACGGTACCCCTGTATAATAATATTATTGTAGGCTGTGTTAACAAACCCACCAGTTGAAGGGGCTCGATACCTAATGAACGTTAGTGAAAATTATGCCAAGACCATAAACACGCTAACTAATGTAACCTCGTGCAACCAAGGTCAAGAGCAAAATCTATGGGTACGGAATACCCATATATTTAAATTTAAGGGTGAAATTACCGAACAAGTATAGACGAGTATTAAATATTTATACTTTATTTAATGCTCCCTTGAATGTATATACGCTCTAATGAAAAAGTACTATCGTTAATTTATGTACCTTTCAACCTTTCAAATGTTAAAAGGCAAACGGCGTTAAAAAATATGTAAGCTTTGGTAAAAAGATTCAATAAATGTTTGAAGAAAAATTGATTTACTCTTATGTTAGGTTTTCCATACATGATAATTCGTAAGTTTATATATGTTAAGTAATACCTATAAATCGACTCTAATATGGGTCGGATCCCCGAAAGGTTGTAGATGTTCGGCTTCCCAAATGTTTGCCACCAAAAGTGTTTATACTGTTACTGAGTATAAAATACGAGATTGGAACGAATACCTCACAGTAAAATAAATAAATAAATACATAACATTCACAAATTAATACTTTTCTTCAGACTTGTTAAGTAAATGCACATATGCTTGGCCTTAAAAACAGAAGTTTCAGGTTGCATCAAAATGCATGTAAACTGCGTGCTTTTTCCTCCAGTTCAGATTCCAGATCACCTGAAGATCAGGGCCCCCAGCCTTCTTTAGTTAGCTTTATAAGGCTAACTAACGAAAATATCACGACCTAACCTAACCAATCGTCAAGGGCGTACGGTTGACCTAACGATTGGTTAGGTTAAGTCGTGATATTTTCGTTAGTTAACCTTATAAGGCTAACTAAAGAAGGCTGGGGCCCTGATCTTCAGGTGATCCCAGATTCCTATAAGATGTCTAGGTTCATATATATATATATATATATATATATATATATATATATATATATATATATATATATATATATATATGGGATTGAACTCAGAATGGTCCCCTGAGGTTTTTCCATGATACACACAAACCGTGCATGGAACAAGGAACTCTTCTGGGAAAATTAAATCCACTATAGTCCGAATAAGTAATGACAACACTAGCGTTTTTCTTTTTCATGATGTTAGCCCGAAGTGGGCAACGGGTCACTCGCAAAGAGGCCCCCAAAAATATAGCTTCCCTCAACAGCTATCTGCAAAGCAGATAGGATCCAGCTTTGGGACAGGATCTAGGGGTTACAGCTACACCTAGCCTCCTATATCCAGAACCTCATCATATATATATATATATATAATATCACTATTTAAGTTTTGTTTCTTTTTTATGAAGAGTGATTATATGACTAAAAGGTGTTCGTATGTTGTTGGTGAAAGAAAGTATTTTAATATCATTACAATCCAATTTATGCGTACACATATTAGCGTGGTTACGCGAGACTGCGAATGATGCCAAGTTAGTGACAGATGTTCCTTATTAACACCTAAATCACGCGAGCCAGTTCTTTATACTTTGAGAAGTCTGGACGTACAGTTTCCAAAAAACGTTTGCCTATAAACTCAAAGTTTCTAAAATGCCAAAAAAAAAATTACTAATTGGTTTTGTTTTATATTTTAGCCCTGTCACCAAAGCTAAAATACCCAAACAAAAACAGAATATTACTAATTAGTAATTTTTTATGTTTGAAGGTGAATATTTTTTCCTTAAACTGTACATTTATAGGGTGGATCGATTTTACATTTTTTTCGATTTCCATATTCTAATAGAGACAAAAACTTGCGCATGCATGAGAAAATAGCCTCTGCAAAATCTTAGCTTAATAGGTAATCATCTTCTGCCCCCGGCAGAGCGATGAAAATCATATTTTAGTAGTCAAAAACGTATTTTTCTTATAATTTTTAAAATATTTCAATATGCATCAAAATTATTCCTAATAACTATAAAGTCGATGAAAAAGACCTCATATGATCGTTTTCCAAGCGCGTTGTCCTACGTTAATATCTTTTGCCCCGGCAACAACGTCAAATGTTGAAAAAATAGGTAATTTATATACATATTTTCAGATCGGCTCTTTGTCTTAAATAATGCATTTATATATTTCCCATAGCATTTATATCGTTGCTTAGGCATGAAATAACACACACGCAAAATTTTATGACTCTAGAGTAATATCTTCTGTCACCGAGAAAAGTCTAAATGTGGATTATAATTACGTTAATGCGATGTTATAAGTACGATAAGTACTAAGTACAGCTCCTCGCTTGCTAATTTTATAAAATTAGCAACCCAGAACTCACCACGAGGAGGTGGCTGTACGTCGAGTTCCACCCTATCCAGCCCCAACCACCCTTCCTTTGGCTGCATGTCGATTTACATACGGTAATCTTTCTTAGAATCAAATCGTGGAATTTTTGTTCGGGAGTGAAGACGGGAGCGGATGAATCCGTCCCTCTCTTCTATTCCACTTACACTGGCAGAGGCTTCGGTTACTAATTTGATGAGTCTCTCGACCGCTTGAGTATGACAAGGGAATAGTGGGATCAGTCCATCAGGCTGGTCTCCCGTCTCAACAAACTCTTTTATTCGGGTATCAGGTATTGTTTTTGTAACGGGGGGTTCGGTCACCTCAGCCGTTTGCCAGTTGATCATTTCGTAATAGTTTTGACTATCGTAGAGCAGCTCAGGCATGGCGAAGGCTCGAATTTCCCCCGCTGGTGATTGTTTTGATCGTGCTTTTAATATTCTTCTCCATCCCAATTCTCTTATGTGTTGCTCATCGGCATGTAGCATGGAGATCAAAATATTTTCTGGGTGAGCAAAGAAAGAATTTCTACGGAGGACTTTGTTGGCGATTGTCTTAGATCTTTGAGGCATGGTCTGAGAGAGACGCATCATTTCGAAAAAATGTTTTGCGCCCTCAGTGAAACTGGAGTTTTTCTTTATCTTAAACCAAATTGGTGCGTTAAACTGTCATAATGAATCGCACAATTTCGTTGAAGGTGCTGGAGGGTTCACTGGTTGAAACATAGAGGCGCAGAAATCTATTTGCTGTTGTCAGACACCTGGAATGCGCCATCTTACCTGGATTTCGAGCCGCGAGAGCTGAAGAGCAGCTACCGCTCGACACTGCTCTGTAGATGCCTAACAAATATTTTTGGTCAGTGCTCAACTCGGCATCATCTATGTCAATGTCGGGAGATGGAATGGCATCGAATTCTGTAACTGGAAGTTTTCGCAGTCGTTCAGTTGTTTTCCAACTGGTCCAGTAAAGCCCATTGGCCCAGTTGTTTGCCGTCCAAGTCTTGAATGAGGTGTCGCAGTGATAATTCATTACCGTGTAATAGGCATATGATCCACTGAACTGGCCTTTGTAGTTTCATTTCAATCATACGAATGGCTCCACCCTTTTGACTGGCGCGTCAGTGGCAGCTGCTGCTGGCAGCACTCACCAGAGATGACCTTTAAACCCTAGCCTAGAGTCATAAAATTTTGCGTGTGTGTTATTTCATGCCTAAGCAACGATATAAATGCTATGGGAAATATATAAATGCATTTTTAAGACAAAGAGCCGATCTGAAAATATGTATATAAATTACCTATTTTTTCAACATTTGACGTTGTTGCCGGAGCAAAAGATATTAACGTAGGACAACGCGCTTGGAAAAACGATCATATGAGGTCTTTTTCATCGACTTTATAGTTATTAGGAATAATTTGATGCATATTGAAATATTTTAAAAATTATAAGAAAATACGTTTTGACTACTAAAATATGATTTTCATCGCTCTGCCGGGGGCAGAAGATGATTACCTATTAAGCTAAGATTTTGCAGAGGCTATTTTCCAGAGCTGGGCACTTGCGTTTTTTTTTGCGGTACTGCGTACTGCGGTACTACCGCACTACCAAACCGGTACCGCATAACGCAGTACCGCAAAGGATCGCTGAAAGTACAGGCTGTACTTTCAGCGATCCTTTGCGGTACTGCGTTATGCGGTACCGGTTTGGTAGTGCGGTAGTACCGCAGTACCGCAATACCGCAAAAAAAACCGCAAGTGCCCAGCTCTGCTATTTTCTCATGCATGCGCAAGTTTTTGTCTCTATTAGAATATGGAAATCGAAAAAAATGTAAAATCGATCCACCCTACCTGAGTGTACAACCTATGTTCCATCTTTACAAGAGAGGCAAGTTAAAATTTGTTGTAAACTGAATTTGAAGAGAAAGAGTTAATGGATTTTTAAAATAAAAAATAAAATTCTTTCACGGAAAAAACCGAGTTTAAGTTTTCCAAATGACTTTTATTAGTGGAGTTAAAAATTGAAATGTGGTGGCAGTGATATTAATCAAGGTTACCCTGGTTTTCGCTTCCGCCCGAATTGCCCATTCTGATGAAGCTCGGGCTCGTCGCCTCGCCTTGGACCTACGGCTCTACGTGGAATCCGAACCAAGACCAGCCAAGGTCGCGAAATCGTCACTTTTCTTAAATAAAATGGTACGGACATCGCGTAACATTATAGTAGAGACTTTGGCACATTTTTTTTTTTTTCCCAATGTTCACTTTCAGTTACTGAATGATGCGTGGCCGCGATTCGTAGACCGGAGACTGCGGGTGATCCCCCACAAAATAAGAACATCCGAAAAGAGTGTGACAACGTCTCTACTAAAATGGTTCGCGTCCGTAGTAGGTTAATGTAAGGGAATTAACGCGGGTAAACGGCTTCACTACCCGCACTCTCACCATTTACTAAATTAACACATATTCCACACATAGGACCGTATTTTATAATCTTCTTCAGACTTTACCTATAAATATTACTGCTTCAGTATTTCAGTATTTGGACAATTGCGTACGTAAAACGGAAGCTTTATCGTTAAATTTTGACAAATTTTACCTAATAATATAAATAAGATTTAGTGCGTTATTTTAAAGTACCAAAAGCGTATATCACCTATACATTTTTGGCGAGTCTTCGAAAGTTAGGGTAAATATTAAAATTAAAACGGGGCAATGGAGATCGCGACCACCGAAATGGAAACGGGTTGACTGAACTCAAAAATCCTTTTTGGTTTAACAGTAAAACAGTAATTAGACGAATGAGTGGAATAAATTATCACCTCTTATATAGTTCCCAATAACGCGATGAATAAAATTATAAACCAAACTACAGGGTGTCCCATAAGTCCGGCATCATAGGAAATAATAAAAAAAAGGCAAAACAAAAGCTTTTATTTACAGAACGTGCTCAATATGTCCACCATTGTTTTCAATACACAAATTCAGACGTGATACCCAGTCAGCAAGCACGCGGTGAATGATGTCAGGAGTAATGGTGTTACATGCCCCAATAATACGCTGCCGCAAATGTTCAACACTCCTAATTTTCTCTGCGTATACCGGCGCTTTCAAGTGGCCCCAGAGATAAAAATCTAGTGGCGTGAGATCCGGGCTTCTAGCTGGCCATTCCACAGGCCCTCGACGTCCTATCCAATGACCAGGGAATTGTTGGTACGGGTATTCCCTTACTTGGGTGCTGTAATGTGCAGGAGCGCCGTTTTGCTGGAACCATGGGAAATTTCATTCTTCGTTCAAGACACTTGGAAATGCTTCTTCCTTGAACATACGTAGGTAGGTGCCTCCAGTGACATGTTCATCGAAAAGAGGGGGCCTATGATGCGATCCTTCCAAATGCCACACCATACCAACACCCGAGATGCACCTTGTTCCTTTGAAGAGGTATACCAGTGAGGGTTGTTTTGAGACCAGTAGCGGGTGTTCTGTCGATTTACCTCACCATTTCCATAAAAAACAGCCTCGTCACTGAACAGAATGGTGGACGGGAAATTGGCATCCCGAGCATATTGTCCCGTAGCCCATTCACAAAATTCCATCCGCCGGTCGGGATCATCATCATCATCATCTTCGCTTAATTTCTGTAGGATCTGAAGTTTATATGGATGCCATTTGCGAGCCTGAAGAATGCGATGGATGCTACTTTTCGACACTCCTGTCTCGGCTGACAATCGCCGAAGAGACTTATTGGGACTTCTGTTAAAATGAGCCAGGATAGCAGTCCCCGTATCATCGTCAGTGGACCTCCTTGAAGGTCCACTGCGTGGTTTATCTTCTATGGATCCTGTTTCCTTAAACTTTGCAACAAGTCTGCTAACACAACTCTGTGTTATTGGCTCGCGGTCTGGATGCAGTCTGTTAAATTCAGCAGCGGCCTCTCTTTGACTCCGATTTCCTTTGAGTAGAATTATCTGGATTCGTTCTTCCATGCTCACAGACATTATGGCCTGTAGAAAGAGAAAAATATGAATTATGGTTTGTAGAAATAGAAAAATATGAATTTCTCCTATGATGCCGGACTTATGGGACACCCTGTATAGAGTGACAATACTATCATTCGAATGAATTGAAAACGGAAAAGTCAATGTACGAGTCAATGTACCCAAAGAAATAGTAGTCGAAAGGATATAAGATGTCAAACTATTATTCTTCCTCTGATCGCATGATCAACTTTTGGAAGAAATGGAACACGCATGATCCATCATTGGATAAGTCACCATCTCTAATCCAGTGTTGTTTGAAAGTCACAAACACTTTCAGTTCAGACAAGATTCTTTTAATATATATATATATATATATATATATATATATATATATATATATATATATATATATATATATATATATATATATATATATATGATACACACAGACCGTGCATGGAACAAGGAACTCTTCTGGGATAATTAAATCCACTATAGTCCGAATAAGTAATGGTAAAAAACAAATACCATAGTTTTTCTTTTTCATGATGCTAGCCCGACGTGGGCAACGGGTCACTGGCAAAGAGGTCCCATAAATATAGCTTCCCTCACCAGCTATCTGCAAAGCAGACAGGATCCAGCTTTGGGACATGGATCTAGGGTTTAAAGCAGCCTAGCCCTGCCACATTTAGAACCTCAATATAAGCAAAAGACTCGCTGCCTTCACGTCAGATTGAATACATCAAAGAAAAAGGGGTAACCATTATATTTTTAGCCAAAAACCAAAACTAAATGTGGCAGGGCTAGGCTGCTTTAAACCCTAGATCCATGTCCCAAAGCTGGATCCTGTCTGCTTTGCAGATAGCTGGTGAGGGAAGCTATATTTATGGGACCTCTTTGCTAGTGACCCGTTGCCCACGTCGGGCTAGCATCATGAAAAAGAAAAACTATGGTATTTGTTTTTTACCATTACTTATTCGGACTATAGTGGATTTAATTATCCCAGAAGAGTTCCTTGTTCTATGCACGGTCTGTGTGTATCATAAAAAACTCAGGGGACCATTCTGAGTTCATTCCCATATATATATATATTATATATATATATATATATACAGTATATATATATTATATGAGTAAAATACTATCATCTACTCCCACACAAAAATTTTAAACTTTGCATACGACCCTGAATGAATGGTAGAAAAGGAAATCGTAAATATATATTTAACCACATTCCAACACGCCATTAACCCAAATATGGACAGAGAATTCCTCTTTGGTGTTCTTATATTCTGAAACTGATTAAAAGGTAATAAGACCAGTGGTTGAAGTGGGGAACTTCGGGGTTGGGATGAACATAGTCGAAGATACACTGCACCGATATTTCCTCTTACGCGAGTGATGTAATTATTAAAAATATTAACTTCCAAAATAAAATAGTACCAATTAGTAATTTTTTATGCTTTTTAAAATTTTATCTTTCTTGATGAACTTTTACCAAAACTGTAGCCTACGATCATTCATTGCTACTCTTCTTCACACCACGTTTATATATATATATATATATATATATATATGGATGCGCCTCGGTGGTGTACTGGTTAGCGTAACTGACTACGAATCCATCGGCCCCGGGATCGAGAACTGGTGGCGGCAGCCGGCGCGCAGCAAAACCCAGCTGTTCATCCTTCCACACAATAAAAGAAAGTGGTTGGTAGATAAATGGGTACCCTGGGTGGCCTAGTGGTTAAGACGTTGGGCTGCTGCTGGTGGGGCGTGGTTCGGATTCCACGTTAAACTGTTGGTCTTAGGTGGAGTGAAAAGCTTGACCTCCGTCAAAATGAACAATTCGGGCGGAAGCAAACCAAAGGTTCAAAGGTTATTATATATATATATATATATATATATACAGTGCCTCGTTGACACTATAATAACGTTAATTAATTAGGTTTAGTTGTTATGATGTTATGAGTGCTTGAGGCTGGGATCACCATGATCTTTTCAGACCAAATATGTTATTAATTAGGAAATTAATAGAGAGTTTTCTTCCCTTATTAAACAAAATAAATGAGATTTATGTGAAACAAATAAAGGTTGCAGTTGTTTGAGTGAAAGTTGTGTTGAAATGTTATAAATGTGCACTTGATTAATGACTTCAGGGGTGATCCAGAGAAATGGGACCCAAAAGAAACCCCTGTAACTCTTAAAGTATAAGTCCTTTTATAAAATCATACGCATCATTCGAAAGAGGATAGTTACAAGTTTGTACAGGATTGTATAGGTTTTGACAATACAAGACAAGATAAGATACAAAACAAAATAAAAGTGTTAGTTAAAACTAACCCTTCAAGATGACTGCATGGACTGTGGAACAGCTGCGTTTCATAACTGAGCAATATTATGAGCATGGAAGAAGTGTAGTTTCAGCTCAAAGATCTTTCAAGGCAAATTTTCAGATGTCAAAATCACCTAAAAAAGTAATCCGTCGGTGTGTCAGAAATTTTTCCCTAACTGGCAGCATTGGAAAAAGAAAACCAACTGGAAGAGTGCGCACAGCAAGGATAGACGAGATCATTAACAGAACTCATGAAATTGTACAGGATAATCCTAACATAAGCATCAGACGTGCTTCTCAGCTGTTAGGAGTTGGATATGGAACAACACACCGTATATTCAAGCAAAATTTAATGCTCTTTCCATATAAAATTCAAACAGTGCAACAACTAAACGATGGAGATTTCGCACGAAGACGACAATTCTGTCAATGGATCCAACAGAAGGTAAATGACACCACCAATTTTCTAGCAACTTTGATTATGTCAGACGAAGCCCATTTTCACTTGAATGGAACTGTAAACAAACAAAATTATCGTTTCTGGGCAATAGAAAATCCATTGAATATTACCAAAGTCCCGTTGCATAGTCAGCGTGTAACTGTTTGGTGTGGTCTTACTGCATCTCAGATCATAGGGCCGTACTTTTTCGAGGATTCCACCGGAAACACGGTCACTGTAAATGGTGATCGCTACGAAAAAATGTTGACCGATTTCCTTATTCCTAAATTAAGAGATCTTTGTCTAGAAAACCACTGGTTCCAACAAGACGGAGCTACTGCCATACCACGAGGAACTGCATGGCAGTTTTGCGTCAAACGTTTCCAGGCGAGTTAATCTCAAGATTTGGAGACGTTGAATGGCCCGCAAGGTCTCCGGATTTTTCTCCCTTAGATTATTATCTCTGGGGATATTTAAAGAGTAGGGTCTACAGAAATAACCCAACGACCTTGCAAGAATTGAAGGCCGCCATCACAAATGAGATACAGGCCATACCACCGCACACTCTTGCAAAAGTGATGCAGAACTTACGAGCGAGAACACTGGAATGCTTGGCAACTAATGGAGCACATTTGAAAGGAGTCATTTTTAAAAAATAAATATTTCATAATAAACTTGTAACTCTACTCTTTCGAATGATATATAGTTTTTATGAAAGGAATTAAATATTAAGAATATTTGGCTTTTTTTTATGGGTCCCATTTATCTGGATCACCCAGTATAACGCGCGAGGTAATGAAAGTCTTTATATAAAGTTAGTAACCAATGGGGCCTGTTTCAAACTGTTACGTTGTGAGATCTAACGTGTCACTGGAGTTCTTCAGAGAGAACTCGAGATGCGATTGAGGCGTCGTTCCCGAGAGTCCCTTATAACGAGGTCGAGGTGTGACGTACGGGGCAGAGGGAATAACTCGAGTGAATCTCGCAATGTGACGTCATCTTGGTCGTGGTAGTGTCTACGCAACCGCGGGTTTATCGTAAAGTGGAAATCGCGAAAGTATTTGAAGGCGTCTCTGTCTCGACATATCTATAACAAGGGGGAAGGGTGTTCTGAGCCCCCATGCCGGGTCTACCTTCGCTTTAACTGATTAAAACATGGTAAAACTTAAAAGAAAAAAAATCTAATAAAAGGAATAAAAAATTGTACAAGAGTGGCAACAAACGACGCAAAACATGAATCCACTTAACCTAAATGTCATAAAATGAACTACTTTCTTGCATGCATGAAGGGCACCCCCGATTATTTATACTTTTCATTTTATACACGTTTTGTTTATATTAATGTTTTAATGTAGTTCTAGATTAATTGCAAAGCTACCTTTTTACGTCTTCAGTATCTTTAAAACACACACACAACACACACAAGAGAGACCAACGCAAGAAACAACATAAGGTTCATAAGGTGTATATATATATATATATATATATATATATATTATTCAGAAATTTTTTTTTACACAAAAGAAAGTGATGTTAGTTTATACATGTGTATGCATTTTTTGTGGACACTGATTGCAGCAACGCTACTTGGTTACGCTTGAAAAAAGCTATTTTATATATATATATATATATATATATATCAGGTCATCCCATAAGTAATGTCGTTTTTTAGATCGGAATTTGAAGAGCAAAAAAAAACTCAGCTGAAACTTTTTAATCTAGTATATATTTTCCATCGGAATCAATGACACTCTGCCAACGTCCTACAAGCTTTTCAATGCCATGTTTATAAAATTCAGGCGGTTTTGAGGCAAAAAAACGTACAAAGACTGGTGTGCAGGTCATCTAAAGAAGTATACTGTTTCTCGTCAAGATAGTTTTGCAGACTCCTGAAGAGATGATAATCTGAAGGCGCAAGGTCTGGAGAATATGGAGGATGTATGTAGAAGATTTTCCCACCCAAGCTCCTCAATTTTTGCAGAAGTGATCCGAGCGGTATGAGGACGTGCGTTGTCGTGGTGGAACACGATTCCTTTCCGATTAACCAAAGAAGATCTCTTTTCTTTAGTGCAGTGTTCAATCGAGCCAGTTGTTGACAGTAGACTTGAGCGGTGATTGTTTGGTTGTGTGGTAAGGTTTCAAAGTGTATTACACCACCTTTATCCCACCAAACACTAAACAACACCTTCCGAGGGTGAAGATTTGGTTTTGGCTGTGGTGTCGCTGGTTCTCCGGCACAAACCCACTGTCGACGGCGCTTAACGTTCTGGTACAGTATCCACTTTTCATCACCATCACTAAACGGTGCAAAAACGGATCTTGGAGTTCACGGGAATGAAGAGCTGTGCTAATGTTTACCCGCACCCTCAGATTGTCGACCGACAATTCATGTGGCACCCATTTTCCTAACTTAGGCACTTTCCCGAGTTGTTGCAAATGTCGATGGATGGTGGACGGGGATGAATTGAGTTTCTGGGCCAATTCTTCGACAGTTGTTGAACAGTCTTCTTCAAGTGCGGCTAACAGCAGGTCATCATCAAACTCAGCAGGGCGTCCAGAGCGTGCTGCATCTGTCAAATAGCAGTCACCATTCCTAAACTTTTGAAACCATCTTTGACATTTCCTCACACGCAGAATATCGTTGCCATAAACCTCCTGAATGTTTCGCGTTGCTTCAGTAGCACTATTCCCTTTTTGAACTCGTAAAGCATTATATGCCTGATATCTTCTGATACAGTCATGTTTATGAGGGGTTCACATAAAGCAAAACACAGGTCTTCACTGGTCAAGGTCTGTAAAGTATGTAGCGAAACACGATAGATCTCCTCTTAGATATACCCTTCGGAAAATTTATGCTTAAACCGAGTAGGACTAGTTTAAACTTAATCCATTGTAAAAAACGACATTACTTATGGGATGACCTGATATATATATACAAACAAAAGTTTAAAAAATTACGTATGAGACGTAAACTATCACTAAAATACGATACATCTATACATATACACGTACGAACTGAACGTCTTTATCGTTGAGTAAAGTTTCTAATTAGTTTATTATCATAATTGTAAATCTTTTCGAATGTAATTTAAATGCCGAATCCTTCCCTTGATTCCACCGCGGCGCCATGTGTGGTCAAAGGACCGCACAAGGAGAGGTCATGCCCACTGCGCTCAATTCATGCCAATTCCACTTCCATGCCATCCTTCAACACCCACCTATATATATATATATATATATATATATATAGAGAGAGAGAGAGAGAGAGAGAGAGAGAGAGAGAAGGCAAAGACCATCATGGAAAAACGTTTCATGCACGACATTTTTGGGGGAATACTGACATTTTGAATAATTCACGCACCCTGAATATCATTTCCTCTCTTTGTGTGCGCGCAACTGTAAACACACACACACACACGCGAAAATGCTGCACTTCCATTCATAACTAATGAAATAAGCCACAAATGGAAGAAAGAACTGATTTTAATTTTGTGTACAAATTCTGAGATGACCTTTTGTTGACTGAAAAAGAAAATGAAAATTTCCGTTAAAACTGAGATGAATTTACAACCGTCATAAATTACGTGCGTTAATCTAATCCTTAAGTTAGAGTTCAATAAGGTTCATTATTAAAGGACTGCTTTCAAATCACAACCATTACATTACTGTTGAGCTAAATTGGAACTTATTACATAGCGAGGTAAGGGTTAATTCGCGTTTTTAGGGATTTGAAATTTAATATTTATCGTTTTTTGTCATTTTGTATGCAAATTAAGGGAAGACTGAAATTACGCAAAAAACTGTAATATATTGATTTTGGGCAGCGCATTAATTTCTTGGGAAACGAAAGAAAAGGCTCTCTCTCTCTCTCTCTCTCTCTCTCTCTCTCTCTCTCTCTCTCTCTCTCTCTCTCTCTCTCTCTCTCTCTCAACAAAATCTATATCTCAATTGATAAATGTTCCACGTTTTTGTTGTACGTCAACAACAGTGTATTTAAGTTAAGGATACACTAAGTTAAAATTGGGAAATAATGAATGAACGAAATTGAAAGAAGTTACGTATAAATTACTTAAAAATAAACTATCTATGTCCACGTATGTAAATAAAAATACTGATCCGAAAACGTCTCAATAAAGTTTCTCCTCTCGCGAAAGTGTCATTTTGCGATGAAATACAGTATGTATGATAAGCCATTACTTTTCTAAAGCTTTACAGTATGTATGATAAGCCATTACTTTTCTAAAGCTTTACAGTATGTATGATAAGCCATTACTTTTCTAAAGCTTATCTATAAATATTATTTTAATATTTTTTCTCTAATTTCGTATAGACATTTTCTGGTTATTAAAATTTCGTACTGAGTACAATTTTACGCTCTAATAACATCCAACTATTTATATACATTACGATAAACGTAACGACGTTTCACCGAACCACTTCGGTTAGCTCTCATTAATTAAAGATATACGCCACTTAACGTATAAATCCGATAAGAAACAACAACGCGAACAAGTTACGTTAAAGATCAAGGGGGACGTTTCATCAATAAACAACTATCGTTTTATAGTCTAGAAAAGCATTCAATAAAATCGGAAATTAACATTAATTGCGAAGATATTTAGAAAATCAGAAAGGGTTTTTTTCTTAACGTGAAATTCTAAAATAGATTCAAATCATCAAGTTATCAAACTCACTCAAGAGATGTTCCAATTTCATCATTTTGCTCGCAACATTACTTAAATTTACGCTTCATTCATTTAAATCTCTTCAAAGAATTGAATTCAGCCAAAGATGAACGAAACGTCAGTTCCGAGTTGATACACAGATAGTATCATTGAGTTAATGATATACGACTGAAAATAACGGGCATACATTCAAGAAAATGATTTGCTCTCTCTCTCTCTCTCTCTCTCTCTATATATATATATATATATAGAGAGAGAGAGAGAGAGAGAGAGAGTGCACGTGACGTAAACTAATATGAAATTAGTCAATTATGAGCTTTAAGCTGATTGCGAGACACGCATCACAAACCATCGTTTGAGAGCGAACACAAATTGGCTAAAGACTTCTTAATGCAATTTATGAGCTTTTATACTTAGTATTAATTCGATAATACGAAGAAATAAACTTTTATTGCCGCATAAAACACTCGATCAACGACATTTTAACGGCCCTAAAACATACACACTTACTCCACCAAATGTCCCGTAAGTAGACGAGATTTATGCGCTCTCTCTCTCTCTCTCTCTCAATATATATATATATATATTATATATATATATATAAGCGGAAAAAATCGCGCACTGCAAGTTAAAATGTAGAGTGAGTATTCGAAACTACCTTTAAAAACGCGCTTTGATTTGCTATACACACATGATGTTTGTCAATTGTTACTGGTTTTTGGTCGTCTACATTGAACATCATTTTGACATACGTTGAACGTGAACATGAAAATAAATTCGAGTGTGCAAAGATCAGTGTCACTGGGTTAATAAGTGTGTAGACATCATGTACACAACGAATCAAAAAGTAGTTTGAAATTAATAGTCACCAATTCGAATATGACTGTAACCTACACTTTGGTGTGCGAGTTTTGCACTACCCTGTATATATATATATATATTATATATATATATATATATGCTGTGCGCCTGCTGAACTCCCATAATGTGTGAATTAATAGACACGCTAAGTAGGTAATAAAATGTATTCAAATTAGGTGAACCTTTTTATCAGCTGGTAGCTCCTCCTAACATTATAGGATTATCCTATACTCATACACCCTTTTAACATCAATCTGCATGAGCAGACCTCATCATCTCATAAACACACACACACACACACACACACACATATATATATATATATATATATATATATATATATATATATATAAAAAAGCCCAAATTAAGTGCTTAACATGCAATGTTGTTTTGCTCTCTCTCTCTCTCTCTCTCTCTCTCTCAGCCCGTAGAGACCATAAGTTTTACGAGAAATGAGGTACAGCAATTAATTGATAAGATGAACAAATACAAATCACCTGGCCCCGACTTATTTCTTCCAAGGGTATTAAAAGAGGTTAGCCACAATGTTCTTGACGACTTAGTAACCATATTCAAACAATCAATCGAGTTAGGGAAAGTTCCAACCGACTGGAAGTTAGCAAATGTAACACCAATCTTTAAAAAGGGTGATAGGGAAAATCCTTGTAATTATCGCCCGATCAGTTTAACATCAGTTGTCGGCAAACTGTTGGAATCCATCATTACAAAACGTATTGTGTATCACCTTGAATCTAACAATCTAATTTTTTATTCTCAACATGGATTTAGGCGACATAGATCCTGTCTGACAAACCTGTTAGAGTTTTTCCATAATATGCATACACTGTACGATGCAAGTAGGGCAATAGATATAGTGTATCTCGACTTTCAAAAAGCCTTTGACAAAGTCCCTCACGCTAGATTGATAGCTGAAGTCAAAGGACTAGGAATCACCGGGCTCGTTTACAACTGGATTGAGGATTGGTTAAAAGATAGAAAGCAGAGAGTGGTAATAAATGGAGTGGCTTCGGAGTGGGCGCCCGTCACGAGTGGTGTCCCACAGGGTTCCGTTCTGGGTCCTTTGCTTTTTATCATCTATATTAACGATATAGACATCGGGCTTCTAAGTGCAATCTCCAAATTTGCAGACGATACGAAGTTGGGAAGTAGTGTAGGTACTGAGGAGGGCGTAAGAACGCTTCAGAACGATCTTGACAGGTTGGGCGAATGGTCTGCTACTTGGCAGATGCCATTCAACTTGGACAAATGTAAGGTAATGCACATAGGTTATAAAAACCCGAAGACCGATTACTCTCTTGGGAAGGAACTTGACTGAGACCGATCTAGAGAAAGACTTAGGAGTCTATATCAGCAACGATCTGAAACCGTCGAAGCACTGTGCAGAAGTCGAAAAGAGGGCCTTAAAATTATTAGGTTATATTAAAAGACAGTTCCAGTTTCGGAACAAGGAGACTGTAATGTATCTTTATAATTCTCTAGTCAGACCTCAACTGGAATACTGTGCCCAGTTTTGGTCTCCATCCCTCAGGAAAGATATAGAAAGGTTAGAAAGAGTGCAAGCAAGGGCTACAAAATTGATCCCTTCAATGAGAATAAAAAGCTACCAACGGAGATTGGAGCGCCTAAATCTGTTTAGCTTAGAGACGAGGAGGTTGCGGGGTCAGCTTATTCAAGTCTTCAAGATGCTCAAAGGAATAGACAGGGTAGATTACAGAAACTTATTCTCACTTAATGCCAATCCGACAAGAAATAATGGGTTTAAAGTTTAAACTGGAACTAAAGACATTTAGGACCTCTGTCTGCGGAAATTTCTTTTCCTATAAAATAGTTAATATCTGGAACCAACTTCCCTCAGAGGTTGTTTCCAGTCAAAGTGTAAATGTGTTTAAAAATAGACTAGACAAAGTACTGAATACTCTCATAGTTTAAGATTAAAACAAAAGAAAACTCTGCAGGAGTTGGCTTGCACGGTGTCTCTGTGAGCAAGCTAAATATAGAGCTATTTATATATTCTCCACTTTCCTGTAAAATTTCCTTGGCTACTTTTCCAGGGTCAAGGTATTTTCTTCAACCTTTTTCCGTACCTGCCTCTGGCAGGGAGGGAGCGGAGGGTGGGGAGAGAGCCTTCTACTTTTCTACTTTTAATAACAGGAACCTCCCAGAGTGGACCGAAAGGTCTTTGAGGCTTCCTCTTGTCCTTGTAACTCCTTGTAACTCTCTCTCTCTCTCTACGGGTAGGGTAGGTTCGACGGAAGGGATCATCACCGAGATCATGTCTCTTGCGGATGATCTAAAACTTAAGACAGACAGGGGAATGTTGATGGGTATTTTACCGCGGATGAATGCCAGTGACCACGCGCTCAGTAAGGTCATTAGCATCAACGAGAGGGTGCAAGACTTGTGCGTCCCACTGGGCGTGAGGTTTGTTGACCCCTTCGACGCGTTTTCGGGTAGGTGGAACCTGTATCAGAGGGATGGTGTCCACCTCAATGTCAAGGGTAAAGCTGTGCTGGGAGCGCTGCTCGACCGGCACCGTATGGTGAGGTCAAGCCCGGGGATTGATGACGGGTCCCCACCGGGGAGAGATGATCTTGAGCCACTGGCGGACGTACCTTCAACTGAAGGGTGCGTCCATGTACAGGTGGGTGACCCTCCTTCCACGTTAGAGGGGGCTCAGGCTCCTGCGGAAGTTGCCCCCTCGTTGTTGAGTGGCTCTTCAACTCCCGACAGCCCTGGCTGTTCGGGAAACGGGTCGTGCTAGGAGGCGGTCAGAATAGGGAAGGCTCCCTCCGTGCAGTGCTTTTTAATGCTAGGTCGATTAGGAATAAGTTTTGCGAGCTATGGGCGCTCTTAGCATCAGAATACCAGGATATCGCTGCTATCACCGAGTCCTGGATTCATACTGATCGTAGGGACTACGTTGGGGAGTTCGAAATTCCCGGGTATAGAATGTTTCACTAGGACTGCACCCGTCGGGAGGGGTGAGGGGTACTAATATACGTCAGGGACACGTTGAATCCGGTTGACTGCCAGTTCCGATCGGAACGGGAGGTGCTTGGCGTCGATCTGAACCTGGGAGGGACGAACTATAGGTTAATCTTGGTGTACAGATCTCCGCATCTCCTCCTCGAGGAGGATACAGCCCTGTACACCGAACTCCGTAGCCTGCTAGGGGACAGGGTGTGTGTAGTTTTAGGAGACTTCAACTGTCCCTGCATAAACTGGGAAGACAGGACTGCTGATGCCGAAGGGAGGAGGCTAGTTGACTTTGCTGATGAGAACTTCCTGACTCAGTGGGTCAATGGGCCCACACGAGGCGAAAGCGTTCTAGACTTAGTATTCACGACCGAAAACAACCTCGTCACTGGCCTCACCGTTGACGAATCGTTGGGAGGGGGTAAATGATCATGGTCTGATTAGGTTCTGTGTCTGCGTCCCTCTGGTGAAGCGTAGTAACTCGAGAGGCAGTAAGCTCGATCTACGGCGGGCGGACTTTGTTGGCCTCCGGGATAGCGTAGGTGAGATGGGGTTAGAGGTCGGCGGCGATGTTGAGGGAGTGTGGAATGCATTGCGGGACCAGTTTATGGTGCTGCAACCTGCTGCCATACCCTCAAAACCGGTCACTCCTGCTTCAACGCAGCCTAAGTGGCTCAGTCGTGACATCGCTTCGGCTATCCGAAATAGGAAAGCTGCGTATAGGAGGGCGAAGGCCAATCGTTCCCATGAGAACACTGAGGCGTATGTCCGCCTGTGCAGGGAAGTGAAGGCGAAGGTTAGGCTAGCCAAACGTAACGAAGAACTCCGGGTGGAAAGCCTCTGCAAGGGGAACCCTAAGGAGTTCTTCAGTTATGTTAATAGTAGAAAGCCCATTAGAAGCATGATAGGCCCGTTAAAGGACCCCAGCGACGCGCTGCGGACCTCTGACGCGGACATCGCTAATGTGCTGAATGAGTACTTTGCGGGAGTGTTCACCAGGGAGTGCACCCGCGTCATCCCCCAGCCAGGCATCAGGCACGACGGTGCTGGCCTGGATAGTGTTCGGTGCACCGCAACAGTCGTTGTCGATAGAATAGACAAACTGAGCGCGTTTAAGTCTCCTGGGCAGACCAGTTCCTCCCCAGAGTCTTGCGGGAAGTGCGCGACCAGGTGGCTCCCAATCTGGCTACAGTCTTAAACAAATCGTTGGAGACGGGCCAGGTGCCCGGTGACTGGAGGGAAGCCAACGTGACCCCCATCTTTAAGAAAGGGGATCACGAAAGTCCAGGGAACTATCGTCCCATTAGTCTCACTTCGGTTGTAGGTAAATTATTAGAAGGGATAATAGCGGGTAGGATCGTTGACCATTTGGATTCCTACAAGCTGCTTGGGGACTCTCAACATAGGTTTAGGCGGCATAGGTCGTGTCTCACCAACCTGCTCGAGTTTTTCCACGTCATGTGGAGTGAGTATGATAAAAGTAGGGCGATTGATATACTTTATCTCGACTTTGAGAAAGCTTTGATAAGGTACCTCACCGCCGGCTAATGGCCAAAATCCGCGCGCTGGGTACCGGTGGGGAAGTAGGTAGCTGGATTGAAAATTGGCTGAAGAATAGGCGGCAGAGGGTTGTAATTAAAGGGGCTAGCTCGGGTTGGGCATCAGTCACTAGCGGGGTTCCTCAGGGTCCGTTTTGGGGCCACTGTTGTTTATCATTTACATAAATGATCTCTACGCTGGCATCGTCAGTAGGATCGCCAAATTTGCTGATCACACCAAGCTCGAGCAACTGCGTGCGGACCTACGTAGGATAGGAGAGTGGTCCGAAAAATGGCAAATGCCGTTTAACTTGGGTAAATGCAAGGTTATACACATTGGCTACGCCAATCCCAAGTCGGAGTACTCCATGTTGGGGAGTAATATCGAGGTCACTGATGTGGAAAAGGACTTGGGTGTGCTAATTTGCAGCGACCTTAAGTTTGCCAAACAGTGCGTAGAGGTGAAAAAGAAAGCCCAGAAGCTGTTGGGTTATATCAGGAGGCAATTTCGATTTCGGAACAAGGAGATTGTGCCCTCTCTGTACAATTCCCTGGTTCGGCCGCACCTGGAGTATGCTGTGCAGTTCTGGTCGCCCACGCTCAGGAAAGATATTGAGAGGCTGGAGCGAATCCAGGCGAGGGCCACAAAGTTAATCCCTTCCGTTAGGCATATGGGCTACAATCGACGTTTACGCGTCCTGAATTTGTTTTCGGTGGAAACTCGGAGGCTGCGCGGTCAACTCATCGAGGTTTTCAAGCTCTTACACGGGTTCAACGATGTCGATTTTAAAAGCATGTTTAGTTTACATGATAACTCAACTCTCAACAATGGTTGGAAGTTGGATTTGAAACAGTTTAGGACTAGTGTTGTGGAAATTACTTTACCTATAAAATCTGTGACACGTGGAACAGGCTACTTTCAGAAGTTGTGAACAGTTCCTCTATGGATCAGTTCAGGAAAAGGTTAGACCGAATCTTGCACACTATTTGAGGGCGTAGGAATTTTTCTCTGGCACCCGTTGCCATTGGTACCTCCTCGGTATGGGCCGCAAGGCCTTTTGAGGTGCTTCTTTTCCTTGTAACTCCTTGTAACTCTCTCGCTCTCTCTCAGCAGAGGTACTTAATGATTATGAATAACGCTGAGAAAATAATGTATAATTATGTAAGCATACTATTAAAAGACGATCAGATAAAGAGAACAATTTCCTCCTGAATCAGATCTAATTCTCTTCCATTGTTGCGCTAATTACTTGCTATTCTAAGATTCCTTTCTTGGAGGGGGAAGGGGAAACACCATGGCTGAATTCAGCTGTCACCATGAAAGTTTAAAGTATATATATATATATATATATATTACTTCTATAGCTATGCAAAAAGGAAGACAAAAACGCGCGCCGCTATTGGGCCCTTAAGGACGGGAAATAATGAACTAACCGACGATCCAAAAGAAATATCTGATACATTGAGAGCTCACTATGAATCAGTTTTCAGTACCCCAAAACTTGACAAAGCGATACCTGACATAAATGCATTCTTTGAAAAGGAATTGCAAGGAGAGTACATAACAGACTTTTATTTTACACCAGAAGATGTAGCGAGAGCTATAGGACAAATGAAACCACATTCAGCTGCAGGTCCGGACAATTGGAACGCATTATTGATTAAAAACTGTAAAAAATGAAATAGCTACACCTTTATACTGGATATGGAGAAGATCCCTAGACACTGGGGAAATACCGAGCATCTTGAAAAGAGCAAACATTGTCCCTATATATAAAGGAGGGGACAGATCTCAAGCAAAGAACTATAGACCAGTGTCATTGACGTCCCACCTCACCAGAGTATTTGAAAGAATAGTTAGAGAAAATCTATGATTTCCTGGAGACACGGGAAAGATTCAACGAAAATCAGCATGGATTCCGATCAGGTAGATCATGCCTATCACAACTAATAGAACACTACAACAATATCCTAGATGCATTGGAAGGCAATGACAACTACGATGTTATATACACAGATTTTGCTAAAGCTTTCGATAAATGTGACCATGGTATAATAGCACATAAAATTAAATATATGGGAGCAACAGGCAAAGTGGGAAAATGGATCTACAACTTCCTTAGAGATTGTCTGCAGGTCGTCAAAATTCAAGGTATATCATCATCAGAATCGGAAGTACGCAGCTCAGTACCACAAGGGACAGTACTGGCCCCACTCCTGTTCATAATCATGTTAACAGACATAGACAGCGGAGTAAACAGCAACAGTATAGTAACATCCTTTGCAGACGATACAAATATCAGCAGAAAAATCAGCGATGTACATGACGTGGAGGCCTTGCAGAGGGACACGAACAAAATATACAAATGGTCAGAAGACAACAACATGTCATTCAACGCCGAGAAATTTCAGCTCTTGAGGTATGGTAGAAAGGAAAAACTTAAACAGACTGCATATTATGCTCCAGATAGACAGGAAATTCAGAGAAGCACGAAAGCGATTGATCTCGGATAATAATGACAGATGATGCGAAATTCGAAACACAAAATCAGATAGCGATAAATAAAGCAAAAAGAGTCGCCGGACAGGTACTAAGAACTTTCAAAAGAAGGGACAGGACAGTAATGATTCCCCTGCTAAAAACACTGATTATACCAAAACTTGAATACTGCTCAGTTTTGACGTCCCCATATAAAAAGGAAGAAACTAATAAACTAGAAGAAACGCAAAGGCATTTCACAGCCAAGATTGATGGCTGCAAAGAACTCAACTACTGGGAAAGACTACGTAAACTAAATCTGTACTCACTCGAAGAAGAAGAGAGAGGTACATCATAATCTACATATGGAAAATGATCGAAAAACTGGTACCAAACCTAAAACTAAACCCAATTACCATTCAAACAACACTGGAAAATAGGAAAGGCAGAATGTGTAGTGTTCCCAAATTAAAGGCCCGACGAGGGACCTCCTCAACCCTGAAGGAAAATAGCTTGGTTGTCAGGGGGCTAAGACTTTTCAACCAGCTTCCTAAGGACCTCAGAAACGTAACGGGGGTCAAAGTTGAAGTCTTCAAGAAAAGACTGGATGCCTGGCTCAGGACAGAACCAGATGAGCCGGGCGTGCCTGGCTATGTATGGTGGAGAGCGCAAGAAAGCAACTCGCTCCTCCACCAGGCCAGACCTAGAGGTGGGGCCACCAGCTTGACCTCCGTGTGAAGAGAGACCAACGCTCGAAACAACATGAGGTTCATAATATATATATATATATATATATATATATATCTAATATATATATATATATATATAGAGTGTAAACCTTTTTTATTGCAGTTCTGTGTAATTTTACTTGCATGCACGTAAAAGGTGTCTATATATCGACATGTGAGTGTGTCGTAACTGCATGAATGGTGGTCCATTAATTAAATATTAAAAAAAAATTATAACCTAATCTAATTTTCATACATGGCCTATTTCAATTTCATCCCAAAACAGATTTCTAAGACAAAAATTATAATTTTTTTCGAGAATAAAAAATATAAATTTTAGGCAATTATAAAGTTTTATTTGGGGCATATAGGTATATTATATATATATATATTATATATATATAATATATATATACACACGCGTTTCGGTTGAAATCTGTTGAAATCAAACAGATTCGACCTATTTTTATCTTGGTTCCCAGTGAAATTAGTAATTATATATTGAAAAATAGAAAAACTTCAAAATTTAATTTTTTTTAAGTGTTTCAATCCCTTCGATTCTTCATACCCTGTTCCCATCGAGGGCAATTATGTATATAGACTTAACTATAAGCTCTGTATTATATATATATTTGCCCTTATATATATATATATATATGGTGATGAGAAATGGTTGTATTGTTGGCAGTGGTTGTTCATCATTTATCTGGCAATTAACGAGTTCTTTTCTCTCATTCATCACAATTGCGGCTCCGCCTTTTTCTCATCGAGTTTCGTCAGTCACCGAAAATCATTTTTCACATTCGTACTTTATCCTAACCACTCAATGATGGAATAATTACACACGCACACACACACACATGCACATACACACACGAAATCTTTTTGGAGAAGTGCATATAGAGGGGCTACATGTAGGTTATACAAACCTCGTACTTCATCCAAAGACCGGATGAATGAGCAAAGTCCGTCAATAGATTAATTGTAATCTGAAAGGTAATCGAGTAATCATTAGTAATCTTGCCATGCTAAGAGATGGTCGAAGCGATTACGCCCAAATCGGAAGTGAGCCCGGGTTGTTATCGGCATCGGAAGAAAACGCGAAATTACCCCTTACTAAAAATACACTTATTCCGGAAGGGATTCTGAAATATTATATGAAGTAATATCAGTAATACTAATTAGAGGGACCGATGACGGTATTATTATTATTATTATTATTATTATTACTGAATGTTTTATTTTATTGAAAACGTAATATAAAATACTAAAATAGACGTAAATATTTATACATACAAAACTTTTAATTTCAGACTTAATAACTATTTAATTACATCCTGTTAACAGATTTGCTAAAATTAATAATCTCCGATAATACATTTTTTTTAAATATTAACTTTGAATCGTAATTAAATTTAAATATAAACATAATGCAGATTTGAGTTTTCCATCCGAACATCAATTAAAATTGATTACCATCTAATATTTGTACATGCAAAATTAATTTTATGGGTCAATATTTATATATACATTTTCCCTTTTTTTCTTTTTTTTGCTAATATAATCTCGGCTAATTTACTTTTCATGATAAAAATGGCCGTTAATAACCCATTTTCTGTCATAAAAATGTGATGGAAAGAACGGCCCAAATTACTTTGATAGGGAGACTAAGTTAATTGCAGGAAGATATAAATACTAAAATGAGATAACTTTTTGGATACACTTCATATATGCTGTGATTTTTTTTCCAATCCACACACACACACACACACACACATATATGATATATATATATATATATATATATATATATATATATATATATATATATATATATATATATATATAATCGTGAAGTTTATATAATTGATATAATTTCATTTCTAAAATAAAAAACATGCATACATTTTTTCATGTGAAAAATGTAAAATTTAATTAACCATCCGTATATACACCTGTGTGTTGAGTGTTGTAATTTCTCAGAAATACGTGGGAACTTCTCTGGGAATGGAAGAAACTCGGCATAAATAATATATATTTTTCATTTGGCACAAATAATGTCTCAAAACGTATTAGATTTTAATTATTGGAATTGCAGTAAAACTAAAATTGCACATTTCATTCGAATTCTTTACAATTTCATAAGTTTTTTATTCCAATAATTTATTCATACATAAATTTTAAAAAATAATTCATAAATCACATCTACAATTATAACTTATTACAGTAATCTCATATTTAACAATGGGCCGCATTGCAGTGGCCCGAGCCGTGTGCCAGTTTCTAATCCTTCTGACTGATTATTATTATTAAACCTAGAGGAGTAATGGTTGAATATATTATAAAAATAAGTAATATGGTAATTTTAATATTCTCTTTCGCGTTCTTCATGTTCCGGAAATGAATCTAATTCGCTCATTTCTCCTTCTCAATCTAGTGACTAACGTAAGAAATAATACATTTTTCTAATTATATTTTACTTTTAATACGTGTTCATAACGCTTTATATATATATATATATATATATATCTGCCTCATTCCATCATGATTATTTCATACACTTATTCTTTCACACATACTGCAGTAAATGCTGCAGACAAAGCCTATGTATATTTAGTAAAACCAAACTCGCGCAAAATTTCATACGCCTTTGTTAAATCGAGAAAAAGCCAGTCGGTCAATAAATTTACAAAATATGACAGCCATCAAAAATTTGAGTTTCGCATCCAAAGGTAGAAAGCCATAATTACATTTAAAAATTTAAGTGCCTCGTGAGCTTAAAGTAAGTGTTACCCTCTCAATGGATTAAAATTAGCTTCAAAATCTTTTATATAAAATTATTTGTTATAATGCGAGTGTGGACCGACTACATATTGGTAGGCTTTGACAGCATTCCGGTTTTGAATTTCGGCCGCCGTCGTATAATTTTACTATTTTCTATCGCAGTTGTTCCGATAGGTTTCCGAAGTGACGTCATGAGATCTAAATAGAATTTTGTAATCCTTTTCTACGTCATGCACTTTCTCCTCGGTAACGCACAGACAGACAATATCCATCCCCCTATCTATCTAACTATCTATCGATCTTTATATTTTTATCTAGACTTCCTTCTTTGTCTTTGTCCTAACTTGTGTGACTGTTTTGAGCTTTTATCTCCCTCCTTCCGCTATATTTTCACTTCTTTTTCTTTCTCTCTCGTTTTATCTTCGTTTAATCTTTATGGCATTTCCCATTTGATAATGTCATAGTGGTTCCTATTGTTGAAGGCAGCATCACAACCTTGACAATTTGTAAGTTGGAGGAATTTTTGTATATATATAGGGCCTATATATATATATATATATATATATAAATTTCTCGGAATGGTTTCCTATATCCATAATAATAATAACAATAATGCGTACGGTACCAATGACATACGTTAAATTCTTTATCAACGTAAAATCATACTTACTTATTTTTAACTAAAAAAATATAACAAACTCTACTGTTCACTTTCAAGTTCATTGATATATTAAGAAAATAAAACCCGTATCCCCTGCTCCATTTTAACCGCAAATCAAACCTCTTTTACCAGTATGGATACATTCTGCAAAGTGTTAAACCATGGCGGAGTAAATCTCAAGTTTTGACACTGCTTCTGAGGGCTCTTTGACACACAATTGCTTTATGGCATATCTATGGGAAATTAAGATATCGTACGCGATTGTTAAAAAGTGTCGCACATTCAATATGGCTGCCCTTCATAAAGGGGAAGAGCTCATAAATAATTTTAACAAAGAATTCTTATTTTTTCTTCTTTCTCGGGAGAGAAAATTGTTTCGTAAAAGTATGTTGAGAGGATTTTAGATTTTCATTGAAGGTAGTTTTTATATATTCGAACCTTTAGTATTTCGTAAAAATATTATTTTTGTGTCGTATGATCGTAACATAATTTTCCGCTCCACAAAAATACAAACGACGCTAACTTTTTGTACGCGCGCAAGATACATAATCTGAATGTATATGTATACTGAGATTTACTGTACGCATAACTGTACACTCAGTGCCGCGCGTATACGTATAACTACTCGGAGAAAAATTTATAGTTAAGATAAATGAATATTTTCTCGCTATACCAAAAACTTCATCAAACTACACGTACGTAATTAGTTCAACTCTAACTACAGTTACACCAACCCTTTTTATTAATAGCTCTGATAAAAAATTAAATAATTAATACATTCAGAAAACAGCTGGATTAACCGTAGTATAATATTGGAGAAACTACACTTAGCTGTTTCAACCAAGAAATTTTCTCCAAGTTATTCCTATAATAAATAATCGTTCTACAAAATAACACCAAATAAGAATTATAAAAATAATAAAATTTGGTCAAATTTAAAATCGGACTGAGGGTATGTCGTATGGGCAGTATTCTTAAGCCTACAATACTCATTTCACTCCCTAATTACCTACATTAATCTTTCGAAGCCTATTCGTAAAGCCTATAATGTTGGAAAAGTTACAATACCTCTCCTTGCATTATACACAGATGTATACGAGACCCATATTTAGGAAAATCAATAATTATTTTTAAATTGTAATTTTAATAGAGGAAATTATATATATATATATTCCGTGCATTTCTATATACATATAACCAAAGTGGGTAATTACAATTACATGTAATTGGAGCCACAACTCAATTACATTTACTGTCCATCTGTCTATATCCACCGTTTGTATGTATATGAATCTTCCCACAATAGACAGAGGATCTGTATTATTAATAGACGGTCAACAAACAGACGGTTTATGTATTGAACTGTACAGAAATGATTGAATTGCAGTCGATAATAAAGATTGGAAAAGCTTGTAATTCAATAGCCATCTATAGGAATATTTATATATGTATAGGGCTGTATATTTATAAATATACTCTCTCTCTCTCTCCTCTCTCTCTCTCTCTCTCTCTCTCTCTCGCTATTTATATATTTTTTTATCTTTCTCACAGAGGGACTTCTTCATCAGTCACAAGTAACGATTTTTGGTGACATAAATTTCACACACTTTCACGAAAATTAAACAATTCATTTTTCATCCGCACTAACTGACAAATCCCAAAAGGGAAACATGCCAGACATATATCTGAGTAAACATTTCTATATATGTATATATATATATATATATATATATATACGAACATTAAATTTAGAAATTAAGGCCATGTAAGGAAAATTTATAACAAAAATTATTAAATAAGGTATATATAAATGGCTCAATTCATTCTGTATACATTTAAATTTCAGAACACTGCATAAACGTAACCCTTACGGGCGTAGGTCACGAATTTTGACCTACTGTATAGTACAAGAAGTAACTGATATGCCACTCATCCCCACGGTTCATACTACGAGCGTCCGTTCGTATACCGAAAAATCCGACCCACGCTTAAAAACGTTTTCATATTAATAACCGTGATTACGAACCTTTTTCAATTGGGTTTAGGCTTTCCAAACCTCTTCCGAATGAAAGTTCTCACGAAAATCTTGATGAAAATGGGTTCTAATCTCTTTTTAATCAAATGTTCACGCTGTTTCGAAGCCAATACGCGAACCCTACAACTATAGACGACATAACTATAGCCTATTTATATTTGTCGGTGTACAGTTCTGTGCATGCAAGACAATATTCTTTACATCCACGAAATACATTATTTTTATTATTATTATTAAAAATATACCAAAAAAAATTCTGAAGTACATTACAATTACAGTCTATGAAGAATATAACTAAAAATACTCCTGAGCAAAATGAGTTTTCAAAAAGTACAAAATATCCAAAATATTTCTCAAAAATCAAAACAAAAAATGCGATAACGCAAAATTTCAATATATACAACACTTTTAATTACCTCGTACCCGTATGTAGAAAGAAGGTGAATGGCGGATGGACCCTAACCGATGGTGATTCAAAATATACATAATCTTTTTTGTTGTTTCTTTGTCTTTCTGCGCTTTGAATATCAAGTAAGTTTATGAAAATTAACTTTATGTGCCTACACAGTCTGTTTATTATAGGTCCCATACAATTCGACGATGACTCGCAATATTTCTTGTCCAGATGTTTATGCTGGGACCCCGGCCTAGGTTATTCATAAGCCTTTCATACTTGCGTATTATATGAGTCTGCGTTTAATGATAAAGAAATAGAATGAATTTTGAGTTAAAACCCTTTCGATTTTTTATCAACATTATTCTCTCTCTCTCTTCTACCCGTTCGTATATCTTTCTATCAGTACAGGCTGTACCTTAAGTAAGTGTGGGATTAAACGTAGCAATTATATGAAACCGTACATTCACTTATGGGACACCACACACACACACATATATATATATATATATACACCTGTATATATATATATATATATATATATATATATATACACGCGCGTGTGTGATCTTTCACTGAATAGGTAAAAACAGTTCGTGGTATTATAATGTTTTCCTCACCTTTGTTCAGATTAGGGAGTATGGTTCAAAACCGCAGTTTGATAGCCGTATCGGCGTACCAATGGTTCTGGGCATCTGTGGTATAATAATTGTCGTGATACAGAGCGTAGAGCTTATTTCATTACCGTGTTTTTTTATCACTGAATTTGTCCGTATGTATTGATGAATGGATTCAAACTGTATACATAATTCAGTCCGTTAATGGAGCCAAGCTATAACACCTTGCCTTCCGATTTAGAAACTGAATAAGATAAAAAAAAACATTTGGAGAATTATTAATCGATGTAAGAACTTCTCATGACGGAAAGTTAATGTTATTATAATTAAAAAGACCTTTTGATTTCCAATCAAAAAACCGTTACTGCATCGCGTGAATAACTTTAACGAGCGAACAATTTCCTAAATAGAGTTGAGTATTCTTTAAAATATCCTTACCTATGCCCGTATTTACCATTATTCTAATACACCTTTACGCACGCCCACTTTTAACCTCGCGAAAAAAAAAAAAGTAAAAACCTTTCCATACCCACGTAACTGCATACCCCTAAAAGCGATATTAAATTACGTATTGAAACGTTTTTCATCAAAGGACATAAAATCCTCCGAAGAACGCGACAAAGAACGCGAGAACAATAACATAAAGAACGCGAATGTACCCAGAACATTTAATGACCCGGAAAGATCAGTAAAGAACCCACATCACGCTGCCCTCGATATACCCATATACAATGACTCAACAACAGAAGCCAAACCCATTCGTTATAAATAAAAAAAGTACCTCGACAATGAATGTTCCAAAATGGGATTGGCAATAGCGGTACGAGACAAATTGAATTATACGTACTGAGAACACGAGATAAAAAGTACGACGGGAGCACCGTGAAAAACGTTTGCGGGGCACGTGCGGAGGCTTAATTCAGGAGTTTGACAAGGTGACGTTTTCGAAAGGTGATGTTTTAGCACTTTTGTCGTACGGGTGGTCCTTGTGTGATTTCTTGTGCCGTTTTCATTGTCGTTATGGTTTATATATATATATATATATATATATATATATATATATATATATATATATATACAGTATATATACACACACACCTTAGTTTTGCTTCCGCCCGAATTGTTCATTCTGATGAAGGTTAAGCTTGTTGCCCCACCTTAGACCTACAGTTTAACATGGAATCCCAACCAGAACCAATCACAGGTGAACAGAAATCAGTCTTCGCCCGGACTCGATCTCACGACCGCCCGATGAGTATCCTAACGTCTTAACCACTGGGACATTCAGGGTACCCACTTACTTCCCAACCAATTTTATGGTATGGATGAAGAGCTGGGTAAGCTGAGCGCCGCCTGTCATCGTTGGGAATCAAATCCGGGGCCGTATATATATATATATATAAATATATATAACGTAACCTCTGAACAAACGTAAATTAATGTCTAAATATCAAATTATGAATTAATTCACAATGGTTATATGACGCGTTCGGTGGAGAAGGGGCGAACGCAACATTTTCGAATTATGCCACAAAATGCAGTTAAAGTTTGTAAACTTTAAACCTTTGTATTTTTCCGGTTTATTGAAATGTTGTATGAATTTGAACACATATTTGAGTAAAATATTGTTGTGTAATATGTCGATATAATAAAACGCCAAGAAATTTTACAATATTATTTATTGATAGCTTCTGATGTTAACTGGTGTAATCCATTATTTGGTCCTCTTCGTCGAATGTTGTATTACCTGCTTCAACTGTTTCGGTTTCTTCCAGGCATTAGGTCTGATAATTCTTTGAGATCTTTTATTTTTTCCTTAGTTATTGGCAGCAATTGGGAATACTTTGGTTGCAGTGTCTGCTGGGCTAGATTGAATAAACTGACACTGTAGGATTTTTTCCCTTTCTGCAGTCTGACGGGATGGCTATTATCTGGGGTTGTGCGGTATGCAGTAGATATTACGTAGCCTTCTTTGTGTTGAAAGTCAAATATTAACTTTCTTGCATCTGTAAATTTAGTAGTTGTTGATTTCCTAATGACAATGCACGTTTTTTAGGACGTCAAAATCGAGAAAACCAGCCTGTTTCATTTCTACAACTAGGAAGCGCTGCGAAACGGCTGTAGTTATGGCCGTAACATAATCTTTTTTGGTGTAAATAATATTGCTGTAATTATTTTTTATATTGTTCAATTTGGCCAAATTGAGCATCACAGGGCATTGTCGAGTGACCAGAAAGTAGATAGATGTGTTTCAATGTGAAGCAATGATGCGGAGTGAATTTCTCTGAGATACATTAAAACCTAAATTTTACCGTGAAAGACTGCAGACTAACATCTAATTTTTTGCATAGGTAAAGCAAAGGTTTTAAAGGATAATTATACGACAAAAAACTCATTTTTCGAATTTTGTGGCGTTCGCCCCTTCTCCACCGAACGCGTCATATATATATATATATATATATATATATATATATATATATTCTTAGTGGAAGACGACAATATAAACTCCAAATAATTTGCTGTGACAAAAAGTTACACCTATATAAAATCACATTCGGAAGCTAAACTTATTTTATTACTTACAAATTCTACATCCATCGAAAGCTCCCTATAGGTGAGGCCAGTAATTATACTTCGCCTCCTCTTACAGACATGTACACAGTCTTAAATAAAGATTTAATCTAATCTCTTGAGATCTTTATCCGATTATGAGGGGCTATTTTAAACACTAGAGCGATTAAGTTTTCACATAATGTGCTATAAAATGCCTAATTCTAGGCCTACCTAAACATTATGAAGCCCAAGATAATTTATTTCCTTTATAAAGTGAGAGATATTATAAAGATATTGTGGTTACAAATTATATATATATATATATATATATATATATATATATATAGAGAGAGAGAGAGAGAGAGAGAGAGAGAGAGAGAGAGAGGAGAGAGAGAGAGAGAATTTTTACAGATTTTAATATGCGTCGAGCTTTTTTGCACTGAACTAGGGATATCAAGGTGGACTATATAAATATTCTGCGAGGCAAGCATCATCTGCACCCTCACAAAATTACCTTAGTTCAAGCATGTTTGGATAACGATTATGGCAGATGCATTGACATGTGCTCTGAACTGCTGGATTTGATGAAAATGGACCCAACATTTCTAGGTCGGTTGTTTCTTAGACAAACTTGGGGACGAGATAATAATCCCCATAAAGCGGGAGAACACGAGCGAAACTCCCTATAGGTTAATGCGCGCGGTGTGATTGCTTATACACGGGTAAATTTAAAATTTATGACCCCTTTCTTTTTTCGATGACCCATCTGTCAGCGGTGCCTCATGTTTGAAGTTGCTTCACATTTTCTTCATTTCAAGTATAGATCGAAACCTTTTGGATAAGTTGATCTTCAAGAAGGACGGGGCTTCGAGTCAACTCATTATGCTATAAATGTTCTGACCTTCCAGAAAAATGGATTGGACGCTGTAACACCATTAATTTTCTACACCTTTGGATAAAGAATAAAACTAATATCTATATATGCAACCAAACGTACCGGCAAGGATTTATTTGACCTTAAACAAAGAACTGGGCACGAAGTAAACGTAATAACCTCCCCAGGAACTTTATGTTTTCGCCAATTTCGAAAGATCATGCGACTGTGAGGATAATGAAGTTCCGCAAATGTTATTTCCTTCGTTTACTATTTTTAATAAAGTTTTAGATTTTGGTATACTCATTAGTTCTATTTTATTTATATTCAAATCAGTATAGGATTAAAATACTGTAATGAACAATGTTATTTAACGCGCTAATTCATAGTATTAAAAGCCCTATCAATTTTTAAATATTATTTACTTACGAGTATTAAATAGAAATTTAGGCAAATTTCTTTAAACGCTCGGTCACATTTTTTAATTTATAATTTCGTTTCGTAGGCCATACGGACTGCCCATATAAAGTTTATGCCGCATAAAGCGGAACAACAACAACAACAACAATATCATTTCTCGAACGTAATATCAAAAAAAGCTCAACGAAATAAAACTGAAAGTCGTTGAGTTCTCACGACCTTTCCATCCAATAAGAATGAAGATAATAAAAATCTAATTTTTTTTCTCAAAACCCAACAATAAAAAGTTGGAAATAAGAATAAAAGAAAAATAAGAAAAAAAGGAGGAAACAATACGAATAAATCCCGCACGCGTTGTGACGCATTCATTGTCTTACGGTGGACGGTAGTAGGCGCACAATCACTGAAGCTCAGTGGACACCCGCGCTGCCTCGCGATACCGTTATTGAGACTTATTCTTCGGGAAAGAATCCTTCATTGTGGGTACATGACAAGGCACAAAGGGATCTCTATATGGGAGGCCCTGAAGCCTTTTGTAAGGGCTTAATCTATTTGGACAACAATCTAAACAAAAGGATTCTGGGGACAAACTGTACAACGACTGTTCTGGTCATCTTTTTATCCTCCTCTGAAATGAATTAAAGAAATCGTTGTCCAGACAAAAGAATCCATTTGATTGAGATATAATATTTATTCTTTCATTATTATGACATGACTGCCAACTGCACCTTATTTTATTTATATATATATTATATATATATATATATATATATATATATATATATATAATATATATTAGTGGTGGACCGGATATCCGCATCATTTTTAACATCCGCATCCGCACTTCTGACTGCGGATGTTATGCGGATATTACCTCTAATAAATTATGCAATTTCCAATTAAATTAGCTTATAAAGTAGCTTATAAGGCCCAGTCATGCACATTTCATGTAAAATATTTAATTATTAATGAACAAACAAATATATAAACCTCAAAATATAAATACCTGATAACAGAAAATTGAATGAAACTCGTTTCATTGAATTTTCTGTGGCTGAAACTCTTGAGAAAGTTATTTGTATCATAATGAAAACATTAATATTAATTTTAATTCTTAGGCATTGCCTGCCATAATAATAATATCACGAAATTTGAAAAATTATGTCATATATTCATAATTCCATATTATATTGATAGATTAACTAAATATCCGCATCCGCGGATATTGAAATTAAAGATCCGCATCCGCGGATATTGAAATTAAAGATCCGCATCCGCAGATGTTGAAAAACTGACATCCGGTCTACCACTAAAATATATATATATATAAAACACTTCCTGAACACTTGTACATACCCTATATCTTTTTTTGAAGTCTAATTGAGTTATAAAATAGTTATAATGAGACCATTTTCCACTGAGGACCATTTACATTAACCACTTTAAAACTAATCCCCCAACAAAAAATAAAGCGAGTGTACAGTAAATTTTTTATATGAAAAATAGGGAGTTTCCAGTCCACAGGGTGGCCACAAAGTCCCTTTGCGTGAAAAAAACAAGCGCAACAGACAGATATGTCGTAATTTCACCGCAATAGGACTTTATTGCCACTCTGTATAGAGGGAGTTTAAGCTATTGAAATAACTTGGACTGTCCTTTTGAAACAATTAAACTGGACATATTCATCAAAACGAATCATTTTTGACCAACTTCATTAAGTGTATTAAAGCTCGAAAAGGAATTATTGAAAAATAGAACCTATTTTGTTTTTACATAATTTTTTTGTAAACAGTTATATGCGAAAAAACTAGTTTCATGAAATTCGAGTTACCTATATTGTCATTGTTTTTAACCTCAATATTACTAACCGCATCGAATGATACCGCCGACATTGGCGAATGATAACGAAGGACTAAATTTACAATGGAGATAAAAATAATATATTTCACATATACGACTGTCATAAACCATAAACAATTAATTTAAATCCGAATGAAGGACGTTATCCAGTAATCCAAACACCAGGTCAAATATTGGAGCCTTACTGAAAAAAAAACCTTTGGCCAATAACAATGGCAGTTAATTAGAGAGAGACATTCGGTCGTGTTCTTAGGAAATATGATTTTGTTTACTGTTAAACAATCTGAAAAGGCCTAAGAGAGAGAGAGAGAGAGAGAGAGAGAAGGTCGATTCCACAGGCTTTTTGTTTACTTGTTACTTCACAGAATTGTTTGCCAATTCCTCATTATCGTCTGCTCATTTATCACCAATCGAGAAGAACCTTAAATAACAGACGGGACCAAACCCTCAAACCACCAACTTCACTTTGTCTCGAAATTGATTTTTTTCTTTTTTTATTCTTCTTTTGTTTTAATACGTCCTTAAAATATTACTTTGGTTTATTATATACTGAGTGTGTGTGTGTGTGTGTGTGTGTGTGTGTGTGTGTGTGTGTATTTTGCAGACTCCCTTATTGATCAGATGGCGCGTGGTTTCAAATTATGCGGGCGAGTAACACCTTGATTCTTTTTTTGCAGTGTCGAGAGAGAAAGAAAAGGCTTTACCTGAAGGTTATGTTGCAGATTGTATCGGAAGAAGTTCTTTGTTGAGCACCCGCATGCAGAAAACCTTCCTTTGCTCGAGGTGTGAGCAGATGGGCATCACAGACAACTCGGTCTGTGAAGCCACCTATATAGATAAAGGAACAATACAGGACTCCGAAAGATACGATTGTCTCTATTTAACGTTTACGCGAATTCCTTTATAATAACATTTAAGGAATTATGTTGCGCGATTTCTCACCAAAAATTAAAAGAAAAAAATAGAAAAGTAACGTTCAAATATACGTTCCTAAAAAGTATTCTAAAAGAAAATTAAATGAAATATGTAACATCTTTCCGGATTAGAATTGGAATGGCTTAGAATGAGGTGACACCATCTTTCCGACCAATCACGTTCAATAAGAAATGAAAAAATATTTCCTTAATTTATAATTATTTTTTTTAACTAAAATTCAATAATTCGATTGAACTTAATTTCCAATTCAATCTAGATAAAATCTAAAATGTGATGCGAGTATTTGGGTGTGGGATTCATCTCAGTATATATATATATATATATATATATATATATAGTATATATATTACCAGTACTCGTACAGTGAAGCAGTGAAACCTATCTCACGGTTCACAATGAAGCTATTAACACGCGTGTCTCGAGCAATGACAAGATAATACAAGGTGTTCACAAATAAATCGTACAAATTCCATTTCAAATAAACTAAATTTGTACGATTCTTTTGCGGAAACCCTGTATATTTACTAAAGAACTAGTATATAATAAATATATACTCTAAACTTCAATACATAACGAAATTTCACTAAAATTTAGTAAAAGTAAATTTACTAAATTAATAAAAATCTTTAAATTTTTTTTATTTAATTCTCAGTATTTCAATATTTTCAAACAGTTTTTCATGTGATATAATAACTATCATACAATTATTATATACACACCTAAATCACCGGTAATTGCAGTTGTGATGTTATTTGTGTATTACTTATACCTCTCTCTCTCTCATATATATATATATATATATATATATATACAGGGCGTCCCAAAAAAATGTACACACTTTAAATACTTATAAAGGCAGTGTTTATTAAAATACATTTCATTTTCAAAATGTAATAGAATCTACAGACATTATTTAATTGTTTTGTCAACGCCTGTTTTCAAACTGACGTCCGTTCTGGTCCAGGCACTGCTGATAACGCGAAGCAATGGAATCGCAAACATCACGAAACATTTCGTTTGGTATTTGTGTGCATTCTCGTTCAATGGCTGCTCTCAATTCAGCGACTGTTGCAGGTTTTATAGCGTAGACTTTGTCTTTTAAGTATCCCCATAAAAAAAAGTCTAGTGGTGTGAGGTCTGGTGAACGCGGAGGGTATTCTACGAAACCCCTTCGTCCAATCCACATCCACATCGTGCCAAGTACCACTCGCAATACTCCACTCTTCGGTCCGGATCATCTTCATTAATAGCATGGACTAATCTTGGAATGTAACTTTTCCATTGACAGCGCTTCAAAATGCGTTGGACAGACGATTCTGAAATTCCTACCTCACGACTCGCTTGCCGCACAGATTTTCTTGGACTTTGGTGATACGTTTCCAGTACTCTTTCTTGCTTTGTGGGGCTTGTCGATGTCCGTGGTCTTCCGGAACGCTTCTTGTGGACATTCTGAACAGTTCCATCGGCTTCAAACTTATCTCTAATTCGAGTGATGGTAAGTCGCGTTGGTGGATCTGTTTGAAACTCCCTCCTAAACTGTCTTTGCACTTCAACTGCGTTTTCACACTTCCAGTAGCATTTTAGAATGAATTTCCTTTGTTCAAAGCTTAGTCTGACTGCCATTATTAATTCTAATGGGTTTAACTTGGAAAGAAAGAAACATCAATTGAGCTATCAGCTGTTAAAGTGTGTATACATTTTTTTGGGACGCCCTGTATATATTATATATATATATATATATATTCTAACAGCTTTGTGGAACTCCTAGCACTGAAAATAGAAAAACTAAACGAGATACTAATAGTCATCTATAGACCTCCAAACACCCCAACCGAAAAATTCACGGAGGCCATTGATGACATCAGAAAGCTAATAAAGGCCATAAACCCTCCATCCCCCAAAATAATGATCTGCGGAGACTTTAACTTCCCATTTATAAAATACAAAAAGGTAGATAGGAATATATATGTATACAACAGTTCAAGGGGGGCACAAGAGAAGACCAGGAGCAAGCAAAAATGTTGATGGTTCTTACAAATGAGTTTGTGCTGACACAGGAGATAACAGAAAATACCAGAAAAAAACTGCCTAGATCTGGTATTCACGAATAACACGAACTTGATTGCTGATATAAAAATAACCCCAACCATTATCTCAGACCACAACTTAATCGAGATATCAAGTTATCAACAAATATGACGACATCATTAAAAGACAATACACATATTGAGGAAAGAAGCAAATTTGGGGCCTTTAACTTAAACTCCAAGATTATAAATTGGGAAGCAATCAGATTGCACATGGTCCAAATAGAGTGGAAAACAGTTTTAGAGAATAAAACAACTGAAGAAATGCTAACAACCTTGGAAGAAAAAAGCTGAGGATTTTAGAAAAATATGCTCCGAAATCACAGCCAAAAGGAAAGAGGAGCTGGCTAGAGAGGCAAAAGAGAAGACAATTCCGCAAAAGAGAGTGGAGGCGAAGTTAGGCAATTGCGGAGATAATGCCAGGAAAGTAATACAAGAAAAACTGGAGGGTATCGATACGGAAATACAAGTCCTGATTAAGGACCATACAGAGAGGGAAGAGGAAAAGGTGGTAGAAGCAATAAAGGAAAATCCAAAATACTTCTTAGCTATGGGAAAAGGAAAACAAAAACTAGCGCCGCTATTGGGTTCTTAAGGAAGAGAAATAATGAACTAACCGACGATCCAAAAGGAATATCTAAAACATTGAAAGCCCATTATGAATCGGTATTCAGTACCCCAAAAAGTGACAAAGCGATACCTGACATAGATGCATTCTTTGAAGAGAAATTGCAAGGAGAGTGTATAACAGACTTTGATTTTACCCCAGAAGATGTAGCGAGAGCTATAGGACAAACGAAACCACATTCAGCTGCAGGTCCGGACAAGTGGAACGCATTATTGATTAAAAATTGTAAAAGTGAAATAGCTACACCTTTATACTGGATATGGAGAAGATTCCTAGACACTGGGGAAATACCGAGCATCTTGAAAAGAGCAAACATTGTCCCTATATATAAAGGAGGGGACAGATCTCAAGCAAAGAACTATAAACCAGTGTCATTGACGTCCCACCTCACCACAGTATTTGAAAGAATAATTAGAGAGAAAAATTGATTTCTTGGAGACTGGAAAGATTCACCGAAAATCAGCACGGATTCCAATCGGGAAAATCATGCTTATTTGTACGATTCTTTTGCGGAAACCCTGTATATTTACTAAAGAACTAGTATATAATAAATATATACTCTAAACTTCAATACATAACGAAATTTCACTAAAATTTAGTAAAAGTAAATTTACTAAATTAATAAAAATCTTTAAATTTTTTTTATTTAATTCTCAGTATTTCAATATTTTCAAACAGTTCTTTCATGTGATATAATAACTATCATACAATTATTATATACACACCTAAATCACCGGTAATTGCATTGTGATGTTATTTGTGTATTACTTATACCTCTCTCTCTCTCATATATATATATATATATATATATATACAGGGCGTCCCAAAAAAATGTATACACACTTTAAATACTTATAAAGGCAGTGTTTATTAAAATACATTTCATTTTCAAAATGTAATAGAATCTACAGACATTATTTAATTGTTTTGTCAACGCCTGTTTTCAAACTGACGTCCGTTCTGGTCCAGGCACTGCTGATAACGCGAAGCAATGGAATCGCAAACATCACGAAACATTTCGTTTGGTATTTGTGTGCATTCTCGTTCAATGGCTGCTCTCAATTCAGCGACTGTTGCAGGTTTTATAGCGTAGACTTTGTCTTTTAAGTATCCCCATAAAAAAAAGTCTAGTGGTGTGAGGTCTGGTGAACGCGGAGGGTATTCTACGAAACCCCTTCGTCCAATCCACATCCACATCGTGCCAAGTACCACTCGCAATACTCCACTCTTCGGTCCGGATCATCTTCATTAATAGCATGGACTAATCTTGGAATGTAACTTTTCCATTGACAGCGCTTCAAAATGCGTTGGACAGACGATTCTGAAATTCCTACCTCACGACTCGCTTGCCGCACAGATTTTCTTGGACTTTGGTGATACGTTTCCAGTACTCTTTCTTGCTTTGTGGGGCTTGTCGATGTCCGTGGTCTTCCGGAACGCTTCTTGTGGACATTCTGAACAGTTCCATCGGCTTCAAACTTATCTCTAATTCGAGTGATGGTAAGTCGCGTTGGTGGATCTGTTTGAAACTCCCTCCTAAACTGTCTTTGCACTTCAACTGCGTTTTCACACTTCCAGTAGCATTTTAGAATGAATTTCCTTTGTTCAAAGCTTAGTCTGACTGCCATTATTAATTCTAATGGGTTTAACTTGGAAAGAAAGAAACATCAATTGAGCTATCAGCTGTTAAAGTGTGTATACATTTTTTTGGGACGCCCTGTATATATATATATATATATATATATATATATTCTAACAGCTTTGTGGAACTCCTAGCACTGAAAATAGAAAAACTAAACGAGATACTAATAGTCATCTATAGACCTCCAAACACCCCAACCGAAAAATTCACGAGGCCATTGATGACATCAGAAAGCTAATAAAGGCCATAAACCCTCCATCCCCCAAAATAATGATCTGCGGAGACTTTAACTTCCCATTTATAAAATACAAAAAGGTAGATAGGAATATATATGTATACAACAGTTCAAGGGGGGCACAAGAGAAGACCAGGAGCAAGCAAAAATGTTGATGGTTCTTACAAATGAGTTTGTGCTGACACAGGAGATAACAGAAAATACCAGAAAAAATAACTGCCTAGATCTGGTATTCACGAATAACACGAACTTGATTGCTGATATAAAAATAACCCCAACCATTATCTCAGACCACAACTTAATCGAGATATCAAGTTATCAACAAATATGACGACATCATTAAAAGACAATACACATATTGAGGAAAGAAGCAAATTTGGGGCCTTTAACTTAAACTCCAAGATTATAAATTGGGAAGCAATCAGATTGCACATGGTCCAAATAGAGTGGAAAACAGTTTTAGAGAATAAAACAACTGAAGAAATGCTAACAACCTTGGAAGAAAAAAGCTGAGGATTTTAGAAAAATATGCTCCGAAATCACAGCCAAAAGGAAAGAGGAGCTGGCTAGAGAGGCAAAAGAGAAGACAATTCCGCAAAAGAGAGTGGAGGCGAAGTTAGGCAATTGCGGAGATAATGCCAGGAAAGTAATACAAGAAAAACTGGAGGGTATCGATACGGAAATACAAGTCCTGATTAAGGACCATACAGAGAGGGAAGAGGAAAAGGTGGTAGAAGCAATAAAGGAAAATCCAAAATACTTCTTAGCTATGGGAAAAGGAAAACAAAAACTAGCGCCGCTATTGGGTTCTTAAGGAAGAGAAATAATGAACTAACCGACGATCCAAAAGGAATATCTAAAACATTGAAAGCCCATTATGAATCGGTATTCAGTACCCCAAAAAGTGACAAAGCGATACCTGACATAGATGCATTCTTTGAAGAGAAATTGCAAGGAGAGTGTATAACAGACTTTGATTTTACCCCAGAAGATGTAGCGAGAGCTATAGGACAAACGAAACCACATTCAGCTGCAGGTCCGGACAAGTGGAACGCATTATTGATTAAAAATTGTAAAAGTGAAATAGCTACACCTTTATACTGGATATGGAGAAGATTCCTAGACACTGGGGAAATACCGAGCATCTTGAAAAGAGCAAACATTGTCCCTATATATAAAGGAGGGGACAGATCTCAAGCAAAGAACTATAAACCAGTGTCATTGACGTCCCACCTCACCACAGTATTTGAAAGAATAATTAGAGAGAAAAATTGATTTCTTGGAGACTGGAAAGATTCACCGAAAATCAGCACGGATTCCAATCGGGAAAATCATGCTTATCACAACTTTAGAGCATTATAACAATATCCTAGATGCACTTGAAGGCAATGAAAACTATGATGTCATATACACGGATTTTGCTAAAGCTTTCGACAAGTGCGATCATGGTATAATGGCACATAAAATGAAACGTATGGGCAAACAGTACAGGCAAAGTGGGAAAATGGATCTACAACTTCCTCAGAGAACGTCTACAGGTCGTCAAATTCAAGGTATATCATCATCAGAATCAGAAGTACGCAACTCAGTACCACAAGGGACAGTACTGGCCCCACTCCTGTTCATTATCATGCTAACAGACATAGACAGCGGAGTAAACAGCAACAGTATCGTAACATCCTTCGCAGACGATACAAAGATCAGTAGAAAAATCAGCGATGTAAATGAAGTGGAGGCCTTGCAGAGGGACACGAACAAAATATACAAATGGTCAGAAGACAATAACATGTCATTTAACACCGAGAAATTTCAGCTCTTGAGATATGGTAGAAAAGAGGAACTTAAACAGACTGCATATTATGCTCCAGAGAGAGAGGAAATTCAGAGAAGCACGAAAGCAATCGATCTGGGGGTAATAATGACAGATGATGCGAAATTCAAAACGCAAAATCAGATAGTGATAAATAAGGCAAAAAGAGTCGCCGGAGAGGTATTAAGAACGTTCAAAAGAAGGGACAGGACAGTAATGATTCCCCTGCCAAAAACACTGATTATACCAAAATTTGAATACTGCTCAGTTTTGACGTCCCTATATATAAAGGAAGAAACTAATAAACTAGAAGAAACGCAAAGACATTTCACAGTAAAGATTGATGGCTGCAAAGAACTCAACTACTGGGAAAGACTACGTAAACTAAATCTGTACTCCCTGGAAAGAAGAAGAGAGAGGTACACTATAATCTACATGTGGAATATGATCGAAAAACTGCTACCAAACTTAAAACTAAACCCAATTGCCATTCAAACAACACTGGAAAATAGGAAAGGCAGAATGTGTAGTATTCCCAAATTAAAAGCCCAACGAGGGACCTCCTCAACACTGAAGGAAAATAGCTTGGTTGTGAGGGGGCCAAGACTTTTCAACCAGCTTCCAAAGGACCTCAGAAACGTTACAGGGGTCAAAGTTGAAGTCTTCAAGAGAAGACTAGATGCCTGACTCAGGACGGTACCAGATGAGCTGGGTGTACCTGGCTATGTACGATGGAGAGCACGAAAAAGCAACTCGCTCCTCCACGAAGCCAGATCTACTGTAGAGGCAGGGCCACCAGCTTAACTTCCGTTTGAAGAGAGACCAACGTACGAAACAGCAACAAGGACAAGGTGTATATATATATATATATATATATATATATATATATATATATATATATATATATATATATATATATATATGTGTGTGTGTGTGTGTGTGTGTGTGGCGATTCAAAATACTGTAAGCACATTTTGAAATTATTTATTTTGGATACGCTTTGCATTTTAATAAAACTAAAACTTTACTGTGTAAGTAATCGAGTAAAAACAACATTTATTAGTCATTTTATGTTAAATATTCAAAATGTCTACCATTTATGGGCAAACGCCAGATCGGCACACAGTAGTGTTCATATTAGTTGAGATTTTACTATTTCCCGAACAATTGCTTCCTGGAAGTGTTGCACATTTTGAGGGTTAGTACCACGTACTTTGTCCTTTAAGTATACCCCAAGATGGAAGTCCGGGTGTAAGATCGAGTGACTGAAAGATATTCGGTAGCGGTTCCATGACGACCTATCCACAACCCAGAAACTTTGTATCGAGAAAAACTTTGATCATGTGGTGGTGCGCCATCTTGCGGAAAGTAAACCTCATGGTTCCCATTCAGATGCCGTACTACGGAACGGCATCATTACAGTGTTACGGAGTTACGGGCTAACGAAGAAGACCCCAAGGTCCACTCTCGGCTAGTGCGAGAAGGAAGTAGAAAAGTTAGAATTAGCAATGAAAAAATACTGAAAACTTATACCATGCTTACACTTATAGACGCGTAAAGCTTTCACACATTAATATAGTAATAGAAAGGTACAGAACGGACGAGTCTCTCTCCCTCCTCTGCCAGCCACAGCTGACAGAAAATAGCGATGAAAGAAGATTTATAAGAAAGTAGGAAAAAGTATAATGAAGAGAACAGCTTCAGAGTTCATTCGCACCATGCGTACACTTTATCTCTCGTACTCAGTTACTCATTAGAAAACAGCCAGCGGAAAATAAAGATAGCATGAATACTAAGCTACTTAATCTAATGTACAACAAAATTTCGACCCGTAATAATACCATTAAAAAAAATGGCCCAACAATGCCACGAGGAAAAAACCAAGCTACACCGTAAGGTCTGGCAGATTAACACGATTCTCCACATAAATGTTTGGGTTTTTCACTACCCAAAACACCGAGTTTATGACGATTTATATGGCCATTCAGTTTGAGAGTTGCTTCATCAGACCAAATTATCCCAACCTCAAACTCACAATGTTCATCACTACTCGCAGAACTCTACTCTTCTATCATCATCATCATCATCATCATCATCCTCGTTAAGAGCGTGCAAAAGCCTGGGTTCGTATGGTTTTCACTTTAGTTCCTTTAAAACACGCGCTTGATTTTGGTCACATTTCGGACAGCGCCATGTTCTGTTGGGAACCTGAAGGATAAAGTGGTGGTACTAGCCCTCAGAAAGTGCAACACTTACAAGAAGCGATTGTTCGGGAAGTACCTACGCAAAATCTCAACTAATATGAACCTATTGTATGCCGATCTGTTTTGGAATGTTGCGTCGCATGTTTGCGTGTAAATGATGGACATTTTGAACATTTAACATAAAATAATTATTAAATGTTGTTTTTACACACACACACACACACGCACACGCACATATATATATATATATATATATATATATATATATCGCGTACCATGATTCAAACATTCCTCGACCTTCATTTGTTTATTAGTTTATTTATTTTTTACCTAATTGTGACGTCATAATGAGCATTTTGCGACTACTTAACGTCAAGTCCTTCGCTTACACAAGGATAAATATTTACTTAAGCTGCGCAGACAGCTGCGCAAAATGACCAATACGGCAATCGATGTGTTTTTAATGTAAACGCGAAGAGATGATTTAAAAGGGGTGACTATTTTAATTTTTATTAATAACTGTTTTTTTTCCTCCATGTGAGTCACAATAACCATTTTTTATGCCAATGAAATTTTTCTTAATGAAAAACATTTTAAGTACGATCACAACTGACCTCAAAATAATCTGAGTTAAACATGATACGGAATTTTGAACGGTTTGTGCTGCAATATCTCCCGCTATTCCATTTGTTACAGCCGTGATTTCATTTTGTAGCTGATCAACTGTCCTTGAATTATTCCCGTAAACTTTGTCCCGTAAATAACTTCACAAAAATTAATAGTAAGGATTAAGGTCACGGGAGTATGGGATTCAAGGCTAGCCATAACCAGATCTTCTTGAGGAGTAATGGTTGGAAATTATTCTAGCACGAACTGTTCAAAATTTCAAAGCACGTTTAAATCATATTATTGAAGCGAATCGTGATCATAATGAAAAGGTTTTTTCATTTAAAAATATTCCAAACTGTATATTTTAGTAGCATAAAAATAGTTATTGTAACTCGCATACAAAATTAGTTATTAAAATACTTAGACCTTTCTTGAGCACCATATATATTATATATGTTTGGGTTCAGTGTGTGTGTGTGTGTGTGTGTGCTTTTGGATTCCTGAATTGCTAAAATAATTTATTTGCTCCAAAAGAGAAAATATTTAACGTTTCTTTAATCTCTTTTTTCCTTCCTTCATTGTCCAAATAAGTAATATAGGGTTCTTTTTCATTTATAAAAGGACGAGGAAACAGAACGCAACAAACGTAACGAAATAATAAACCAGACAAATTACGCCGCTTCCCGTAGACTCAGCGAAGTTAAACGACGTCGAATCTGTTCGGATGATGCATCGACCCGTGGTTCGGATTGTACGTCAAGCTGTCGGCCCCCCCCCCCTCTATCATATTACCCTAGCTTTCAGTACAGACGCAAAATGTATGCAATTATCAGCAATCAGATTCACTTCCTTTTTTATCTCTGAACATTGCGCATGAACTGAACGAACCGACAAAGATGCTGTTGCTGAGGGAAAATGGTGTCATTTCTCGCCGACAGTCTTCACCACTAAGATTTCAACTCAAACGATGACAAATGTGTTGAAGAAAAGAAAAGCGTCACATTTGAGGTTTCACAGATTTATTATCTCCTTGCCTGAAAAAAATCTTAAAGATATCTTACATCAACTACCCTCCGCAATTTTGTATTTCATATTAAAAAAAAAATAGTAATAAAATACATATATATTTATAATGTTATAATGTTATAATGTTTCAGACCAACAAAGACCCGAGGATCCACTCATGGCTGGTCTACCTAACTGTGTTTGTAATTGTGTATTGTGCATGTCCTCCGTGGTGGCGGAGGGGACCTACAATTTTACGTGGGTTCCGAACCACAAAGCCTTAATTTTACTACCTTAAACTATACCCAATCTATCAACATATGCGTCTAATCGATTTTTAAATATGTTTATAGACGCGCTACTAATTACTTCTACCGGCAAACTATTCCACCTATTTACTATTATGCGTAAAAAACTTTTGGCAACTGCTGTCTCGAACCTTCTACTTGTCAACTTACACCCGTTATTTCTAGTCCTATTATATTGAGATATTTCGAAAAAGCTATCTCTATCTACGTTATCGAACCCATTCATAATTATGAAAACCTGGATTAGATCACCCCTTAGCCTCCTAGTCTCGAGTGTAGTCAATTTTAACTCCTTAAGCCTATCCTCGTACGACTTTGACCTAAGCGACGGAATCACCTTAGTTGCTCGTCTTTGAACTCTTTCGATTTTGTCTATATCTTTGCGCATATGCGGACTCCAAAATTGGATCGCGTACTCCAAATGAGGTCTAACTGTTGATTTATAAAGAGGAACTATAATATCGCGCGATTTGTACTCAAAATTCCGAGCTATAAAACCAAGCACTTTATTCGCTTTATTGACCGCTGCTGTATAATATATATAATATGCGCTGGAGGGTAAATATGCAAAGTCTTGTAAGCGCTATAATAAAATAATTACGTTTCTACGAACACATTTTTGTCCTGTTTCAAGAGAGATTAAAAAAAAAAAATCTGACTAGAAATTCAATCCGGATCGCGTCTTTGGGAATCGAGCCGTATTCCGAAATCGACACTCAACCAGTGAGCCAAAACTTCTTTTTTACACTTGTTAATTCAGGGATGTACATCATCTATAATCAGTTACAAGGAGAGAGAGAGAGAGAGAGAGAGAGAGAGAGAGAGATATTAAGTATTGGTTTCCTACGACAGCGGAAAGCATACTGTACGAAAGGGGGCCACGTATTATATGACCTCCAGAACAAATAAAGACATCGGGTCACAACCTTTCGGAACCATTGTACGCAGTGTTAGGTTAAGATAATGATAACACGAGTCTAAAACCAAAGATTAAATTCGGAATATGAATTTTATGTCTTTACATATCGTAACCAGTGTGATTCTAAATCTTGGCAAAGAGGCAACGAAAAGGAGACATACCACTCGTAAAACTATATCTATAGAGTAGAAAGTTAAACCTCCATCAATAGAAAGCGTCCGACCGCTCTCGCGACCAATCGAGAAACGCGCAAACGCGGGTTACCATAACGACGATCATATTCTAACGCTCAACTTTAGACGAGTCTCTTCACACGACTGTTTGCGGGCTTTCTTTACGGTCATTTTGTTATCTGAAACATTGTAAGCTGTCAGCACCTCGGTTTTGAGGTCAGAAGGTCTTGTATTCTTTTCTTATTTGAATATTTCGCCATTTTATATCTCGGAAAAAGATAAACCGCATATAAAAGAATTCATAAATATTTAAACATGTATTTAGACTCTAATATTCAGCGGGGAATAGTTCAGTACTTGAATAAATCTACTTCTTTATGTCTAATACAGCACGTGAGTGCTATATTTAAAATTCACTCTTTCACAAAATACACCATGTAGCTATATATATATATATATATATAATATTATATAATTCCCTGACGAGGTGTACTTCTGAATACACGAAAGGCTTTGGAATCATTTTTCTTTTTCCCTGTGGATTTGCATCATATATATATATATATATATATATATATATTATATATATATTATGCATTTAACTGCAATGACCACGCAGTATATAAATGAATAGAAACGACGTAAATAAGGAGCGTCTCTGCACACGGGGAAGAGAAATAACGAATAAATGAAAAATGAGGCGAACCGCCCGGGAATTGGAAGGCCCTGGGTTCAATTCCCGGGCGGTTCGCCTCATTTTTCATTTATTCGTTATTTCTCTTCCCCGTGTGCAGAGACGCTCCTTATTTACGTCGTTTCTATTCATATATATATATATATATATATATATATATACACGTGATCTTTGGTATAAGTCATTGATATGACGCAATCAGTAATATATATAATAATGTAGACGACGTATACAATGTCATTTTATTACAACAAATTGCTCCGCGTTACTTGCATGTAATAGACTCCCACCTCTGAGAAAATCCCTTCTTATAGCCGCCAGCATAAAACTAAAATGAACATGAGCCAAGGAAGTGATGCAAAAATAGAGCTACAGGCTCTCTTCTGAATCTATTAATAGAAGCCCCGAATTGATTCTTACTGAACACACGAACCTCTTCTCCCATTCATGGAGCTTTGAAGGAAACTTTAACCGAATTTGGCAGCAGCTTCAGGGTTCATTACGATGCAACAAAACCTGCATATTTAGCAAGACGTGGCATTTCCCCCGAGCCAACTGCATGATTTTTACAGTATCTCCACGAGACATCGAGTCTACTAATGAATTACCTCTAACAAACAAACTATATACTTTAGCTGATTTACATCATACGTACATATTTGTATTTTTAAATTAACTTAATATTTTACATATGAAAGACGTGGTCAGTTCAAAACGTCTTTACCTATACGGAACACGGAGTTTTATGACAAACTTTTTGGATTGACTGTGGGTAAGACGAAGGATTTTCAAGATTCGCAGTTTGGTTGTCACGAGGCGAGTCACTTTAACCCATTAGTGCCCATTGGTAGAATTTTCTACCGCCAAAATTGTTTGTCATTATTGCATCACTTTTTCTTGTATTCACGTGATCTTCAGTATGAGTCACTGATACGACACAATCTAAAAGACTGCGTCATATCAATCCAAAACGTTTGCCATAAAAATCTGTTTCCGTAGGTAAAGACGTTTTGAACTGACCACGTCTAAAAGATTGCGTCATATCAATTACTCATAATGAAGATCACGTAAATACGAGAAAAAGTGATGCAATAATGACAAACAATTTTGTCAGTAGGAAATTCTACCAATGGGCACTAATGGGTTAATAAATGTATAAATAAGTGTCTAGTAATTGTTAAATGTTTATCAGTTCAGAGACTCGGTAGGATTACGTGAACAAAATCGAATTTCATGATATTGACGTTCCACCTTATTCCAATTCGCCCAAACGTTACGTTCATTAGTTAAATAAGAAGGAACATTTTGTTTAGTACTTTCAATGAAAGTGGCTAACCTATATTTACTTTTCAGATTTTAAATGAAAATGACTAACTTGACCTAACCTAACCGGGCATAATATAGCCTAATCTAACCTAACCTAATTTAAAATAACTTAATACGAACGAAAAGGCTATTCATATATAAGGTAGACTTGTTCGACCTTATTCCAAGAGTTCAGGCATTTAAGATACAAATGAAAACATAAACTTTGTTCCGTATTTTAACTGAAACCTTTAAGATTTTAAATTAAATTCACTAACCTAACCTAGCGCAAAGTAGCTAGGCATAATATAACTTAACATATCCTAATTTAAACTAAGTTACAGCGTTCGAAATAGGGCAATGTAAAGCTTTAGATCTAGAAAATTAACACTACATATAAATATTTACTGGTTTTTTTACAGGACTCACCCGGGGTCGCCTTAGACAGCACATTTCCATGGGTCCCCACGTAGATTTAGGGGTCAAACCCCCTCTGATTTCGAACACTGCTAACTTAGTACATTTAGACTAACTAAACACGAATTAAATCGACCTTACGCGTGCTTAGAATTTTTTGGTGTCGATTTTACGTAAATTGACATTATTCAAGTCGAAATTATGTAGATTCTCATTTCTAGAATTCCACTTTCGATTTACAGTAATTGTTTCCTTTTAGACAAAAGACACTAACTTCTAAACATACTGTATTGCAAAGTGGTATTGGTATTACTTTCTATATATAGAGACGAATTATAGAATGGAACTACATATATAGAATTCAGAATTCCTTTAAAAATGTGGAATAGAAACGCATTCAAATCGCTAAATACAGGATGTGTACAGTAAAAGTCGGACTCCACGGGGAGGGCGTAACTTTTCGAATACATATATTGCTTTTTTTCTGTTTTAATAACTGCTAAAACGAACGATGGCTAATGTTCAACAGTTTTGTCTAAAACGTATAATAAGACCATGATATTAAACGCTGTCGTGCCTCACTTTTACCACACCCGGTGTATATATATCTTCTTCTTCTTTCTCTTCGCCCGTTCCCGCCTCAATGCGGGGTCGGCGTTTCTGACCAGCCTCCTCCACACAGCCCGGTCCTGGGCTTCTTCCCCCGACAAACCCTTCTCCCTCAAATCGTCCCTCACCTTCTCCATCCACCTTCGCTTCGGTCTGCCTCTCTTTCTCCTGCCATGCACCTCCATATTCATCGTTCTCTTACCCACATAATCTTCGTCCCCTCTCATCACATGTCCATACCATTTCAGTCTACTTTCTTGTATCTTCCTCGAGATTTCTCCAACCTTTGTTGTGCCCTTATCCTTTCATTCCTTACTCTATCGAACCTTGTCACTCCGCACATCCATCTCAGCATTCTCATCTCCGTTACATCTAGTCTTTTCTCATGATCTTTCTTTATAGCCCAAGACTCAGCCCCGTACATCATAGCCGGTCTTACCACAGTCTTATACACCTTTCCCTTAACCCTTGCGCCTATTCTTCGTCACACAACACCCCTGAAACTTTCTTCCAATTTTTCCAACCAGATTGCACTCTGTGTGTTATTTCTGTGTCCAGCTCACCGTCCTCAGCCACTGTCGATCCCAAGTACGTAAACTTACTTACTCTCTTTAACCTCGCTCCCTCTAAACTAATTTCTGAGTCTTGATTTTCGTAGAACCTCAGGTACTCCGTTTTCTTTCTGCTGATTTTCAACCCTCTTGTCTTCAAAAGCCCTCCTCCATTCCTCCAATTTTCTTTCTACTACTTCTCTCCTGTTGCTGTATATATATATATATATATATATATATATATATATATATTACAAAAATCAATTTACGCAATACAGAACAAATACAAAACTAATAAAGAACTTGATTATAAACAGTCTACTTGGGAATAATAATAATAATAATAATAATAATAATAGACTTAGGCTTAGTTCCCATCTGGAGGTCTCCAGGTTGGGTCCCGTGCGATGCGTCTCCCCCGTCGGTAATCTCGCCACTGCGCCCCGTCTCTGGCCAGATCCGTTCTCTGGCGCCAGGTTAAGCCCAGATTCTCTCTTTCTACCATCTTGAGCCACGTCGTCTTTGGGCGTCCCGGGGCCTCGATCCCACTATTCTTCCGTACATCAGCCTTCTCGGAAGTCGGTCCTCCCCGATCCTCTCCACATGGCCGTACCATCATCTCCTCCGCGCATCCACCACCCTGACCACTATGGTGAATTTAACGCCTAAGTTGACTGCTTCATAGGGTTTCAATGGCGAAATAGGGCAGCCGACTCGCCACTCCTCCGCTACCCGTACTCAATAATATACTTACTTCGTCCTAGGATTGTACGTTATTATTGTAAATTTCTTTTCAAGATTTCTTATTATTCATACAAAAAAGATATGCCTCATTTCAGAACACATTTTTCAGACTACTGCCGGTATTTCTCCCGTGTCTAGTGATCCTCTCCATATCCAGTATAGGGGCTCAGCGATTGCATTCTTGCAGTTTTTGATCAGTGTGGCATTCCATTTATCCGGTCCTGCCGATGAGTATGTTTTTATTTTCCCTATGGCTTGTGTAATATCATCCGTCGTAAAGTCGAAATCCGTTATACTTTCCCCTTGTGGTTCTTCTTCAAGGAACGCGTTTCTATAGCATATCAATTTGTCAGTTTTTGGGATACTGAAAGATGATTCGTACTGAGCTCTTAATATTTCAGATACTTCTGTTAGATCATCAGATAAAGCACTGTTCTCATTTTTTAAAGGTCCGATAGTCGCATGGTTTTTCGAATTTCTTTCTGCGAAATTATAGAAGTACTTTGAGTTAGCCTTTATCGCTTCTATAGCGTCTTCTTCTTTTTCTGTATGCTTCTCGATTAGTTCCTGTATGACGACATCGATATTTTGCAGTTTATCATTTAATATTTTTCTGATGTTGTTATCTTTACACTTACTTAATTTTGCAGTCACTATTTTTCTCTTTCGAAACAATGCCCTCTTTTGTCTCTCGAACCCGCTTCTCTTTCCTCTTTGTTTATCTTTGGGACGTTTTTCCACAATTTCTAACGTCTTCTCCTCTAACGCCATTAGCATCTCCTCCGTTGTCTTGGCCTCGCAAATGGTTTTCCAATCTATTACTTTCATGCTGGATGTAACATCTTCCCAGTTTATAGCTTTGGAGTGAAAGTTAAAAATTTCGAATTTGCTTCTTTCTGTTGTGCGTGTTCTTTCCTTTCCTGTTGCCTTTATATTAGTTGTTATTTCAATGATGTTGTGGTCCGATATATATATATATATATATATATATATATATATATATATATATATATATATATATATATATATATACTGTGTGTGTGTGTGTATATATATATGGTATTAATCTCAAAATCGGTGAATTACATATTGCAAGAAAGGTTACAAAGTGGATCTTATATGTCCATTTGTTTATTTTACTGTATGTAAATATACTCGTGTGTGTATATATATATATATATATACCATAAGCATGAATAACATCCCCGCAATATAGATTCCTTATTTATTATTATGTTTCGGTTATATGCTTCAGCAATCAGCACACACTTTTCTGCCAATTTATCATACTTCCCCTTACAAAACGTTATGCTAAATAACAAAGGTAAATAAAGTATTATGTAAAGAAAGCGTCCTATTGGCTCAGGCGACCAACTGCCTTCCCTGATCTGATATATGATTGGCAGATTAAAAAACTCAAATGGCAATATATATATATATATATATATATATATATATATATATATATATATATATATATATATATAATGATTTTGCTACACATTTGGTTCTTCAGTTAAATGGTACCTTTGCAAAACCCAATATCACTTTATCACCTGAGTCGTGAGGTTTTCCAACGCATTTAATGTGAAGCAAATAAAAAGAAATATACTCTGTGTATTCAGTTTTTTTTACCTTCAAAAAGGAAGTGTTAAATGTCATAAAACTGTATGGTCTACTATTACTATGAAAATTACGATATTATAATTACTGTAATATTGTCCGTCGCATATTTTATATTCATTAGAACATATCATGGACATATATGGGAGAGAGAGAGAGAGAGAGAGAGAGAGAGAGAGAGAGAGAGAGAGAGAGAGAGAGAGATTTTCAGGCAGGCAGAAGTATTTTTCAATTACTTTAATTAATTAACTATGTATATAACTGTTTACGTCTTACATAAAATGCACATTAAGAGACGATCTTAAATATAAACATGCGTATATATGCACAGTGATTGCTTTAACACACACACACACACACACACACACACACACACACACACACGTCATGCAAGGATGATAGATAACGGGTCTGCTGTGTAAGAACAAGGCCCACTACAGCCACAAATTTTAGTCCACAGCGCGTATACGCTGTATAAATATACCCAAAAATTCAGTCAATTCGAAAATGAACTTTCCCGGTAATTTCCGGTCTTTTGGAATCTGGAACTTACCTGATGCCTATAAAGAGGCGCTACGAATGTTTACTTCTTTCGATTGAGTGCCTGATTCGTTTCATCGTTACGTCATAAGGAAATGTGATTTAAATTTATTAATGTTCAATACTAATTTCAGAAAATAACCGATAATAAAATGCAAATTCACGCACGATCAAAATTACAGAGTTACGGGCTAACAAAGCTTCTAAGATCCACTCTAGGCTAGCCCAAGAGAGAAGTAAAAAGAAAAGAAATAGAAAAAAGCAAATGAAAATAATGATAACTGGAATCTCTCATACCATGTTTACACTTACGAACGCGTAAACTTGTAAAGCTTAAAGCTTTCCCGTAAGAAAAGTGGTAGTTGTAGTAGTAGCAAAGTATATAGCCACTGCCGACACAAAATTGTCGCGAAAGAAGATTTAAAGGAAAATAGGAAAACTATAATGAAAAGAATAGCTTCGGAGTTCATTCACACCATGCATATATTTATCTCGCGTACCCACTTACGCATTAGAGAAAAGTGGGAAATAAAGAAGAGCATGAACGACGAGACTAATTAATCTGATGTACAACCTACATTTTTTAAGATTTTTGTTTTATTTGTTATTATAAAGAAGAAAGCATCATTTCATCGATGAATGCCAAGACTATCGTGTCCAGAGACTTACTGTACTTTTAAAAATTAATTAGTTACATTGCTATCTTCCGCATTGGAATTACTTAGATAAGGGGAGCACTGATTCAGAGCCACCCTCGTCCAGCTGGTATAACACCCTAATTTAAAAATTCTCTCGAAAATGTGCATCATATATGTAATTTCACTCTTCTCTCAAGATTTAGAGGGCATTGTCGCTTTCAGTGATGATGAACCACGCACGAAAGCCTCGTCAGTACTTTGACCCCCTATTTGTTTGGCAATGCTGCTGCGAACTGCTCGTACCCTGAAATGGGAGTATAGGCGGAATGGTGCTCTAGTTAAAAAAGAAGTTTAACTCTTTATATATATATATATATATATCCAACAGGCCACAAAATTTGTTTTTAATTATTAATCTAATTATAACGAATCTGGATCGGATGACTTATCCATCACTGGTCGATTACCTTATCCATCAATGGAGTGATCCATAAGGGCGGATGTCCGCCGATACATCTTGAATATGAGCCGACATTTGTGCCGGAGAAGACCCGTGGAAATGCCTTTGTTCTTCGTCAGGAGTTACGACTCATTATGGGAAGTCGTTCGTGCTTTACGCCTACATAAAGAAACCTTCGTCAGGATATCGCTTAAACCATTCACGCCCATCCGGTGCTCTTATCCGGTTCGAGGAGATGTATATATACATATACAGGGGTCTCCACCCGTCATTGTTTCTCCGCGTTTTATTCAGTCGGGGAGCGAAACGTCGGAAAAAAAAAGTCCCCATAACACATATTGAATCGGACTTTGATTTGTAATCGTCCTTATATATATATATGAGATCAGACAGCAACTTTCTCCACCAAATCCATAAATGAGGCGGGATGCTACAGAGGGGTTCACCGCAGGTCGATCCTGAACCGTCGTTGAAGCTCACATAAAGTTACATAAAGTATAATATATATATATATATATAATGTTTTTTTTACGCAGCACCGCTTCAACCCATACACCTGTTCAGGGTACGATCAGCTCGCAGCAAGCAAAGTACATAGGGGGTCAACGCACTAACGAGGCTTATATATATATATATAATATATATATATATGTGGAAACCGTTTTACTCGCAAACAGTACGTTAATGTTTCCGTAATTATATTTTTAAACTTTGAAACTATTATGTATCTTATAATTATTAAGGTGTATATATATATATATATATATATATATCCCCGCAAGGGGGTTCTAAGCTCGTGCTCTTGAGTGCTCTTTGTGCTCGTTTGTACGTGCTTGTTCCTGGAGGTTTCACGTGCGCCCTCCCGGCCCTAGCACCCAAGGATGATGGGGCTCGACCCTGCAGTCCTTGTCATCCTTGGTCTTTTCCACTTCGACTGTCCCCTCCACCCTTTCTTTTTCCTCTGTCTTTCCTCTCCCTTTTTCTTTGTTTTTCCGCTGAGATATGCCCTTTTACAAAGAGGCGAATCGGTTCTTCCTGAACTTTAAAAAAAAAAAATATATATATATATATATATATATCGCCTCGGTGGTGGAGTGGTTAGTATCGCTGACTCCGAATCCATCAGCCCCGAGACGACAGGCGGCGCGCAGCAAAACCTAGCTGTTCTTCCTTCCCCACAATAAAAATTGGTTGGTAGATAAATGGGTACCCTGGGTAGCCTAGTGGTTAAGACGCTGGGCTGCTGATCGGGGGGTTGTGAGATCGAGTCCGGGCGAGGACTTTGTAATTTCTGACCGCCCGTGGTGGGGCGTGGTTCGGATTCTACGTTAAACTAGGTCTAAAGTGGAGTGACAAGTTTGACCTTCGTCAGAATGAACAATTCGGGAGGAAGCAAAACCAAGATGTTGTATATATAAAGTACACGAGTAAAAGTTCATTAGAGAACAATTTATTGAAATTCGCAGTACGAGTTTCGATAGTTTATGTAAATCATATTTAAGCTGTACAGAAAATGATGATACGTGAAATATCGAAATTTGATGTGTGAAATCAATAAACGTTTCACTAATAAAGTTTTTTTAGTCCAGTGATGTACCGATTCCAAAGTTTAGCCGATGCCGATTCTTTGCCTATATTTTAAAGAATCAATTCCCTTCATAAATGTTACTAATCTAATGTGAAAACTTTCAATTTTCATATTTTTAAATTTCACATTTGTTTAAATGCTTTTCCTTAGCTCACTCCACACTTCAACAGTGTCAACCACAACAACATTTTTCATAAAAATTTTTGATCACCTGAATGATCAGGGCCCCCATGTATTCTTGTTTTTTGCCTTACAGTAACAAATATAATAATAAATTAAATTGAATGCTCGGTTAGGTCAACTGTACGCCCTTGACGATTGGTTAGGTTAAGTCGTGATATTTTCGTTAGTTTTAACGGAGATATCATTTGGTAATTGAAGCTGGGGGCCCGATCTTCAGGTGATCCACAATTTCAAGTCCGTGGCCAATTTGGTACTTGTAGGTTATCTCCCCCCCCCCCCCCATCAATTTTGACAGAATATTTTCGTTAAAACTAACGAAAATATCACGAATTAACCTAACCAATTATCAAGGGCGTACAGTTGATCTATTAGTAAATAGTAAATACTATTCCAGAAACAAACAATGTTATAATTAATAATAGATCAACTGTACGCCCTTAATAATTAGTTAGGTTAAGTTGTGATATTTTCGTTAGTTTTAACGAAAATATTCTGTCAAATTTGGTGGGGGGGAGATAACCTACAAGTACCGCCAATTTTAATAAAAAAATGAATATATATAATTTAGGTTTATAAAATTATTAAAATACTTAAAATAAAGGCAACATAATAAGGTGATTTAATATGTAAATTATAAAGTACAACTTAATATAGAATTATTATTAATATAGGGTAGAAGATTACAATAGTTTATAATATTTAGAGATTAGCTAGTTGGAGAAAATGTAAATTTATGGTCAACTTAACTTATTAAGCTTTGCCTTTTTCGTGAGTGTAATATTTTTATATAATTACACTTTGAAAGTATAAATTATCATAAATAGTGTTTTTTGTCTGTTCAATTTTCTATAAATTATAGATTTTGATTCGGAACTTTTCCAAATGGACGACCCCACGGGATTTAGCTGAAAATTTGTATAGTAATAAATTTTTATATTGTAATAACGAAAATGACCTTATTTTCCTGGAGAAATATGCGCAACATACGAAAAAAATTGCATTTATATGCGCACTAGTTTGCATGGCGCATGACCGTTATCTAAATTATGTAGTGGGTTTTACAAAATAAAACGCAGATAATATCCTTTATTTATTAAAATTTCAATATTTAATAATATTTTAATAAATAAACCTTCATTTGTATACCTTTTTCTCCATACGAACTCGCATAAACTAATTTTTGTTGTTGTTGTTGTTATTAATGTTTATTTGTTGCCTGTTTAGACCTAGTTTAGTTAATATTATTGTTGTAGTGTGAGCATATGATAATGCAGTTCTGTGACCTATCTACTTGCGAGTTGCCCCAGGTCAACTGAATGCCCGGTTAGGTCAATTGAGTGCCAGGTTAGGTCAACTGTACGCCCTTGACGATTGGTTGAGTCATGATATTTTCGTTAGTTTTAACGAAAATATCACTACTTAACCTAATCAATTGTCAAAGGCGTACAGTTGACCTAACCGGCCATTCAATTGACCTAACCGGGCATTCAATTAACCGGGGGCCACACAGCAACCTCGTATCCGGGCGTCATGAGCGGTGTAAACTAGATAACGGTCATGCGCCATACAAACTAGTGCACATATAAATGCAATTTTTTTCGTATGTTGCGCATATTTCTCCAAGAAAATAATGTCATTTTCGTTATTAGAATATAAAAATTTATTAGTATACAAATTTTCAGCTAAATCCCGTGGGGTCGTCCATTTGGAAAAGATTCTTGCTCTCTAATGAAAATTTTAAAATTTCAAAGAATCGGTGAGAGAATTGGCTAAATTTGGCCGATGCCGATTAATCGGTACACCACTAGTTTCTACTTTTACTCGAGTATTGAAAAGTGTGCATTTTCACGCTATCTCACGGACATATTCTACCTTACTTACCGATACTTATGCGTAACCATTAAACATATTTAACCATACACATACAATCTGTTATTTCTAAATATTATTATATACAGTCTTGAAAAACTGTATGTGGCACCCGATTTATATAAAATTTAACAAAAATAGGAAAAACATTATATAAAATTCATTTCAGAATATCTTATTTTTCCTGACATTTATGCTAAATAAATTTCAAATATCAAGAAAGTTGAGTTCTATTCTACAAAGCAGCCTAATTTGTTTGGTTAGTGCCCCCCTGCTGGGTGCCCTGAAAAATACGCCCCCAACTCAAGATTTGATCGATGGAAGCACCTATATAAATATGAAACATCTGATTTTTATTGTATTATACAAACAATGTAGTTACCATTTAATATCTTTTCATTTAGAGAGAGAGAGAGAGAGAGAGAGAGAAGAGAAGAGTGTGTGTGTGTGTGTGTGTAGGCAAATGGGCAGAAGTGAGGTCGAATGTGTGATAATTTACAGATATGTTGAGGTAATTTTTTCCACGTTTGGTATCTCGGAACATTACAAAATTTACAAAAACAAATCTGGAAACATTTTGGAGCAAGTGTAGTTTACGTTCCCCTACATTATCCTAGTGTAGTTTGCGTTCCACAACTTTGTCCGCGTATACCTAATCAAATAAAACGTTAAAACTAACGAAAATATTACGACTTAACCTAACTAATCGTCAATATTATATATATATATATATAGGCTTACCATACGTCCCGATTTGACCGGGACAGTCCCGGCTTTGAGCTCTTGTCCCGGCGTCCCGGCCGGCTTGTAATTCTGTCCCGATTTATAATTGTTACAATTATAAACCGGGACAGAATTACAAGCCGGCTGGTACACCGGGACAAGAGCTCAAATCGGGACGTATGGTAAGCCTATATATATATATATATATATATATATATGGTGAACCAAATGTAGGTGGACAGTAAATGATAACGTTTATTTTGAGAATACATATTTAATTTATTTGTATACTATAATACAAAATAATATTTAAATAAATTTAGTTATAATATTTAATATAATATAACACAAACACCATAGTTATAATGAACACCATAGTTATAATATAATATAACACAAACCGTATTCAACCTACTGTCCACCTACTTTTGGTTCACCGTGTATATATATATATAGACGATTGGTTAGGTTGAGTCGTAATATTGGCGCACCTAAAGTAAAAGCACCCCCTGTGTAATTTCTTTATTTATGGTCAGATTTTTATGAAATTTCAATATAGAGGTTTTCAAATACTAACCGGGCCTTCAGTGTTATTCCGATGTCCGCCATTGAAGGTCCGGTGAGGTCAACTGTATGCCCTTGACAATTGGTTAGGTTGTCGTGTTATTTTCGTTAAAACTAACGAAAATAACACAGCTTAACCTAACCACTTGTCAAAGGCATACAGTTGACCTAACCAGGCATCCAGTTGACCTAACCGGGCCTTCAATGGCAGACCGGAATAACATTGACGGTCCGGTTAAGTCAACTGTATGCCCCGTTTTTTTTTTTTTTAGAAAATATTTTTTTTTAATTTTTCTAATTTTTTTTCAAAAATAGTGTGCGTTATTCCGATGTCCGCCTTGAAAACCTCTATATTGAAAATTCCATAAAAATCTGACCATAAATAAAGAAATTTGCTTTAGATGCGCCGTAATATTTTCGTTAGTTTTAACGTTTTATTTGATGGATTAATTTAAAAAATGTCTCCTAAAGATCCTAGTGTAGTTTACGTTCCCCAACTTTGATCTAGTGTAGTTTGTATCCCCTTTTGCGTCAGGGGGTGCGTAAACTACACTCGCTCCAACATTTTTACTGTCTGAAAAAAAAGATATTTTGGTCTTGATTAGGTTAGGTTACGTTAGGTCACCTTAGTTAAGGTTTGGTTATGTTAGGTTCGGCTAGATTAGCGAGTACCTCGCTATTTAATGACTTAACAAAAACCACCCTTCGAGCCCTTAATTGCTTCTGAAGCATTTATTACGCCTTTCCATTTCGATGGCACTAAGGTTACGTTTGGTTAATTAAGTTTTTTACCTATATTGATTTAAAAAAATCAGTACTTGGCTTATGCGGAGATGCACACACACACACACACACACACGTGTGTGTGTAGATGTTTAGGTCTGAATAAACTTAAGGTATCTCTAAAGTTTTTTACCTTCTCTTTTTAAATTTATAATTGAGAAGTAAATTTATATCAATTTTATACATTGAAATTACCTCAAACGGAAAATTGGGTCTGTGTCCACGGCTTGTCACGGAGTTGATTCTGCCATTGTGTAAATACAATTAGGTGTCATGTACGGATTCTGCTTTTCCACGCACGTAATATAGACTGTATGAATAAAAACACGCGTGTGTGTGCGTGCGTGTGTGTGTGGACCGAGACATTTAAGTAGTAAGCGAGGCATGGAAGCATCTGGATGAATGTTTGTTTTATTATTTAAATTGGGGGTCTCTCTCTCTCTCTCTCTCTCTCTCTCTCTCTCTCTCTCTCTCTCTCTCTCTCTCTCTCATTTTCCTTACAAAAGCAAAAATATCAATTTTTCCCCCATTCTTAATAACTGACTTTCCGCCCTCAGATGACGTCATCGATATTCGTTTTTTCCCTTCCTGAGGTGATTTAATAGCTCAGATATCATCTTTCGAAGGGCGTGTATGAAATTATGGGTTATGAGACTGCCATGTATGGGGACCAATCGATTAACTTGAAGGGAGGGAAAGATCAGCCCCGCGACTCCCAGCAAAAAATTACTATTAGGTATATAAGAATAAATATTTTAGAAAAAATGTTCGTAAATAATAATAGAGTTTGGTTTATAATTTATAAAATTGTTAAATTATGTGAAATTATATAATTAATTAATTACAACAAAGTAATTTTCAATTATGGATAAAAACGTTTCGTCAAAAAAATCTAAGGATTTAAATCGAAATTAATTCACAACTGAATTTAGATCAATAAATATTAAACTCTTTTAAAAATAGATTTTATAACTCTTTACGAAAATATTTTTTGTTTGTTTATCGTAAATTAACTTTTTTCGCTGTTAATTAACGCGATCTCGCAATGAAATACAATTTCCACAAATACTCGTGTACGTGTCCCGCAATAATTTTTAGGGAGGTCCATTTTCTGTTACCTTATACGCGAAATCGTATTAAGGTAAACAAGTTAAACTCAAAAGGACTGAATTTGAAAGGGCCAAAGAAATAATTCCAGATTTAAAGATCCAGTGAAGAGAGATTCCGGATACACACGATTCCAAACAATATTTTGCGTTCTGCGTAAAATGAATAGGTGAATACATGAAGCCATAAAAAAAGTGGAAATGCGTGGCAGACATCATAAAGAAAAAGGCTTTTTTCATCCCCACATAAAAAATTCGAGTCTCAGACATACTGAAAAACGGGGTTCGACTCGTGATGTTTTCGAGAGGGATGCGATTTACTGACGTTATAATAATGATTCACCATAGATAAATTTGGGTTCCATATTTGTCCTGGATCCATTCAATAGAAAGATATCAGTTAATCCATGGCTCACTTGGAACGCGGAATCATGGCAGACTGGAATTATGGGAATGGTCTTGGGCGGATCTTCGAGTCTTGCCTGGATTCCCACTGAGAATTGGTCGTACTATACAGAAATACCTTACTATAACGAATAAGGAATATAAGCTCGTGCTATAAGGAACTGAAGTGGTTGAGGTCTGATTATATATATATATATATATATATATATATATATATCGAGTGATTTTATAAATATATCTGACATTTTAAAAGGTTCGTATTTTTTTATTAACTGAAATAAAAAGCATGACAGTTTTGCTGTATCCTCTCTTCACAAGTGCAATTAGTCCCCGAGTGCAAAACATGCTCTATGTGATGTCCTCTCAACTCATTAACTCTTTGTACACGAACAACAAAATTTTGCAGTACTCTGGACAGAGTATCTACTGAAATCTACACTTTCAAATGTGTATAAATTATCATAAATAGTGTTTTTTTGTCTGTTCAATTTTATATAAATAGAGATTTTGTTCTCTAATGAAAATTTTAAAATTTCAAAGAATCGGTGAGAATCGGCTAAATTCTGCTTAAACACTCAATCTTTTAAATAACCCCACAGATAAAAGTCAGGGGTTTAGATCTGGTGACGTTGGTGGTCATGATATTCCTTCATTATAAACCGTATGAAATCTGTTGGACAGGACTCTTCCGCCGAAAGTATCACGTAAATATCGTGAGCCGAAAGGATACTACATAGAGCGTGTTTTGCGCTATGGGACTAATTCCCCCATTTGTAGAGAAAATACAGTAAAAATTTCATGTTTTTATTTCAGTCAATAAAAAAATGTAAACCTTTTAAAGTGGCACGTGTTTAAAAAAAGTTACCCGATATACGTTTCATTTATTGGGCATTAAAAGTAGGTAAAATTACTTAATTGGAAAAATGTTATTGGGAGCACTTGGAAATACATACGAGTACGTAAGAAAATTGACCTTGGTCTTAAAAAAAATTAAAATGACTTGATTTACCCACGACGGACAAATGGCAAATTGCCCAAAATACCAATCTAAAAAGCAATTAAAAAAGTTAATTAGGGGTAAATTGTAATTAATACCCGGCGACAGGGTATGTGAACGCACAACGAGGTAGACAAGAGGGGCGGGATCGAGAGACAAGTTTAAGATTTAATAATAGTAATAATAATAATAACAATAATTAATAATTTCAATACTTCATTAATAAAAATATAGATGGGTATATATTTTTCATTACTAAAACACATATATGGTATACAAGTGTAAACTGCCTTTAAAATATGGAAGCACTTTACAAGCTAAAATCTACTATTTAGTTATTATTATTATTATTATTATATTAAGCTATTTATATAAGGACTTAAAGACTAAAGAGAGCTTACAGACATATTAACTTAAACAGTATACTTCAATACATAAACTTAAAACGAGTTTTCATTTTAATTAGAGGTACATTCAGATAATTGAGGTTTCTCTTTGCTTAAACTTAACATTAGATCATCATTTCTATAAAGGAATATTAAATTCCATTTTGGAATTATAAAAAATCCGTGTATCTACGTAACGTAACTCAAATTAATAAACATTATTAAAAAGAAGACGACTAATGCGGGTCTTAATTTCTTCATACATTCATACAAAACAATGTACAAACTTTATCCGCAAAATTTCAAACTAAAACGAAAGGGAAAAAAATGGTAAAGTTATTTACTTATCGACATTTTTGTGTTGATAATTTGAGGAAGGAGTTTAATCATTAATTTGTATGTTTAGTGTTTAAGACTAAATCACGTTCGCGAACTTTGAAATTTAAAACGTTTAAAATTTCTAAAGTTAAAAAATGGTCGAAATTTTTACTTTCTCTTTCAATTAATCTTGAATTATTTTCTTTTTAAATCGAATTTCGATTAAGATTTCGACCTGTCACTGATTGATCGATGACGTGAATCGGGATGGGGCAATTAATGAAATATAACCTCAGGGTAATGACAGAAAATCGAAGAGAGAGAGAGAGAGAGAGACTCTCTTTTCTAATGCTCAACTTCCATCTGGTCTTTACATTGACAGAATAACGGAGAATCAGAGACGGAATATTACATCGAAAGGATTGAAAATAAAGTTTGCTCTTTTTAAGTCTAGCCTTTGTACTAATGATGCAAACAATAAAAATATTTGAGCTCACACAAACAGAAACACACACACACACACACATATATATATATATATATAAACAATTCCTCCTTCAGATTTTATTTTAAACACTTTCTCAGCTCGTATCGAAGGTAATCACAAAAAGTCAACCTTGGGATACTTTCAAGTGCTCATACCAACTTCTACATTGCTACGACTGGACTTTATCTTTGAGCACTTTACCTACGTCAGAATTCAGCTTCGTCAGCAGGAAGGTTTTCTTTTTATGGAGGTTCAAACACCACAGAACCATTTTGTTCTCGCCCTCAGAATTGGACTTTTTGTGTTTACTCGTACAAGATAATAAGTTCATATAAAATCGGTGTCTATAACCTTTTGCAAAGGCCTAATTCACGTGGCCTACAGTGTCGTGTTAGGTTACTTTATTATACACTCTACAAATTCACGCAAACTCTCAACCGAACAGGCTCTCTAAAGTGTTTCTATTACTCGCGTATCGGACTTAACATAATACCGCGTGTAGGCTTATTATATATTGTTTATTAAGTACACTATTTTGTCATCTTAATTACTGCATTTAATACCATTGAATCACTATATTTTGGCCTCCATGTAATTACTCCTTTAATTCTCAGCATTCAATTGTAATATTTGCCCATCTCGGTACGAACTAGTTTATCGTTAATCACTGTATTTGTAACACTGTAAGTAATTATTCTTTTATTTTTGCTAATCAAACAAAATATACGAAGCCTATTAATCTTCCTTCTTTATTAATGACTTTTATTATTTTGACAGAAACGTTAAATTGTGACCCATCAAGCAAACATTAATTACTTTAATTAATCTAATTACATTATTAAAGGGCCTCTCTCTCTCTCTCTCTCTCTTTCTCTCTCTCTCTCTCTCTCTCTCTCTCTCTCTCCATATATATATATATATATATATATATATAGTAGGCCCTATATATATATATATATATATATATATATGTGTGTGTGTGTTCAAAAGTCATGCACCATAGCAATTTGGATGTATTTGTTGCCCATTACAATAAAAGTACATTTGTTTTTCTGGAAATGATGTCTTTTATTGTACGCAAGTTAATTTTAATTATTGTTTAGTAATAATAATTGTTTAATTCCGATTATAGTACGCAAGTTAATTTTAATTATTGTTTAGTAATAATAATTGTTTAATTCCGATTATAGTACGCAAGTTAATTTTAATTATTGTTTAGTAATAATAATTGTTTAATTCCGATTATAAATGTGATTTTCGTTATGGGGTTACGTAGATCAGACACTAGTTGCTATGTGTACGGTCCCACACTGACCTTTTATGTGGTTAAATAGTACTATGGTGTGTGATTTTTTATCAACCAATAACCCGAGGCTAGACCAGGAAGGCCCTAGGCACGAGCCCCAGTCGGCGCCATGTCAGTAACGATGGAATAGAGCAATGAAAAAAAATTGTATCTTGTATCGTGGGCTATTTCTTATACTAATAATTGTGAAAAAAGTTTGCGTTTATTTCAAGAAAAATATAATAAACCACAACCAAATGCAACCACTCTTCGACAGTGGAAGCTCAAACTTTTGGAAACAGGGAGCCTGCTAAAAGATCGTCCAAGAAGCGGAAGGCCAATAACGGCGACAGGAGACAACAACAAAGAAAATGTCCACGTCAATTTTCAACGAGAAGAGTCGCAAGGAAATTGGGTATTTCCAAATTTTCAGTAGTAAAAATATTGAAATCACACGGGTACCACGATAACAAACCCAGTTACTCTCAGCTCATATACGACGATGATTCCGATAGACGGCTGCAGTTTGATGAAACAATGAAACAAAAGTTCAACAGTGATCCAGATTTCGTTCGAAAGATCAAATTTTCAGATGAACGTGTCTTCCGGTTAACGAGTAAAGGAAACAATGTTCACTACTGGGCTAAAAAAAAATCTCAAAATACGATTGGGTAAACCCGTTAAAATGGCTACACTAACAGTTTGGGTGTGCATTGGTTATTCAGGACTCGTTTCCTTTGACATATCGAGAGATAGGATGGATGGGAAACGCTATTGCCAGGTATTGAGAGAGAAAGTTTTGCCACAGTTTACAAATGGCGTTGGCAGGAATTGGCTTTATCAACATGATGATGGAGCGCTGCCACATTACTCCGCAGCTGCCGTCAGATTCTGGATACCAACCTTGAAGGAAAATGGGTCGGGCGGCGAGGTCCCAGCGAGTAGCCAGCCAGATCACCCGATTTAATCCCATGTGATTTTTGGCTTTGGGTTTATTTGCGTGACAAACTCTACACTCCTGGTTTCATCTATCCAAATGTGAATGCCCTTGGCCGCAGAACAGATGAAGAACTGAAAAGGATAGCACTCGATATGTTCATAAGAACAATGAAGAGTTTCACAGAGAAAATCCAAATATGGTACGTATCATAGGGGATGGAGAACTCTTCGAAGATTAAATTACAATTTAACAAAATATTTGTATGAATAAAATTCTTATAGACTTTTTGGTTGATTTGTTTCATCATTTGAACACTTATCTGTATAATGTTGTTTTTAACTAAATAGTTGTATGTATAAAATCCTTAAAGATTTTTCTCCCACATTTACATTTAAAAGTACGGGTGTGTAAACGTATACTGGCGATACATCGAACGTATATGGAATGAAAGTCCAAAAGACACGCAACGAAAAATTCTTTGAGAGTGTAACACGAGTATTTTATACCCAGGGCAGATGCTGACCGGACTAATCTGACGATTCGGATGCTAAGAAAGAAGATGAGAACCGATTGAAAATTTGAGTGTTCTTTTTTATTTTATCTGGAAATGAATGAAAGCTTTTGATACGCAGCCCCGTATAAGGAACCCGTACACATACGTACAGAGGGGGGTGGGAAATAGGGTGTAACCATAGGTATATACAGAAGAAATAGTATTATCTTACTACATTTCATAAAAATATAGTTTAACCCTTTAGCGCACAGTATTAACTTTACTGATTTGGTTCTGGCTAACGCCAAACGATTTTATTCAGTCTCGGAAAAGACATCCGTGCCGTAAAGGGTTAATTAAAATATTCTAAATCATCCTCTCATTTTTTAAACTAATGATCGTAATTACTATTATTACTGTTATAAATTCGTACAAAATACTAATACTAATAATAAGACAATAACTGTTTAATATATAAAACTCAGTTTAAGATCTTATATAGTTTCAAAAGATCTGATATAGGTACGTTATTAACTTATTATCTATTGATAACTCGAGTGGTATACGAGTACGTGATTCATTCATTTTCTTCGATAATACTGAACCACATTTAAATCAATATTATACACTTAAATCTTCGAAAGAACGCTTAACTAAAATTACAAATTATTAAAAATGAAGACCGATACAGTACTGGAATGTCATTATATGTTAAATTTCTTTAGAGAAGCTATGAAATTAAATCTTTGTAATTATTATTATTATTATTATTATTAGATGTATAATTTTAAATGAAAATATCATTGAGCGAGTAGTAAATGACGAGTAGTATGTCATCATCAAAAAACGCAAACCCGTATATGAATATGTTGTTAATGCAACAATCAGCATCATCAGCATCACAAAAAATCAGATGAAGTTAATATGGCATTTATCCCTATTTAAAGAAAAAATCTGAAACTGCCCGCCCCCCTCAAAAAAAAACCCTTTTTAAATTCAGTAATAATTAAAATATTTCCCAACGGCGTTGCTATGGAAACATTCGCACGTTTAGGAAAGTTATGAAAAAAGTGAAGTCATGAAATGAAAAGGTAATATGAACTGAATCAACCGTAGTATACGTCGTATACCATGATGCTCTACCGCCATTTAATTAAAGCAAGAACCTTTTCGCAATTTTATAAAAAAAAAATCCTTACGGAAAAAAAGTTTTATTCATACTTGAAATGCATCTAAAATTAATACATTCTATTTTTTCCCTATTAATCTACGTGAGTAACCAGCGTCCGCGGGGTAACACTGTTTACGTAACCGAGGTGAAAACACTGAGGTCGGGGGCTCAAATCCCGATGGTGATGGTAATAATAATTCAGGAAGTTAGCGCAATGGGCCGCATTAGTGTGGCCTGAGTAATGTGCCAGTTCAGGGCGCTCCTCAATGATTATCGCTCATGAGAAAACGATAAATAATGTTTGAGTTTGTTTAACTTCCTTCGTAACGCAAAAGTCGTGCGACGGAAGAGACCCACGTGAGATCAGAACCATCTACGGCTACCGGTCACTACGTCATCCGAACGCGGAAATCGGTAACCCATCCAGCTACTGAACAGATCCAACATCGCTTCAACCTTGATGATCTAACGGGAAGCGGTGTTGCCACGTGGCCATGTCCTATCCCCGTTTTGAAATATATATATATATATATATATATATAATATATATATATGATACAACTCAGAATAATCTGAGAAACTTTTATGACACACAGACCATGCATGGAACAAGGAACTCTTCTGGGAAAATTAAATCCACTATTGTTCGAATAAGTAATGGCAAATGACAAATACTATAGGGTTTCTTTTCATGATGGAAGACCCAGCGTGGGCAATGGGTCACTCGCAAAGAAGCTCCAAAATATAGCTTCCCTCACCAGCTATGTCCCTTGAAAAGTGGACGCTCAAATTCCCGGTTCAGGTTTAAGTTTTGATTTTTGGCTAAAAATACAATAGTTACCCCTTTTTCTTTGTTTGCGAGTATATATATATATATATATACTAAATAAGATAAATATATTTAATAATAATAATAATAATGAATTTGCTCAGATTAAAATGGATTGCTTATATTAAAACAATTAATTTATTAGTATATCCAATAACGACAATCTAATATATGAAAGAAATATCCTGATACAATGTTAATATCTTAAAAATGAGGAAAACCATCATGACCTACTTGGAGCCTATAGAGTGACCATGGGTTCTCAATCCACTTAGTTCCATTATCGACCTGGAGCGGCACTGCTCACAGTGTTGCCAGATGGAATTTTTAAAAATCTGATAAATCTGATTTAGAAATCTGTAGATTTATAATATTTATCTAAATAATAATTTTGACATATTTTTATTTAATTTACTGTCTTAAGGTATTATCAATGATAAAATCTTGTATAATATTTTCTTTATTTTTATAAACTTATATAAATATGGCACTTTAACATAAAAAAAGTAAAGTAAATGAAAGTAAACAAATTGAATTCCGTTACTTTGTGACAAAGGAAATACCTTTTGGTTATTGCTGTAATAACTATAAGAACACCGGAATACTTCTTTAATTCATACACATAAATGAAACCAAAAAAAATCCTTTTTAGATTTAAACAGATAAATATCATTTTTTTCAACAAAAACAAAAACATTCCATGCTACCATGACGTAGAGGGAATATCAACCAATCAGCGCCGATTAAATGATTTAATCGGCATGTATATCGTAGTCAGAAGCGAGTCGACTCGACTTCTGAAACTGAATACCGAGAACATTTGTGTCCTATTGATTGAGACTGTAGGCCTAATATTTCCTTGTTGTAAATTTTGGAAGTAAATAATAATGATTGCTTGCTGGATTAAAAATCTGTAGATTATGCATAAATTATTGAAAAAATCTGAAAATCTGAATTGCTTCATAAAATCTGTAGATCTACAGATATATCTGTAGATCTGGCAACACTGACTGCTCACCTCATTATCCGTCCTAAACCTAAAGTGGCCTTTAAATACAACCTAAATTTAGTATAAATGCGAGTGTATATATAATAATAATAGTCCATAGGCCATTAGGATTTGTGATTTGAAAGCGAGATTTGGTTTTTTAGTTATTTATTTTATTTTTTAAATTTTTGGCTGGCAGGCTTCCATTATCCCCCTATTGAGAACCCCTGCTATAGATCTATAGGACCTATACATGCAAAGATGGCCATCGTGGATAAACAACTAGGCTACAATAACCCGAAGAAACTAAATGCTGTCGAGCATCATCAGGATAAACATATGTCAAAGATGACTCCAATCCTATTTGCATCTCATGTCCGAGTAATGAAGATGGCTGTATCAAGCAAAGTACATCTGTATAGTACGAGGACTCAAACAAAGGTCGTTTGACGACCAATTTTAAAGGATACATATATATTTCACGCTTTTAATAGCTTTAATGATAATTCTATTATTTCAGTCATATACTATCAATGTAAGCTATTTCCCAACTATCACGAATGGACTGTCAAATTCACCGAGTTATTTATCAATGATGCATTTCTTGTAGATGATTTTTATTATTAAGAAATATGATTATATAGTAAGTATGAATGGGCTTTAACACGACCAATTTTAAACAATAGCATTCCACTGCTTAAATCAGTGGTTCTTAACCTTTTTAAGGCTGCGATCCAAATTCTGGTCTCGGGGCTAACTCGGCGACCAATGCCTTCAAATAGTTCACTCGTAGTAGATAATAAAATAAAATAATGGTAAAATGATTAAGGATAACATAAATAAATGATAAATGACAATTTAATGACCCGAGTTTGGGTCGCGACCCGGAGGTTAAGAATCCCTGGCTTAAATCAATCGAAATTTTTATCACGCGTCAAAACATGGGAAAGGAAACCAACTGAAAATACACCCTCCAATTTTGAAATGATATTTACAAAACTCAAAATTTTCAAGATTTAAAAAATCGTACAAGCTTCAATTATATTGGAACGTACAGACCAAATATTATTAGAAAATTCGATAAAGTTCGAAAAGCCTTTAAAATATTTTAAAACTTTGTAGCCATGTTCTTTTTTTTTATGTTCTAGGCCTACCTGCATTGTAAACACTTGCCTCATCGAAGCAATGTGATCTCAAATAACTTTTTTTAATATAAATTCTTTTTAATTTTATTTTACATATTTATTGATGGATTATTTTGTCGCTCAAACTTATTTCCATTAAATTATGCATTTCATACGAAATAATAATAATAATTACTGTATTATTATATTATTATTATTATTATTATTATTATTACATTGTGAACACGATGCTCGAATACCAGAAGAGACAGCATGCATTCGGCTGTCTCATAAAATGCATTGTTAAGCTCGTTTTTTTTTTATATTCTTTCCTGAATGCAGTCACTGTGTTACTCTGTTTAAAAAATAAATAATTCGGGCGAAGAATGTCGTACCTCCGGCAAAGACTGACCAACAGGTTTGAACATGTGGCAACTACGTCTAGTCTCCGATTCAACGTGTCAGTTGCCTTCGTACTGATGATATGCTTTTAGGGTTCTTTAACCTCCTTCTTAAAAGCAAAGGTCGCGTGGTGGAGGATTTATTCGGAATCCGAACCAAAATCGCTACATCATCCGGATGCGGAGGACGGTCCCCCCCCATCCAACTAACATCCTGCCTCAATGTCGCTTAACTTTCTTTGCCTTTATATTGCGCGAAACTTAAAGCTTTATACTGTCCTCGTGTTTCTCAATCTGATTTCCTAATAAATACTCTTAAAATAATAATATAAAGCCATTTCGTTAAGGGATAAACCAAAGGTCTTTTTTTTTAAATGTACTAAAAATATTTATTAACAGCGATGATGTAAATTTTTATAGGTACTTAAACAATATTTGAAACAGCACTTTCATATTTATTTTCTAAATTTAAAGATATTTGTATAATTTGATAAATGGCCTATTCCATTAATAAGGAGTCTTAATTTGCTATATATATAATTTATTGCTTTTACCTTAGTAGACCAATTATTTAACCCCTAGAAAGCCAGCGTGGTCTATTACAGTAAAAGTACATTTTTTTCTGTAAATTATGTCTTTCATTATAGTATGCAAGTTAATTTTTATTAGTGTTTAGTGACAATAAATTGTTTAATTCAACCTTAAAATTATTTTTCATTATGGGGTTACGTAGACCCAACACTAGTCGCTATGTGTGCGATCCCACACTAGCCTTCTAGGGGTTAAAAGCGGGAGACTTACAAAATGTTAGTGAGCCCTAAATTAAAATGAAGATAATTTGTTAAATTGAACAGCCTAAACAATTTTGCAATTTGATTAATTGGCACGTAATGTTCATTGGTTCTCAGAGTACAATAAATTATGCACCAACATTAAAAGTGTTTTTGTTTACTGAACCGATTAATTTACCAATAAATTGATTAACTGTTAGAAGTTATTCAAACAAAACAATGGTTATATACTCCGATAGAGTTTAAGGTAAGGATGTATTCAAATGTCCTACCTAAAATAAAAATTGAAAGAAAACCGTATATGGAATAAGAATTGACAGAAAACTCTTTTCTAAGGGTGACCTTTTCAAAACTGAAAGATTGAAAAAAAACACTTGTTCCAGCGGTCTTAACCATCTATCGCCCAATGTTACTTTACTGAGTTTGTTTGTTTACTGAGCTTTATTCTTTGCGCAGTTTGTACACATTTTACAGTATTTTAAAATACATATTCCACAGTTTATTTACGCGTTGTCTATTCCATTTATATATTTTACATTTACTTCTAAACCATAAAAATATCGAACATTAAATAAATTTAAGCTTCACAATGAAGGGAAGTACTTACTACTTAGCACCGCTAAATCAAGCCTAAGGAGTAGTTATATAACTAATGTCAATCGTTTAGTACCAAATGTTTCATTTTTATTATAATAATAATAATAATAATAATAATAATTTATACTACCAGCAACGAATACAACAATAATATAAAAAAATTTAAAAGTTACTTCATACATTTACTATTAAAAATTAAATTACAGTATTTAGGGCTGGGTTCGTAATTTCGTATAGTTATATGACAAAAGTCGTGATACGCAGGGCTGTAAGCGGGTCTGATCTAGTTTACCCCGATTTTTGTAACCGCTTGTACGGAGCCGCCACGAACGTTTAAATAAGTGACATATAATGTTTTCTTTTTATTTTGCCATCGGTAAATCGAGGGAATAATATAAAGTCGAAAGTGAACTTCCGCAAATAATTAATTTTCTAAAACTTCTGTACGTAAACGTTTTTCCTCTTTAATTCGATATTATTATGTCAATCATTTTCTCATCTACATCTACCCGCCTTACGTAACCCTCTCCCAACCAGAACCTCCCGTCCTCACTGCCCAAGAACTGCGCCTCCAGGATACGACTCCTTTAATTAAAGTATAAATCAATTTCTCCGCAGTCGCTAATAAAGAAAAAGAAAAGTGTACGACAAAAACTAATGAATATTTACGGGAAGAACAAATAGAAAGGAAAACAAAAATGAAAAAACTAAGATTCATTGATGAATTTAAAAGAAAATCATAGATTGAAAATATGTAAGAAAAGGATACGAAGATTATAATGGAAATCCGATTAAATATGGTTGAGGTGAAAGAAAACTATAAAGGAAAATATAAGGACATGAAGTGTGAAGTATGCGGGAGAGAGAATGATACGCCAGAACACTCGTTTCACGGTGAAAAACTAAGAAACATAGTGGGGGAGATGATGGGAGTAGAGAATATAAATAAACCAGAAAGTATCGAAAATTATATAGTAAAAGTAATGGAAATTAGAAGGAGACTCTGCTAGACAGTTAAGGTAGTAAGTAATAGGTGATACAGTGTAGAGGCTCTGCACCGGAAATGTGTGCTGATCCGCAGGATCGAGCGAGCAAATTCTGGAATCTGGAATCTAGTACCACAAATCTTCAGGCATTCGTTTTATCGGAGAAATTATCCTTAAACATTTAAAAAACACCTACAATTCTTTCCATTTCCTGTTTCCTGTTTAAATAAAAAAAAAATACCCACAATGTTTTAACCATTTTATGCAAGGGGAGTTGGGGTTAGCCCCAAGTTGCATAAAGGGGGGTGATGTGGTTTTGGGGGGAGAGGGAGAATGACCTCCCCACAAAGGGGTAACTCTAACGTGCCCTCGCCGTAGGCGAGTTTGCGAAACACAAGCCCCGCCCGCAGGGCAGGGAGCCGAAGGCTCTGCTTGTTATAATAATTTTAATTAAGATCTTTTTATAATTTGGATTGGTTTATACTCGTACTAAAGTGCTCTAAGGTGCAGTGTGTTTGTAATGTAAGCAATGTAAGAGGAGTTACACCCTTCTAACGAACATCTAAACTGGTACTCCACGTTCGTGCTTTCCTTCCAGTATCGTAATTATCTGTTGGCTCAAATGTTATAAAAATATTTGAACCAACGGATAATTACGACACTGCCGGAAATAACATCCATATATACGAGTACTTCCAATCCCAAACTGCTGCACAAATTAATAAAGAAACCAAGATCCTAAAAGAAATTATTAAACGACACATTTTGACCAAAAATAAAGAGAAACTCAGAGTTAGAAGTCATTACGCACCTAAACGAATGTCGACATATTATTTCAACGAGAAAGAAATGTTCTGAGAGGGAAAGTATGAACGTAGTGTACCAGTGTAGATGTTCGGAAGGGGTAACTCCTCTAACATTGGTTACACCACAAACACGCTGCACCTCAGAGCACTTCGGCACGAGTAAAGTACACGAACATTTGAAAAAAATACCATAAAAAAAATCGAGTAATACCATCTTAAAGAATAATGCTAATTATAAACTTAAAAAAAGGGGCACTTACTCTTTATAACCACCCACCCACCTGGGTGGACATTTGCCCACCTCAGAAAGATTTCACCGACTTACTAAAATAAAATAAAAGCATATATATATATATATATATATATGCATCAACATATACATTTGATTTGATTTGTGTTATTTATTATCAAATACAAATATGAAAAAACCCTATTTTAACCCACCCACTAAAATTGTCTTAGACTTAGCCCTGTTGGGAGAAGTCTCTTAAATTGTATTTCATGTTGTATATTTCCATATATTTGCGTTTTGTTTCCTTTTTTCAAGTTTTTTGGCTCGGTTTCCTAAAGTTGTTTTATTTCAGTATGGAATACTAAGTGATTTTTGTGTCCAGAATAATGAAAATTCATAAAGAACTATTACTATAAAGAAAATATAACTATAAATAGTGTTTCATTTTGCCGTAAAAAGCATAAACAATTAATGATTTAAAAAAAAACCATGATTGTTATTTGTTGGTAAGTTTGTCAACGTGATATAGAAGACAAACTATAAACAAATTAAAATATCGAAACCAATACGCCGATACAACTTTAAAAAAACTTTAAATTCTTTCAATTATTCGTCATTTTTTTAAGTCACTATGTCACTTATTGGTCACTTTTTTGGTATGAGAAGTCATCTTTTTTTACATTTTTGGACTTCGCTAATTCGGTAGATTATCTGGTCATTCCCAGTTGTCTGTACATTCTGCGAGCAGGCAAGTGCGTATAACATTGTTTTAAATCTTTATATATGACTGGAATTTATGAAATGTTTCAATTCATTTTTTTGTCCTAATTATGCCAATTTGCGTATGGATGTTTTCTCACCTTATAATGAAAATAATGTGTTTACTTGTTATGTTACGTTATTATCAATGAAGTTTTTATAAGACTACGTAACTCCAGTTTTAAATTCGATTTGTGATTTAATTGGGATTATGGTCAGGTCATCGATAATTCATCGGTCTGCATGAAAATCGATTTCTTTATTTTGAGTTGTGATTCTGAAGCAGTTCGCTGCGCTGAATTAAAAAATGCTACCAGTTTTTTTCTATCACCCACAGTTTTAAAGTTATTAGCAAAACAATTTTGGGGCGTTTTGTAATTTTTTACCTTTTTTATCTTTAATTAATTTCGTTTTTTCATATTTTTCAGATAGATAATTCTAACATTACGTCTTTAAAATTTTAATAATGGCTTCTAGAGGATGTACCCATAGTCCAGACACATTTTGTTATATTTGTGGTTGGTATGTTGTTGTAAAACAAAGGACAAATGTAACGACCTTCATTAAGAGAGCTTATCATGCTTATTTTGGAATTAAATTAGATCAAGACAAAAGTTGGGCTCCACACAAGGTTTGTCTTACTTGTGTTGCGGCACTAAGGAATTGGAGCAAAGGTAAAAAGAAAAGTTTGCCATTTGGGATCCCTATGGTATGGCGCGAGCCTAGAAACCATACCGACGACTGCTACTTCTGTTCTTGCAATGTTAAAGGTTATAATGCAAAGAATAAAGAGAGCCTTCAATACCCAAGTCTTCCATCTGCAATAAGGCCGGTACCCCATGGTCCAGAAGTTCCTATTCCCCGCCCACCCGAGAGTCTGGATCAATACAATTCAGATCCTGATTCAGCTCCAAATCCAGACAATGATGATGTTTATGAACAGCCAACAGCTGACCGAGATCCTAAACCATTAACCCAAGCCGAACTAAATGACTTAGTCAGGGATTTGAATCTGCCTAAGGACTCTGCAGAACTTTTGGGGTCTAGATTGCAGGAGAACAATTTAATGGCATCCGACACATACTTCGCTTGGTACAGAAATCGTGAGAAAGACTTCGTGCCTTTTTTCGAAGAAGATGGTCCCTTGGTATTTTGCAAGGACATCACAGGATTAGTGTGCAAGCTAGGCATCGAATATCAAACCAGTGACTGGAGGTTGTTTATAGATTCCTCTAAAACCAGTCTAAAAGGAGTGTTACTGCACAACGGTAACAAATATGCATCAATCCCAGTGGCCCATTCTACTCATTTAAAAGAGACCTATGATAACATGAAACTGCTTCTGGAAAAAATTCAGTATCAAAATCACAGATGGATATTGTGTGGGGATCTCAAAGTCCTTTGCATGTTACTTGGGCAGCAATCAGGATACACTAAGATGCCATGTTTCATCTGCGAATGGGATAGTCGAGCACGTGACCAGCACTGGAAGAGGAAAACTTGGCCTCCTAGAGAGAATCTTACCCCAGGATCAAAGAACATTTTACATGAACATCTAGTTGAACCAAATAAAATCCTCCTACCACCCTTGCACATTAAGTTAGGCTTGATGAAGCAGTATGTCAAAGCAGTGAATAGAGAAGGTGAGTGTTTCAAGTACATTTGTTCAAAATATCCAAAGATTAGCTACGAGAAAATAAAGGAAGGTGTTTTTATAGGTCCTCAGATTAGAAAGTTATTGACAGACGATCATTTCCTGAACACAATGACCAATAAAGAAAAAGAAGCATGGCTTGGTTTCAAAGATGATGTTGAAAACTTCTTGGGAAACTACGAAAGCCAAAATTATGAAAGACTGGTGGAAAATATGCTTAAAAAGTTTTGCGCCTTAGGCTGCAACATGAGCCTGAAAGTTCACTTCTTATTTTCGCATCTTGACCGTTTTCCCGAAAATCTTGGAGATGTCAGTGAGGAGCAAGGGGAACGATTTCACCAGGACATCAAAACCATGGAAAGAAGATATCAAGGAAGATGGCATACAAATATGATGGCGGATTACTGCTGGTGTCTGCAACGAGATCAGCCTAACGCACAGCATAAGAAAACATCAAAGCAGCACCGGTTTAGTCGTCATTAGTCAGATCTACCTTCGTAGTCTTAAGTCTTTGGAATAAGTCCTGAAATGTTTGCAAGTAAAGAAGGTAAATATATTTTGTTTCTTTCAGTTATTTTTGTATTCTTTCATAAACAAGCAATATGCTTGTCCAAGAGCTAGGAGCTATTTAATTCTGCTTTAATTAGGTTTTACTCTATCACCTAAAGATTTCGTGCTACAAGGGGTGTTGTAATACCTCATCTGTCCCCAAATGTTAACCACCCATTGATGGGAGGGGGGAGAGTATTTTGCTGGGAACGGGACTGGTTGTTATATATATTTACCCTATATTATTATGTAAGCGTTACTGTAGTGTAGTCTATAACAACAAAATTTATGGTTTAGCATGTGCAATCCAATGTTGGTCTCAATAAGATGGTTCACATTTGGGGATAAATGGGGGATTTATGACACACCCTGTAGTAAGGAAACCATACGTGATAGGGAAAAACTAACTATATTTTTTTAGATCAGCGCACTCAAATTATATAGAATCACCAACTAGTTTGTAAAAATCGATCGACAAGTTTTCAAATGTGTACTGGTGATAATCTTTGGTGTCATGGGTCCGCGGGGAACATTGGCCAAGGGCCTCACGATGCCTTGATCCGCTCCGATGGTGCCTACTTTTTTATATTCACTCAGCGGATCTGTCACACGAATTAAATTTGTTTAGAAGTACGTTATTCATAAAATGTTTGTGGATTTGCTTTCAAGCGAAGATTAATATAAAAGTTCAGTGGGCTTACGAAGAACTGCTAGAAATCAGTTGATTTACTGCCGTAATCAAAATGACCGTTTCAATACGCTCCCCTTGACAGAAATTTTTGAGATTGCAAAATTGGGGCTTTATTAATAATATAACATAGGGTAAAATTTTTAACATAATTGAAAAACGTAAGTTAGGTATGATATAAAGTCAAATAGGCCTAAGATAATTTCCAAGAAAGAATAGTACTGACTGCGCGCGTGAAAACAGCCGAACGTATCTCAACGTCTATGTACTGAATGGGCGACATTTTTTGGTCAACCAATGAGGTGTGGGAATATCAGTCACATGATGCCCCACTTCCCCTTTCGTCCGATCCTGTATTCATAAACAATTTTAGTGTTAACATAGTACCTGGGATAAATATCAAAACAATTTAATCGGATGTCAAATAGGTCAAATAAGTTAATTAAATAATATAAAATAGATAGGAATTTGTAAAACTCATAAAATAGCGTATGTAAAAATTGTCTCTAAGTTTCAGGTTTATAAGAAAGATGGACGAGAGAATAGTTTCCCAATACAACATGAAAACCCAAAAGTATGAACAGAAAGGAGAAAGAGGGCAGCGCAAATCATTCAGTGAATGGAGAGGAGCCTGTCATCCATTCGAAGATCTTGGCTCCCTCGTCATTTTCATTTAGTATTTCCGCTCGTGCCCATGGGAAATGGGGACCGCTTTTAAGATGAACTCGAGATAATAAATTCAATTCTCTCCTAGGGCCTTTGTAGGGAAAACTTTCTCTTCGGGTCCAAGATCTATTCTTGACCCGCCCTACGCTTTTATTCATGTTTATTTAGGTCTACTTGATTTCCGATCAAGATTTATCCTCATTTACTAATTGTATAACGTAAGTGTAATTTAATTTAACCCGTGAGACACGTAAGATTAAAAGTATAAAAACTTAATAGTGTTTTATAACAATAGTTGCGGGAAAATTTGGAATTTAAAACGATAAACAACGTTAGCCTACTTAGGTAAAGTTGAAGTTTGAGCGTAAAACAACACGAAGAAAACTAAATGACTACATTAGTAACATTACCATTGCCGTGTATTTAGTGATACGGTAACATCGCAACTGTCGTGCATTAATGCCGTCAGCACCAAACCACAAACGGTGTAATGGTACGAAAGAGCTATATTATGAATCGGTCACCCGGGAGAGAAGGCCGAATTCAACAAAATTAGTTAATTAGGCTTTATAATTGGTTGGATCCTCCGCAATGATATTCTAACTTAAGTGTTCTCCGCATAATCATCATCGAGATCAAAGCCTATATAATAATAAGTTACCAAACTCGCGGTGCACTTATTAAGTCTCCAATTTGGGGTCAATCCCAGAATAGGCACCTCATGTACCTCAATCCCAGATGAAGCACCTGCGTTCAACCTCAATCCCAGAATAGGCACCTTGCAAGGAATTAAATAAAAAAAACCTGATGATTACAAAATTTATTGTTTATAGAAAGTTTATTACAAATGTAATAAAGGCAAAGTTATAAAAGGTTTAAAGTGGTTTAATGAATAAAGAAAAATTTTAGATATTATAAATTCCTGCAATATGAACCCGAATGTTTCTGAATCCATCTGAAGCAAATCTATCTTGCCACATAAATGCTAACCAAAAGAGCAGAAGATATAGCAAAAGATTAGGTTAGGTTAGGTTAGAGTTGATTTTTTCAAATATTGATAAAAACAATGAAATTATATCTCTAAAAACTGTTTATATTTTTTTCTCCTCAATCCCAGATTAAGCACCTGTGTTTTGCCTCAATCCCAGATTAAGCACCTAAAAATGATTTCAGGTGCCTATTCTGGGATTGATCCCAAATTTGTTCAGTTTCGAGTTCGCAATTTAAGAAGCATTTTATAATTACATTATGGAGTGTTCATTTTCCTAATTTATACATCAATATTTAAATTATAAAAAACATTGGATCACCTGAAGATCAGGACCCCCAGCCTTCGTTAGTTAGCCTTATAAGGCTAACTAACGAGAATATAACGATTTAACCTAACCACTCGTTACGTCAACTGTACGCCCTTGACGATTGGTTGGGTTAAGTGGTGATATTTTCGTTAGTTAGCCTTATAAGGCTAACTAAAGAAGGCTGGGGGCCCTGATCTGAACCCTTCAGGTGATCCGAAACATTTACTGTAATGCAAGATATTTTTCATACATAATCCTCACCCTAATACAAAATCATACTTGCCAACATTTTGAAAAGCAAAAGTGGGAGGATTTATAATCAATGCCAGGAGGTCCGGGAGCATGCCTTCCTCCGAGGGAAATTTTTAAAATTCTAGCCTTAAATGATGCACTCTAGTACATTCTCAGTATAAAAGGTATAGAGCATAAAATCGGTAGCCTACCGCCTAAATCGGTGGGGTTGGCAAGTATGCAAAATGCATTAAAGAAGATAAGAAGGACAGCAATGCACAACGTTACGTTACCTGTAGGCTACCTGAACTAGTGCTACAAAGTGGCTACAAAGTCCTATTCCAGTGAAATTACAGCATATTTGTATGTTGCCCTTGTTTTTTCATGCAAAAGGACTTTGTGGCCACCCTGTAGACATCTAAATTAAGGGATTGATGAGAAGCATAGAAGCATATCTCCAAAATCCATCATATTTAGCTGCTGACCCTATTCCCAATGACTACATAAATATGAAGAAATTAGTTTTGGAACTGCTAACAGTTTTTGGTTCGACATAGGCGTACAGTTATTGTCGACGAACAGTGAGCAAGTGTTTTCTAATCAAGCTAAAAGTCACTACGTACATTCCTGATGTCATTAGCTTTGAAGTTACAAATTCAATACAATACAGATTACAGTATGTTTGTTTCAACAAACATAATGACATTATACTGCCAATATAATTTCATTATTATTAATAATAAATAATTAATACAAGACAAAGTTCCTTATACTAATTTAATTATTATTACAGCATATATTTATCGTTAGCTCATGTAAGTGTGTTTATTGAATGATAACTACACAACAATAAAAAAACAGTATATTTATACGTGCGGCTTTTTATTCCCGATCAATTTTTTACGTAACCTAATTTGACTCTCAAGCTATTAAAGGTTTTCCACCTTGGCCTGATGTGTCATTTATATTGGTAAAATATAAAAGTATAAAATAAAGGAAAACAGTTAGGCTTCAGCTGATTTATCTTTTTATTTCATTTTTAGGGAATTCAAGTCCATCTTTTTAAATTTGTTTAGGCCTAGAGCCTACGTTAAGTATATATGTGTCCAGGGATGTACACAGGATTTCCTAAAGGTGGGTGGGGTGGGGAGCACAAACGTGATTCGACCAGCGGATAAGTAAAAATTAGCAACTATTAGGAACTGAACTGATGCATAATCAAGTAAACCCTATATTTTTATTAATGTGTATTTAGATGTGTGATTATGTATATGTACATATGGGCAGGCCCTCTCAGAGGTCCAGAGAGGCCCGGGCCACTTCCAGCTTTTGAGGCCCATAGCTAAACCCAATTATTACTTTCACTGCAAAACATTATATTCAAACCTGAAAGTTTCTAAATTTGAGGCCCCCCTTAAGCTTGAGGCCCAGGCCAAATGGCCCTCCTAGCCCCCCCTCTGATAGGCCCTGCATATGGGTATGTGTGTATATTATTATTATTATATGTACAGTAGATACTCCCAAATCCGCTACTCTATAACCAGCGCATAGACAAATCACGTTAGTGCTGCCTCATTCTCGCGGTGTTGTACTAATAAATGATGCCCAAAATCTGTCTCTTATGATCTTTAAAGTTCTCAAGTCGTGTTATGTTATATATAACAGTCTATTATGATGTATTAAATGTACTGCAATAATAAACCATGTAAAAAAATACATATTTAGTCATCTATTAAGTTCTCTCCATAACCCGTTCTTTTCCCCAAACCCGCTACGTAGCCCCTACGGCCTACACACCAATTGTAGCGGGTTTGGGAGTATCTATTGTATATAGCTAAATTATTCAGCTATATATCTACATATAATAATATAATAATAATATAATAATAATAATACACAAAAACATACATGCAAAATTATATCATTCAGCTATACACATATAATACACACAATATTATATGTGTAAGCACTGAAAACATAGCGATATGTATAAAATCTTTTGTAGTGTGAAAAGCAAAAATTGGAAGTATCACGTTTTACAGATGGAAAACTCGTGTGTAGAAAAGAGTAAGTAGAAAATCTTGCATTTTTTTTTACCTCTGATTACGACTAACAAAAGTTATAACCCGAAAAATACTCCAGTAAAATTTTAGGAACGAGTGTCCGTAGTACGCGTGACGCTCACATCACACGCAAAACTCCAATTAGCATGGAAACAGATCTAAAATATTGTGCTAGGCTCCCCTATCCTTATTTTATATTGGTATTTTCTCCAAAAAAAAATTTGAAATTTTAAGAAACTGAGATAAAATTATGTGCTTATTTCCGCATATTAATTTTGAATACTATACAAAACTACTGTAATGATAAAACAAAGATAATATCTTCAATTATCTTCGTTATATCTTCATTACTCATCTAAATTTAATTAAAAAAAGAATAAAATACTACTTTTTACGTTCTTACCGTCGTACTTGTGGTTGTGCGAATTCAGGCAGTAGCGGATTTAAGGGGGACCCCGCCCCCTTCTGACTCTGGGTACCTATTTTGGCACCCCTACCAGAAAGAATGGCGCCCCATGGGCCATGAATGATATTATATTTTCAAAAGTTTGCTAATGCTCGACGCAAACTAGTTTCTTCCAGATTTCAACACTTGATTTAATTGTCGATAAAACTTGAATAACAGAATTATACTAATGGCAATAATTTTAAACTTTGGCCAAACGTCTAGCGATTAAAACTGAAAGCAAAGGATCATCGGTGTTAGAAGCTTTTCAAAATCAGCATCAATAACACATGCCAAATCCGATGTAAAACAATGTTTTCTGGCTTAGCACTGGTATTGTATAAGGAGTTTTGGATCCGACGGTGCCCCTAAAGTGGTCCACCCCCCTCCTTTGAAAATTCCTAGATCCGCCACTGGATTCGGGGTTCGACTTCTTAAAAAAGTGACCACGAGCTCCATGTCCCTTCATTGCGGTACAAAAACAAAACGATGGGCTGATTTTTGGAGGGTAAAAAGTATAGGCCTATTTCCGCCGACTGTGTCACTGTAAATAACGTGCGAAATTCAAACGAGGACTGCCAGGTCGCATAAGCTACAGTGTTATCAGTTATCGCCAAAATTTATGGGTAATTGCCAATGTCGGTAATGCCTAACAATAATAAAAATGTCACAAAATTATCGCAACTCTTATTACATTTTTCAAGTTCACATTTTTAAAATCTTTTCAACATTAACTCTTGATAAAGAATAAAAGCGTATTTTAGGGTATAGATTTTGTGCATATTCTTTAATTAATAATTAATTAATTAATGTATATTGTTCTATTTATGTAGAGGGGCTACGTCGTGACCAATGTCGTGACACTGCTTTCTCGTCGATCAGCGCATTTAGGCGAAACTAAGGCTGGGTAGTGGTTGGATGGAAGACGATCCTCTGCGTCCCGATTATGTGGCGACACGTTGGTCCCTTTCGTTATATGACCTTAGATGTTATGAAGGAGGTTAAACGACCCCATCATTACCTTATCTCTACGTAAAGTCAAGTGGTTTTGTCTGATAAATTGATAATATCTATTCCATTTTAAATATCTTTTGTTCGCTATAAATTTGCCGACGCGGGATTTTTTGTGAATTGGCCTAAAGCGGCTTTTTGGGTGCTGAATTTAGTGGATTTTTCGTGTTTTGCCTAAATACGTTCAGTTTTGGAACAAATTTTGTTGTTTCATATCGATTTATAAAGGAGTTGCGGGAGTTATAGACTGACAAAGATCCTAAGATCCACTCTAAGTCAGGCTTAGTCAGCCCATTAAAAAAAGAAGCTAGGAACCAAAGCCAAGTTCTTAAATGTGCGGAATTATTGGTTGACTTGTCAATAATAAGTGAAAATTCGTTGACTAAAGATCTGCAACTAAACCTATACAAAGTTTTGTTTCTGCCACATTAAATCTAGCGCCATTTTGGAATCTGTGAAGGCATTTATCATACCAGCAAGGTGATCTACATGTGGCTTGCTTACAGGTAAATTATTATGTTCTTCTATAAAAGGGCATATTTTTAATTCCGCTCTTCCTACCTCTTACATATTTCGGTGTTGAAACATGAAAAAATTCTTAATTTAAAAACTAGGCCTACTTATCGCGTAGTCCGACTTTCGATCGCTGAGCAACTATCATTTAACCCTGCATTATTATGAATGACAATTGAACGTAGGCATAGGCCTAAGTTACTGCTGTAGGCCTAATTGATACTTGTTTATATATTATAGATCTAGGCCTAAATGTAATAATTTTCCATGATGTAATCATATGTTGCTAAACACTGACACATATTATAATAAAAAGATGGGTTTTATAATAAATGTTTCTTATGCATTAATTGTAATGAATAAATTGCACACGCGCACACTGACCCCGAACGAAAACAAATTTGTACTGAGAAAATGAATAAAAATTGTTACTGAAATGTGAGGACTTTGAGGCCTCTTTGTTGAGGGTAGCCGCAGGCGACTGGAATGTGCAGCAATGGTAGTTTAACTTCGTTTATTCTTGTAATAAAGGTAAATTTTAAATACTCACGCTTGGTCAGGTATTTGTTAATTTTCTAATAGAATATGAAATTTAAAGTTAGATATCTCTCTTTAATAATACTCTAACGCTATTATACGGAAGAAAATAAAGATCTTTTCTGTTTTGGGGGTGAGCAGCGAATTTTAATGAAAATCGGTATACTAATGTAGTTTTGGTCACTGATTTCAAAAATAACTTTCTTTTTTTTTGGAGAAATGAAAAACAAACATGTTAGAGCACTTAAATAATTAATGTGTTTTTAACGAAAATATCATGACTTAACCTAACCAATCGGGATCTCTTCCGTTTGACTGCCCCCAGCCTTCTTTACTTAGCCTTGTAAGGCTAACTAACGAAAATATCACGACCTAACCTAACCAGTCGTTAGGTCAACTGTACGACCTTGACGATTGGTTAGGTTAGGTCGTGATATTTTTGTTAGTTAGCCTTATAAAGCTAACTAAAGAAGGCTGGAGTTTAATTATGTTTCAATGGCGGCAGTCAAACGGAAAAGATCCACCAATCGTCAAGGGCGTACAGTTGACCTAACCAGGCGTTCAATTGACCTAACCGGGCGTTCAATTGACCTAACCAGGTATTCAACATTTGATTTTTTTCTGCTACTTTTACAGATCTACTGGGATCCTTCAAAAAACGTAGGCCCTATTCTTTGTAAAGTTGCACTTTTTACCGTTTGACCGACGCTTTTGGCAACGAAAGAACTGGGTATTTTTATCAAAGGAACACACTTTCCCACACTTAGAGCACTTTTTCATAAACAGTAGCAGTTTGTGACTGGCTAAATTTAACACAATCCTCTGTAACTAGTTTAAGCTAGTTAAAACACACATTAATTATTTAAAGTGCTCTAACATGTTTGTTTTTTATTTCTCCAAAAAGAGAAAGTTATTTTTGAAATCAGTGACCAAAACTACATTAGTACATATACCGATTTTCATTAAAATTCGCTGCTAGCCCCCAAACGGAAAAGACCGGAAAATAATACATCATTGTACAGTACTCACTCGATTATCCGTGATTCACTCAATCTGGAATCGAGTTAACCCGTGATTGACTAACTGTGATCATTGTGCACTTATCCGTGATTTGAGGAGGTGTTTCCGTCCGCGGTTCTCCTCCCCCAGCCCACCACAACGTGCCTCATCAGTCAGTGATCTCTTCGTGCTTCATAGAGTACCTATACATGCACGTTTGTGGCTTCGCATATCATCACGTGTTGTGATGAGTACAAATTACTTAAATGTATATTATACTATAATAGAATAATACTGTGTGTAGTGGCGTGCAAAGAAGGAACCCAGTCAATGGTTGCGGGTAGCAGCGGTTTCATCAACCCCCACCTACGAGATATAACGAGTTAACAGTAAAATCGGATTATCCGTGTATAATCCGAAAACCGACCCTCTATCACGGATAACTGAGTGAGTACTGTACATTGTTATTGAATCTGAAAAACGAAACATTAAGAAACTTGAATGAGTGTAGTGGTTAGCGTCGCTGACTACGAATCCATCGGCCCCGGGTTCGAGACTCGACGGCAGCCGGCGCGCAGCAAAACCTAGCTGTTCATCCTTCCACACAATAAAGAAAGTGGTTGGTAGCAGGGCTGTGCGGGTCTATCACTTTCGGGTCGGGTCCGGATCTGGGTCATTTTTCTAATTTACTTTCGGGTCCGGGTCATTTTTCTAATTTACTTTCGGGTCCTGGTCCGGGTCGGACCCGAAAGTTCACTTTCAGGTCCTGTCGGGTCTCTCAGTATACAGTAGGGTGTCCCAGGAGGAAATGTCAAGAATGCACCATTTCACTCTTTGGGTATTTCTAAGTAGAAAGTATTATATCGATATGAGTCTGATTCCCAACCGTTACCGAGATACAGGCCTCTACATTTGGGTAATTAAAACATAATAAAAAGGCGATCTTAGATACTATTTAATGACACTTGTGGTTTACAAAAAGTACAAACATACAATACACTATTGCACTTATTGCAGAATGGTTTCAAAGTGACCCCCTCCTTCTTCAATGCACGCGGCGAGCCTCCGATCCATCGAGTCTTGCCAAGGAAAACGCGGAAGTTCATTTCTGAGGTTTATGAACGCATCCTGTATACGTGCAACCAACTGCTCCCTAGTTTCGGGCTTACCCCGCTGATAAACGTTACTCTTCAAGAACCCCCAGACAAAAAATAATGTAAATAAATAATGTGAGGATCTGCACAGTTGCCAATGTATCATTAAATGTCATTGAATATTATCTAAGATCGGCTTTTTATTATGTTTTAGTTACCCAAATGTAGAGGCCTGTATCTCGGTAACGGTTGGGAATCAGGCACATGTCGATATAATACTTTCTACTTAGAAATACCCAAAGAGTCAAATGGTGCATTCTTGACATTTCCTCCTGGGACACCCTAAGACTGCCACCGTAGCTACATTAAGATGTTTTCTGAAACCGTAACAGGGCTATTTAAAATGATTCACCTGATTTCAAATGAGAATATTTTTTAATGTTACAAATACAGAGTGATTTGTGATACATCAACCAAAAGAAAAACTGTCCAAATTTTGTCTCTCACCTCATAAATGCTCTATGTGACTTCCCCTAGTTACACGAGCAACGTCGACACGATAGTCGAATTCCTCCCATACTCGCTCCAGCATGTCCGTTGTCACTGACTCTACGGCAGTAACAATGCGAGTTCGGAGCTCATCCAAAGATGTGGGCAACGGTGGCACGTACACAGTATCCTTAACGTACCCCCAAAGGAAGAAGTCGCACGGTGTAAGATCCGGCGACCTAGGGGGCTCGAAAACTGCAACACACAAAACGCCTTCTGCTGTGAGGACGCCATTTTCACACTGACTGTTTGTTGCTAGGCTAGGCCACAGCGTGACTTTGGAGCCCTCTCGCGGTGATCTTGTAAAACTCAGAGATTTCCTCTTTCATGTGGTGTATGCCCAGTTGATGCACGGTTGATAGGTACGGAAGTATTCTCAGTTGAAATCGGGTGAATCAATTTAAATAGCCCTGTATATTAATTAATCCGATTTTGGAAATGTTTGAAATTAGGTGTATTAATTGTATTAATATTTAATAGTAACTAGGTATAGTTATACACGCATTGCTAAGGGGCAAAGTACGATGTATGATTGCTCTCTTCAGCCCCCTTATTCTAAATTTTAATTAATTTTGTGAAAACAAATTCTATATTTTTTTGAGTGAACTCAAATGGAAATTATCATCATCTTGCATTAAAATTAAATACTTTGTTTATCATAAGAAACCAGGGCTGTGGAGTCGGAGTCGGAGTCGGTGCAAATCCTTCAATTATAACCATAGCAGCCTAGGCCTAGGCCTAGCTCAATTTTATGAATAAAATAGATTTAACCTAATGTTTTAATATATATATAATATATAAATAATATATATAAATATATAAATATAAATAATATATAAATAATATATAAATATATAAATATAAATAATATATAAATATAGTTGCTTATAATTAATAAGGATTATAATTAATTAATTAACATAATTAATAATAAGGAAATTTAAAAATTTTGTACTAGCAACCCTAAATCTTTTTCAGATTTTTAGATTTCAATTTCATAATTTTGATAAGCATCACTGAAAGAAGATTTAATGGAAGCGATCCTTTTTTTAAGAACAAATTCAGTTTAGGTCAGTACATTTTGTTACGGATGTTTATAATAATACAAAAACATCTTATTAATTTGCTAAACCAATAATAATCTTATTTTGTTTAAGCTTCAATCAGTTTGTATTTTGGGATTTATTGTAATTTTTGAATAAAGAGAAAAAAAGCCATTAAGGCATAGTTATAGCCACTAAGTACCCTCATGAGTCATGTGGTGGTGACGAAATGCCTTGTTTATGAATCTCCATTGGCCTAATAAAACTAATCGTAATCAATTTGGCCTTAACATTCCATTGGAGTCGGAGTCGGAGTCGTAATTATGCAAGTCAGATTTCTGGAGTCGGAGTCGGAATGTTAAAATTTTTGGAGTCGGAGTCGGAGTTGGAGTCGGCAAATTTTATCACCGACTCCACAGCCCTGTAAGAAACAAAAAAAACCGATAATATTAAATAATTAAAGTCATTTGGGAGTAATATTGTCTTTATATTTTGATGGCAACATATTCTGTGAACTCCTTTAAAACAGATATTGATATAGCGGCATAGCCTATACTTATTTCTCCTAGAATCTAGATTGAAAGTTGTGGCAAGACAGGAAAGAGATTTCTCAATTTTTAACCGATTTTTTATTTTGAAATATATATATATATATATATATATATATATATATATATATATATATATATATATATATATATATATATATATAAACGACGTAAATATTGAGGAGCGTTCTGCACACGAGGAAGAGAAATAACGAACAAATGAAAAATGAAGTCCCCGCCCGGGAATCGAACCCAGGATCTTCCGATTGCCGGTCAGATATGCTAACCACTACACAACAGGGCACACAATAGTCAGAAGTCGTGATTCTCCTACATAGGGCAGAAACCAATGCCCTAAGAGGGTGCCCTCTTAGGGCATTGGTTTCTGCCCTATGTAGGAGAATCACGACTTCTGACTATTGTGTGCCCTGTGGTGTAGTGGTTAGCATATCTGACCGGCAATCGGAAGATCCTGGGTTCGATTCCCGGGCGGGGACTTCATTTTTCATTTGTTCGTTATTTCTCTTCCTCGTGTGCAGAACGCTCCTCAATATTTACGTCGTTTCTATACATTAATATACTGCGTGGTCATTGCAGTTGAATGTGTGTGTATATATATATATATATGCGCTTCTTAACTGAAATATTTTTATTAGGACTATTTTACACTATTTTATTTGAGAAGACTTTATTCCCCAACACCGTTCGATCGCAAAAACAATACTGCGTCTAATAATAATGATTGCGAAAGAGAATTTTTTTGTGGGTTCAGAATGAAGCTTAGAGCGGAGAACAATCTTTCAACGCTAACTTGTGTGCACGGAGTAGACAATGCTACCAAGCAGGGGTGGGGAAACCCTCGCCCGCGGGCGAAATTTCGCCCACGAGCTAATTTCAATTCGCCCGCTTAGGTATTTATCATTTACTAAAAATTATTTATTTACAGCCCAGCAAATAGCTTTTTAAAATACATCTTATATACATCATGTCCCAAAGAAATGTATACCCACTTTGTTCGATAATACCAGCTATGAGGATAATAAATATATTACTTTTTATATGTTTTTTAATAAAGAATTTTCTCCTGAATCTAAATATGTAATTATTTTTATTAAAAATTGAAAAACAAAAATGTTACAGATGTTTAAATTATAATTATTATTTTCGAGACTTCATGTGCGATATTTTCTAATATTTTTGCACGTATACGAGATAAGTTTGAAACCGACGGCACTGTGCAAAACTTACAAAAACAACGTTCTGGAAGACGTCGAACATCTTAGATAAAGTGTCATTTAACCAGTGGTGGGCACCGTTAACCAAAAAGTTAAATTCGTTAACCGCTAATCCGTTAACCAAAAAGTTAACTTCGTTAACCGTTAATCCGTTAATTCGTTAAACATGTAACGGAAGTTACCGATAAACCGTTAACGTTAACTTTTATTATAAAAAAAATTAAAAACAATATATATATAATTTAATTTTCCCTCTTCTTCTCGTTCTCCATTTTGTCCATGAGATGCATGTTGCCCTTCATGAAAATTAGCATATCAAAGTTTTCATCAGACAGGGATGATCTCTTGGCCCTCAGGATGTCCTTGCCCATAGAGAACAAACGCTCCACTGCAGCACTGGAGGGGATGGCTGTGTTGAACTTGATGAACAAGTCCGCCAACACTTGCTCACCCAAGAAGGCAGCATCTGTCAGCAAGTCCTTGGAGTTGGTCTCCAGCCAGGTCTTGACCAAGTTCTGGGCCTTGCCCTTGAGTGACCTGTGGCTTCTGCTGCTCTCTTTTGTCTGGATGACAGCACTGAAGAAGTCATCCTCCTCCTCCTCGTTGTTGCTGCCTCCACTGTTGCTGCCCACTTCGTTGGACTGCTGCTTCATGGCCTCCTCGACTGTACCCTCCATGCTTTTCCTCACCCTGGCGACCTTGGCAGTGGCGGATCTACTATGAAACTAATGAAGCTTAAGCTTCAGGGCCCCTAATCCAGGAGGGGCCTAATATTACTACTGCGCTTAAGTTGTACTTGACAATCCCTATCACGAGCTGTGAAGCAGAAAGGAATTTCTCAAAGCTATCCTTTATAAAGAACAAATTTCGGTCTACCATGACTGAAGAGCGCTTAAATTCTTTATGCATATTGTCTCTAGAAAATGACATTGCAAGGAAGCTCTCATATGACAAAACTGTATGTGAATATGTTGCTAGAAAAAACAGAAAAAAGAGTATTTTGTAAAATGTGCTTCATGTAGTATGTATTCTCATAGGTGTCTAAAATAAAAGATTATATTAACTGTGGTCTTTGCTATGTTTTATTTCATCATTCTATGATGCATCATGTATGTATATAACGTTTCCCTAATTTTCATCCCCCCATAACTCGAAAACTATAAGGCATAGCCTAGGAAATTTTTATTCACACCAGTGACTTTGACATGTGAGATAACCCAGTACAGCAATTTTAATCAAAATCTGAGATGTAGTGGTTAAATTTTTAAAAAATTTGTGGTGATTTGCCATAGAACAACCCCATTGAAGAAGATAACAGCGGTTACCCAGACCTCGTTGCTGGTGGGAAGGGGCTCACTGTATGGCCCATTTTCAAGGACACCACCCCACCACCCCGTTCTCCGCCATTTGGGCCTCGAGGTCCTTGCAAGGGCAGCAAGGCCCTTTGAACCTTGTTGGATGTTGCCCTATTGTTGCTGGTTGCGAAGGGGCCCCCATAACAGTTCAAGCTTCAGGGTCCCAAAAATGTAGGTCCGCCACTGGACCTTGGTGTTGTCATACTTGTCATACCTGCTCAGCACTGAAAATAATAGAAACTTTTAAACGTTTATTTATGAATTTTTTGGGTTAACGGACTTGAGTTAACGGAAGTTAAATGTAACGGAAGTTAATTAGTCCGATAATGATTTTCAAAGTTAACTTAAAAGTTAAATCGTTAACGAAAAAGTTAACTTCGTTAATTAATGATTAACGGATTAACGGTTTGTGCCCAGCTTTGCATTTAACCATGGAATTTGTAAATTTTTTGAATTAACTAATAATTACAACATTTATGCTTCAATATCAACACTAACATAAGTATCTCAAAACAGTCGGTTAAAATACAGTATTAGAAAATATCGCACATGAAGTCTCGAAAATAATAATTATAATTTAAACATCTGTAACGTTTTTGTTCTTCAATTTTTAATAAAAATAATTACATATTTAGATTCAGGAGAAAATTCTTTATTAAAAAACATAAAAAGTAATATATTTATTATCCTCATAGCTGGTATTATCGAACAAAGTGGGTATACATTCTTTGGGACACGCTGTATATAAGCTTAAAATTTGCCAGACGCCCGCGAAGGTGTTTAGGTTATCGATTTTCTCCCTTGGTACTGAAAAGTTTCCCCACCCCTGCTACCAAGGCTGCCTGTTTTAATTCTCCTCCCATTTCCATCCACCATTTCATGGGATCTTGATGGATCAGTTTCCCAGCTGAATCTCTCTTTTTCGCGAGGCGAGGACATTTTTCAAACTGTATCACACCTGCATCAAACTTCGCACTCAGTGACACAGTTTGAAGGCGCACACATAAATTTTGTAAACTAAAAACCCGGCTGTGCGGGTCCTTCACTTTCGGGTCGGGTCTGGGTCAATTTTAAAATTCACTTTCGGGTCTGGGTCCGGGTTTTTTTTCTAATTCACTATCGGGTCCGGGTCTTATCTCACTTTCGGGTTAAACCCGGGTCCGGGTCCGACCTGCCAGCCCTGGTTGGTAGATAAATGGGTACCCTAGGTGGCCTAGTGGTTAAAACGCTGGGCTGCTGATGGGGCGTGGTTCGGATTCCACGTTAAACTGTAGGTCTAAGGTGGAGTGAAATGCTTGACCTTCGTCAGAATGAACAATTCGGGCGGAAGCTAACCAAAGGTTACAGTATATCGTATTAAAAATGTTTGATCAGAACTTAGCCTTTATCTAGTCGGGCCACGCTTGTACAAATTTTCAAATTCTTTTGTGAAATCGAAAAAAGTGCCTGTGAATCCATAAATTTACAAAAATACCACAGCCATCAAAATTTTCAGCTACACATCCAAAACCAGCGAGTCGAAATTTGTGAAAAATGTAATGTAATGATGGGATTGTTTAACCTCCTTCGCAACATCTGTCATATAACGGAGGGGACATACAGCTTTACGTGGGATTCAAATCATGGGTCACTACGTAATTTGGATCCAGAGAACGGTCTCTCAGCGTTCTACTACTAAGATCCAATGTCGTTTATACCTTAGTTGATCGAGGGGAAAACTGTGTTATGACACTGACCAAGAGTTTTAATTTCGTCATTAACGAGTGACTTTGGTTTTCAAATATATGTTAGTTTAAGATCTTGTTTTATGTTACTTAAATTTAAGGACACCAACGAGGCTGGAGGAACTGTAGACTGATTTTGGTGTTTTAAAAATTCTTAGTTTTTGCTGCTTCATACCGTAGCTAAACCGTTAATTTCTCACCCAAGTCCCTGAAAAGATAGGTTTCCTTATTAAATTTCCTGTAGATTGATATCCATTACAACTTGCTCCGTGAATTCCTTCCATTTATAGAGGTTGTCAAACCTGCGTCTAAAGTTAATTTCTCACAAAAAGTTAGGGCCGGTATTTAATTGAAGATACTAGCTAAACGGGGCCCTACGAGTCCATTTAGCTAGACCTGCGGTGCTGGGGCCTTTGGGTCCAGTAATTGAAAGGGGGGGGGGTGCTGGAGCACAGATATGATAACAGTTGCTTAATAGTAGAATTTTATTTTGAACACGTATGAACCAATGTGAAGCTTAAGATTTTCATGATTGCGTTCTTTTCTATGGTTTTATTGATCAAATAATCTAATATACTATTTCAGAAATGAAGCCTTTTATATATATGTTATTTATTTAGACTTTAAAAAAGCGTTCGATTGAAACAAAGATTTCCTCCACAGTCATTTGGATCATTTATTTGAATTTCGAAAAGAAGTTTAAAAACTGTAAAGTAGAAACAAAAATAATTCTAAATCAATAAATTTTGTTAAAATTGTCGAAATGATAAATAAAATTAAAATTAATTTAGTTAATAGTTTCGGGTGGTCCGAAAAAAATGACGCATTTTTTAAAAATTAATATCTCAGTAACCCCCTTCCTTATCATGACAATTTTTATATGCAAGATACTTTCAAACTTCTTTTTTTGAATGCAAGAAACGGAATTCTGATATCTTTTATAGTTTTCTCGCAATTAACAAAAGTAACAACATGGGTCAAAAAAACAAAAATCGCAATATAATATCCGTTTTTTATACGATATCATTTTTATACGATATCATGCGATATTTTTGCAAGTTATTACAAAACTCTACAGGAATGAACAAGTCAAATTGTGGATATTTTTATTTTTTAACAATTCGTCAGTACCCTTAATGATGTTGTCAGAGGAAGGTCGTATTCTCATTAAAAATTGTTACTGTGAAAAAGGATGGAAGACTGGAAGGTTATTGCAAGAGTTTCCAGGCAAAAAGTGGAAAAGGCGTGCAGTGGAAAGACTCTTAAAGAAGATTCGCGAATCGGGAAGTACTGCCAGAAAACCAGGAAGCGGTAGACCTAAAACAGCTTCGGTTCCAGAAAATGTGGATTACATCAACGATAAAATCTGCTCTCAAGAAGATAAACCAGGAAGTCATTTGTCACAAAGAACAATTGCTAAACATTTGAATATTGGAAAGACTTCTGTACACCGAATAATTAAAGCACAAAAACTAAAAGCCTTCAAAAGAATAGTATCTTCTAGAAAAGTGATACTGTTAAGGATAAAAGAAAAACAAGGTGCAGAAAGTTACTTGATAATTTCTCTGTCGTTGATATTAAAAAGATAGTCTTCACGGATGAAAAGATTTCACTCTAGAAATTCCGCGAAACCGTCAAAATGATGTTGTCTACGGGCGTGGTAAAAAGTGTGACATTTCAATAAACAGATTGTATCATGAAACGTCAAGATTCTCCAAAAAGGTTATGATATCTGCAGGGGTCTCTTGGAATGGCAAGACAGATGTTCATTTTATTGAAACTGAAAAGACAAAGGTGAATTCTGCAAATTACATTGAACTTTTAAGGACAAAATTGTTGCCGGATTGTCGTCGCCTGTATCAAGAAAATGATTTCATATTTCAACAAGATGGAGCACCGTCGCATACAAGCTACGCCACACAGTCGTTTCTGATTAGCAATACACCAAAATTAATAACGAAAAATGAGTGGCCACCACAAAGCCCAGATTGTAATCCTATGGACTACTCAATTTGGGAGTTACTAAAAGAGAAGGTTTACCGAGGTCGACGAGAAAAATTCACCGAATCAGAATTAAAAAGTAAAATACTTGAATCTTGGCAAGAAATTGGCATTAATGAAGTAAGAAGTATTATTTTTGTGTGGAAGAAAAGACTTAGATTAGTGTGTCAACAGAGTGGTGGTCCAATCGATCATTTACTGTAAATTAATTAGTTAAATTTCTGATTAAATTTTTCCTTTCTCATGATATTCGTTTTTTGACCCATGTTGTTACTTTTGTTAATTGCGAGAAAACTATAAAAGATATCAGAATTCCGTTTCTTACATTCAAAAAAAGAAGTTTGAAAGTATCTTGCATATAAAAATTGTCATGATAAGGAAGGGGGTTACTGAGATATTAATTTTTAAAAAATGCGTCATTTTTTCGGACCACCCGATATATATATATAACAGTTTTTTTGCGCACACCTACAGGTCGCTACAATTGGTGTAGAACAATGCGGTTTTCACCATTCGATGTGTCTTTTTATTGTGCAGTGCCCATGCTAAAAAAAATTCCCTAACATAAATCCTGCCCCCCCCCTTTTAGGGGTACAGTTCTTCCCATTTCTTCATTTTTAATCATAATTTTGGCACAAAATGGGGGAGGGTGGGGTAATGGGGGAGGGGGTGGGGTTAATGGGGAACTCAGAAAAATAGATGCGATATATATGTAACCAAAAAAAAATTAAAGTAAATCCTTTGCAAGGTGCCAGCCCCCTTCCCCCTTGGGGGTAATGGGGGAAGGGTGGGGGTAAATGGGGGAGAGGGGTGGGGAGAGGGTGGGGTTAATGGGGAAACTCAGAAAAAAAATTGGTGGGATAATGGGGGAGGGGGTGGGGTTAATGGGGAAACTCAGAAAAAAAATGATAACCAACATCGATTCCGGTCAGAAAGATCATGCTTATCACAACTAATGGAACACTATAACAATATTATTGATGCACTCGAAACAATGAAAACTATGATTTGGCGGGCCGCAGGGCCCCAATTACTGTCGGTTCAGTTGTTTGGTCAATAAAACTATAGAAATGAACGCAGTCATGAAAATCTTAGGCTTCAAATCCGAGCTCATTGTATTAAGATTTGTGAAGCTTTAGATTTTCATGGCTGCGTTCTTTTCTGTAGTTTTATTGAATGAATAATTGGTTTGCCAGTAACTGGAAGGCCGATATCCAGATAAAGGGCTACTGATGTTCAAAATAAAATACGCCGTAGGCCCACAATTCAGCCGAAGCACCACAGATCTAGCAAAATCGGCGCGTAGCGCCGACCTTTTGCTAGTTGAACCTATAGTAATTGGGAGGCCTGCGGCCCCCCAATTACTGGGGGTTCAATTATTTGATCAATAAAACTAATCATGGAAATCTTAAGCTTCACAAATCTTGATACAATGTAAAGTAGAGATCTGCACGGGCCGATATTTTAGTCCCGTACCCGGCCCGTGTCCGTCAATATTTAGGGAGGGCCGCCGGCCCGGCCCGCTTGAAAATGTATTTAGGCCCGGCCAGGCCCGTACCCGCCCGTTGCGTTTCATGACAAAGTCCGTACCCAGCCAGCCCGGTCCGTTCTTTTGTGAAGGTCTTTTGAAATAATGAAAATTATTTTGTTGTAATTTTTTAAAGCATTTTAGCTACTTAGCAGTAAAATAAATAATATTTCACCGATAGAATTTAATAAAGTTCTTACCTTTGGAATTTTATAAATTGCTGTATAAATTGGTGTGCCGTCATGGAATTAATTACTTTTTTGAATGGCTGCTCAAAATCGATTGGTAAATGAAAGTTAGAATTAAAAAAAGTAACAGACTAATATTTTGAAAAATCCTTTTTCTTTTACTGTAGTTTAAAAAATATGAAAAATTGTTTTACGAGATTCAAATTGTACTTCAATGCACGCACGCTCCTATAATAATATGATGTGCATTAGCCGGCCCGTACCCGGCCCGTGTCTACTTTGATTAAACATAGGCCCGCCCGTACCCGACCCGTATCTCCTTTGATGTCCATCGGCCCGCCCCTATCCCGCCCGCGGGTCTGGCCGGGTACGGGCCTACGGACTTACCCGTACCCGTGCAGATCTCTAATGTGAAGTTCAAGATTTTCATGGCTGCGTTCTTTTCTAGTTTTATCGCGGTGCTTGGGGCCTTTGGGCCCAGTAATTGGTTAGGGGGGGGGGGAGTCACATACATATTTTCGTTCATGGATCACTTTAACATATTGCTTCCCAGTGTATATCACTTTAACATATTGCTTCCCAAAAATAGCCACTACACAACCAATTACAGTTACATTACAATAGTTTATAACAAGCGGTAGCTCGCTATCGCTCTCCGGAGTTTTTTTTTCACTACTTCATTTTTTTTTATTGGTGGTAGATTTAAAATTATATTATATGAAGCCCTCATAGGAAGAAGTAGCTAAGCGACAAAAGTATGGCATACCACATATATCTCATATATATGGCATATCACTGGATGGTACAATCGTAACCACCAATACTTTATAAAATATCGGTAATATAATTACAAAAATTGTAATGAATCGTAACTGCAAATCGATGAAAGAATGGAGCTTAATATCCCAATTAAATTGTGAGTTCTTTCGGGCTATCCAATCAATCACAAATGTAAAGAGAAAAAGACATTTTTTTTTCACTTTTTCATGTATTTTTTTTTATTATATTATATGAGGCCCTCATAGGAAGAAGTGGCTTAGCTACAAAATTTTAAAAATCGCCATTAGCCCCACCCCTCTACTCCATTACCCTCCCACCCCCATCCCCCAATTACCCCACTCTCTCCCTATTATACTGCTTCCCGCCCTCCGGGCGGGTAGCAGTATATATATCACAGTATAAATGTGAAACTCAAGATTTTCGCGGCTGCATTCTTTTCTGTAGTTTTATCGCGGTGCTGCGGCCTTCGGACCCAGTAACCGGTGACCTAGGACCGGGAAACTTGACAAAGCACATCGTCAGCTTATGGGCTATCAGTTGGTGGTGGTTGCAGAATTTTCCGATGTGCCGTTTAGGCTGTGCACGGTTCTGAAAAAAGCGGACACACACGCACACATTTTAGCTCAGTAGTACAGGGTGTCCATAAATGTTTACCCTGAAAACAGTATGCTCTCATGTGCCGTTTAGGCTGTGCACGGTTCCGAAAAAAGCGGACACACACACACACACATTTTAGCTCAATAGTACAGGGTGTCCATAAATATTTACCCTGAAAACAGTAAGCTCTCATGTTTTAATGACGAATCTTACATCCGTTTTCTTTTTACAGGTGATCTCGTACATGCATAGAGTTTCTGTGCTGGTGTGTTTCGTCTACCGCATTCGCCGCTAGGAGCGCTGTAGTAGCTGTTCAGTTCAGTTCAGCATTGACGAGGATAATGACTTCTTGTTACGTGTCTGCTTTTCAGACGAGGCTACGTTTCATCTTAGTGGTAGAGTCAACAGACACAATGTGCATATTTGGGGATCGGAAAACCCACGTGCCGTAAGGGAGCATATTCGGGGCAGTCCGAAGATCAATGTCTGGTGTGGACTAATGCATAACCAGATAATTGGTCCTTTCTTCTTCGCTGAGAACACTGTTTCCGCAACTGTGTACCTGGATATGCTCACCAATTACGCCATCCCCCAGCTGCAGGACAGGCAGCCAACTGTCATCTTCCAACAAGATGGGGCACCCCCTCACTGGGCGCATGTTGTTCGTGAAACTCTCGACGCAACATTTCCAAATCGATGGATTGGCAGGGACGGGCCAATCCCATGGCCCCCAAGATCACCAGACATTACCCCGCTGGATTTATTTCTCTGGGGTCATGTCAGTGGCGGATCTACTATGAAACTAATGAAGCTTAAGCTTCAGGGCCCCTAATCCAGGAGGGGCCTAATATTACTACTGCGCTTAAGTTGTACTTGACAATCCCTATCACGAGCTGTGAAGCAGAAAGGAATTTCTCAAAGCTATCCTTTATAAAGAACAAATTTCGGTCTACCATGACTGAAGAGCGCTTAAATTCTTTATGCATATTGTCTCTAGAAAATGACATTGCAAGGAAGCTCTCATATGACAAAACTGTATGTGAATATGTTGCTAGAAAAAACAGAAAAAAGAGTATTTTGTAAAATGTGCTTCATGTAGTATTCTCATAGGTGTCTAAAATAAAAGATTATATTAACTGTGGTCTTTGCTATGTTTTATTTCATCATTCTATGATGCATCATGCATGTATATAACGTTTCCCTAATTTTCATCCCCCCATAACTCGAAAACTATAAGGCATAGCCTAGGAAATTTTTATTCACACCAGTGACTTTGACATGTGAGATAACCCAGTACAGCAATTTTAATCAAAATCTGAGATGTAGTGGTTAAATTTTTAAAAAATTTGTGGTGATTTGCCATAGAACAACCCCATTGAAGAAGATAACAGCGGTTACCCAGACCTCGTTGCTGGTGGGAAGGGGCTCACTGTATGGCCCATTTTCAAGGACACCACCCCACCTCCCCGTTCTCCGCCATTTGGGCCTCGAGGTCCTTGCAAGGGCAGCAAGGCCCTTTGAACCTTGTTGGATGTTGCCCTATTGTTGCTGGTTGCGAAGGGGCCCCCATAACAGTTCAAGCTTCAGGGTCCCAAAAATGTAGGTCCGCCACTGGGTCATGTTAAAGATTTGGTTTATGCAACAGTTGTTCCAGATATCAGGACATTGCGAGAACGCATTACGGATGCAATTGCAACAGTTAACCCACAAATGTTGGAAAATGTGTGGCGTGAGTGTGAATACCGTTTAGACATTTTACATGCCACTAGGGGTGCACACGTGGAAGCTTATTAAGTTCATTAACTATGTATCAAAACTTTGTATGTTTATCTACTTATGATTAAAATTGTGTTTGAATACGAGTGTTTATTTAAAAGTTATAGCATGCTTTAATCAGGGTAATCACTTATGGACACACTATATATTAGATATTTAGAGATTAGCTAGTCGAGAAAATGTAAATTTATGGACAACTTAACTTATTATGCTTTGCCATTTTTTGTGAATGTAAAATATTTGGATCACCTGAAGGTCAGGGCCCCCAGCCTTCTTTAGTTAGCTTTATAAGGCTAACTAACGAAAATATCACGACCTAACCTAACCAATCGTTAGGTCAACTGTACGCCCTTGACAATTGGTTAGGTTAGGTCGTGATATTTTCGTTAATTAGCCTAGATTACTAACCTCTTTCTAACCAATCAACCTTTCTCTTTTTAATATATTGCTTCCAAGGAGGGATCACTTTAAGATATTGCTTCCCGAATGCTTTGGGAAGCAGTGTTGGGCACTAAAGCGTTAATCCGATAACAGTTAATTAACGAAGTTAACTTTTTTTAACGGACTATTAACGGAAGTTAATTTCCATTTATCGTTATCGGACCAGTTAACTTCCGATAACTCGATATTTAGTCTGTTAAAGTCCGTTAACACGTTAACTGCGAGGAGTCATTCACGGAAGATCACCGCTCCGCGAATGAATTCAAACCGCCATAACTTCAGTCTGCCAATTCCGTCCTCTGCCGCAGTGGAACGGCTCTTCTCTCTCGGCAAGGACATCCTGAGGCCCAAGAGGTCAAGACTGGCAGTTGGGCCTAACTTTGAGAAGTTGGTCTTTCTAAAGGGCAACCAGCACATTGTGTCATAGTCTTTAATAAATGTGCCTAAAATTTAATTTTACCTTTCAGTTCCCGCCATAATAATTCTCTGGTAAATTAAAATTTAGTTAATGGTTAGTGGTTACAAGGGTTTCAAAACATGTAATCAGTACATTTTTTATTAAAAATAAAAAAAAGTTATTAAGCAAAAAAGTTGCAAAACTTGATAAAAATAGTTAAATACCTATTTATTGTTGGATTTTGCATAAATAAACATTTTCTATGGGTTTTAAAGCTTTTTTCCTTGATTTTTTTAAATGCTAGTAAAGAAATAGTTATCGTTAACGGATTATCGTTAACTTCTGTTAACTTTGTAGTAAAATTATCGGATTATCGTTATCGAAGTTAACTTTTTGGTTAACGGTGCCCACCACTGTTGGGAAGCAATATGTTAAAGTGATCCTCGTTCATTACTCATCACCCCCATCCACCATACGAAGTTTGGTCGAAATCGGTTCAGAAACATAAAAGTTTTTTCTGCGGACAGACAGACAGACACATTTTTGTAATTAGTAGTAATTAAGATTTAGCTTGACAGATGTGCGAGTTTTTGACGTAATATGACATTGATAACCAGTCTGCAGAAGGGTTAACATAAGGTTTTTGAAGTTCCTGAATTAAAAATGTACGTAATTTACCTGGAAGTGAGAGGGGGAGGGGTTTACATTTGCATGATGCGCTTACTTACATCATTCTCCATATATATATTCTCCATTCTCCATTGTTCGTTCTCTCTTCTCATCTTGCGCCGAATGTTCTCCTATACAAGCGTCGTTCTTTACGTTATTTATTTATACTGCGTGTTCTTTGCAGTTGAAATGTATATATACATACGAGTATATAGTCTCGGAGATTATTCTTGTGAAAATGCCTGCGCTTAGTTATAACCCCCCTTAAGTAGCCAAATAGGTATATACGTTTTTAAAACGAGGAAATTTTTTTTATGTAATTTCAAGGTATAAAATTTATTTTTATAAAATTATGTATTTAATCTGTAATTTGTTAATTAATATTCTTAAAAATTGCAGTATTGTAATCATGTAACTCGGAGGTTGATAACGTAATGACTACTGTAAATTGAAAAGTGATCGAGTCGCATTCAGAGCATACAAAAGTTAATTAAAGTTTGTTTATTGTAAATAAATGCAAAGTGCCTTTAAAGTGTGATGTGGTACTCTGTAACAGCGTAGAAACTTCCACAAACAGTACAATTTTTTTTTATTTTCTTACAAGCCGCGCCTTCGGCGCCCTACCCTACGGGTATGGCTTGTGATCACGTGTGATCTCCAACGCCACTCATCTTGATAGATCCGACCCTAACGGGCGACTGAGCGAGATATATTAGCTCCACCCACTTTACGCGAGTCAGCCAATCATAACAGGTGAGTGAGCAAAAGAGATATTTGTTACTCCGCTGAAAACCGTGCAAAATTTTTATATTTATAGAGATAAACGAGAATTTTTTAATTAATACAAGTAAGGGGTTCCAAAAAACCTTAGCCCCCCATTTGCAGCTTACATGTTTACTTATATCGAAATAGTTTTTAGTGATTATAAAAATATATAAAATTCTTTATTTATTGCAGGTAATAAAATTACTCTAGCTGATAAAATGATAATATAATGGCTTCTCAATTAATTGGTGATTCAGAGAGGCAACGTGTGATAGATCGCATACAAGCAATAACATTTCGAGAAGCTCGTGATGCTGGAGCCACCTTTATAACACGTTCATGGGTTGCCAAAAAGTTGCGAAGAAGTGAGGACTTCGTCAAAAGAAATTGGAATAAAACTTTGGATGAATGTGAAATGGATACAGCCAAATCTGGCCGCCCAAATTTGCCACACTCTCAGGAAACAAAGGACATCATTGAAAGCGGTACGCGTAAGCGGAAAAACAGCTGTGCTAAACTTTCTAGAGAGATCGAAGTGTTGAGAGGAAAGATCGTTAGTGGTGAGATCATTCGACTGTACTGTCATAGGCAAAGTTTAAAGCCTTGGCATGACCTTCCAAAGCCAAGAAAAACTCAACTTAACATCGATGACAGAATGTGGTTTTCCCATTATCTTGAAGATTGGGATGTGGATGATTTCATGCATTTAGCTGTCTCCGATGAATTTTTTGTTTACGTAACACGTCGGCCTAACTACCAAAATGATCGAGTGTGGGCCACAACACCAGATGAAATCGATGACAATGAACATTATCGCGAATTATTAAAAAGTCCAGACTGTGTTGGTGTGTTTGTTTTGTTCACTGCAAAGAAGCTCATGTGGGTGCTGAAGCCAAATGGTCAGAGTTGGGATGGACAGTATTTTCGTGATATTATTCTATCCCAGCATGTCATTCCTTTTCTAAGAAACCCAAACAATGTTATGGATGTCGATCAGATCACACTTCTGCACGATAAGGCCCCCCTGCTTTAAGGCATTAGCCACTCAACAGTTGTTGCGGAACCATGAGATCGATTTCTTTGGAAATGAAGAATGGCCAGGAAATTCTCCTGACCTGAACCCAAAATGGGTGCACACACATTTCTACATTACTGTACAGTCTTTACAGCCACACCTACTCTTTTTCTCGTAAGTGTATATATTGTAATGTATATGATTGTAAATTTTGACTTGGTCCGCTATCGATATGGACCGTGACTTGATGGATACCGTAATGAAATTGACTGGATTCTTTGGATCCGATATATTTGCATGTCCTTTATAAATAGATATAGAGTGTAACATATTTGTGGATAGTAGTCTATTATGACTTGATCCTCTGGATCAGAGATTCTATCTTTAGTTTTAAATCGATAATTAATTAGTTTTAAATTGATAATTATTTAGTTTCGTAAAAATTGGTCGTTGCCAATTTACCGGCAGTTTTTACATAAATTTCTTATGTTCTTGTGGTTCGGAACCCACGTAAAATTGTAGGTCCCCTCCGCCACCACGGAGGACATACACAATACACGAACACAGTTAGGTAGACCAGCCATGAGTGGATCCTAGGGTCTTTGTTGGTCTGAAACATTATAACATTATAACATTATAAAGGACAAGGTTGAATGTCTCTTGTTTCAAGAACCTGCAGCAAATCGATTTTCGAAGGATACAATGACGCAACACATTGAAACTGTTTTAGCAAATTTGCGTAACAATCAAGATCTATTCACGTCACTTTTGGCAAGCTACCCAAAGCGAATTCAGGCTGTCTTGGAAGCCAATGGCGGGAACACCAAGTTTTAATTGTTTCTCATTAAATGCAGGATTAAATTCTCTTTTGTAAGTTATGTTTAGTTTTACTGTACCTCTAATGGTTTAGGCCATGGACTGGGGGGCTAAGGTTTATTGGAGCCCCGTAGAGCCTTCAGCTCCCTGCCCTACGGGCGGGGCTTGTGCTTCGCAAACTCGCCTACGGCGAGGACACGTTAGGGTTACCCCTTTGGGGGGAGGTCATTCTCCCTCCCCCCAAACACCCTCACCCCCTTTATGCAACTTGGGGGGCTAACCCCCACCCCCTTGTATACCCCTCCCCATTATCCCCAACCCCTCCCCCAATGACGGAAGATGGTTGAAACATTGTTGGTCATTTTTTTTTATTTAAACAGGAAATTGAAGGAATTGTAGGTGTTTGTTTTTTAATAGTTTAAGGATCTAGGCATCTAATGGAAGAGTGGACCTAAAATTTAGCCGTATTATGAAATAGAGTAATATGTAATAAACATTTTAATGAGTTTATAGGCCAAGATTTTGTAGATAACTGACCCATTTTTTGGTTCCTACTGTAGGTCTTCATTGGAGCGAATTTGAGATGTACTGAATGATTTAGTTTTATCAATATTAGTAATATATATATATATATATTATATATATATATACAGTGTGTCCGTAAAGTCATGGTGGGATTTTAAATAGCTATATTATTGCAACGAAACATGATAATGAGATGAAACAATGCCAAATTGAAGAACAACTCTCAAAGTTGCATCTTGTAGTTAGTCTAGGCTAAGCTTAACCTTTATCTCGTAGTTAGTCTAGGCTGTCCACATGCCTATGTTGAACATGAGCGTAATAGCCCGAAAGTTAATGTGTGGTGTGCTCTAGCACGAGATCGAGTGATTGGCCCATTTTTCTTCGCGGAACCCACTGTGACGTCACACAACTACCTCGCTATGTTGGAACATTTTGCAGTACCCCAATTTATTGACAATAATGTCATCTTTCAGCAAGATGGTGCTCCTCCGCACTATGCCAACGTTGTTCGAGAATTCCTTAATGAAAAATTTCCACAGAGATGGATAGGAAGAGGAGGATGGAAGCCATGGCCTCCACGCTCTCCGGACCTGACACCTTTGAACTTTTATTTGTGGGGTTACGTCAAGCAAAGCGTGTACAGTGTACCCATTAGGGATATTCATCACTTGCACGAGCGAATCACGGAAGCTATCGTATCCGTCACTCCTGATGTTCTTGGGCGTGTGTGGCTGGAATTGAATCACCGCCTAGATGTCTGCAGGGCGACCAGAGGAGCCCATATCGAACTACGTTAAATAAAGTTATTCTTTTAGAGTTGTTCTTCAATTTGCCTTTTTTTCATCTCATTATCATGTTTCGTTGCAATAATATAGCTATTTAAAATCCCACCATGACTTTACGGACACACTGTATATATATAATGTTAAACACAGATCGTGCATGGAACAAGGAACTCTTCTGGGAAATTACATCCACTATAGTTCGAATAAGTAATGATAAATGACAAATACTATAGTTTTTTTCCATTTTCATGATGGAAAGCCCAACGTGGGCACCGGGTTACTCGCAAAGAGGCCCCAAAATATAGCTTCCCTCACCAGCTATCTGCAAAGCAGATAGGATCCACCTTTGCTTTGCAAATAGCTGGTGAGGGAAGCTATATTTTGGGGCCTCTTTTTGAGTAACCCGGTGCCCACGTTGGGCTTTCCATCATGAAAAAGAAAAAACTATAATATTTCTAATTTATCATTACTTATTCGACATATAGTGGATGTAATTTCCCAGAAGAGTTCCTTGTTCCATGCACGGGCTGTGTTTAACATATAAGTTTCTCAGAGGACCATTCTGAGTTTGTGTGTGTGTGTGTGTGTGTGTGTATATACTATATATATGTAGAGGACCGACAAGAAATAGACTAACAAGTAGACAAACAAATTCTTTCTTCCACGCCATCATCAAACATTCTTAGAAGACACACGTGGTCAAGAAATCAGAAACAATGAAAACGTCTGTTTTGTCCCAAAAGGCCCGCGAAAGCAAGCCCTTAACAACTAAAGGAGGCGTGGAAGGCGTCTCAAGATATGGCGGGAAAGCACGTCACAGAGGTTATATAAGCGAGATTCCATTGATACACATTCTCACTCCTTACTCATGGTGTCAATAATCCATCAGGGTTGAAAGCACCTTAAACAGAAAAAACAAACACTCCTTACTCACACCTCACTCGTGCTCACCACTTCTCGTTTGCATTTCTCGTCACGTGTCACGTCTCCTTTGTCAGTACCACTCGTCACATCAACCGGCTTCCCGCCGGAGGAGCGGCCTGCTGTTCCTTCAAAGCTTCCGATTTATCATCAAGTAGGACCTTCCGCCGTCAGCCTGCAGAAGCACTTCGAAGCCCAGCGCCGTTTCGACTTCAGCCGGCTTCAGTCCCTCAAGCATCATCTCTACTCTACACGAAGCGAATCAACACTTGATGCGACCGGCGCCCGTTGAACAAACTTCAATGGGACGGTCAGCATCACCGCGGGCCTGCGTTCTACAAGGCCGACCTTCAAGCATACCCTTCATCTCGAGAGGTATTTTCAACACAGTCGGTAAGCTCTCTGTGCCTCGTTCGTAAACAATAACGCAAAGCCTACATCAGTGTACCGCAAAAGCGTAGGCTATAAACGCAGTGTTTTACAAATCGTTGAAACGCAGTAGGCCTATTTCATAATCCAAGTGTCATTAGTACAATATTTGAATGTGCATCAGACTAATTCTCTAAGTCTAATACAAACCCGCACTAGGCTTATTTCCTATTTCCTAATTCAAGTGTCATTCCAAAACCGTAATCGTGTAGCATCATGCTATTGTGTTCAATCATGTAATCCACAAATACTTTGCATCCGTTTATTTATGTGATTTATTTAAACACTCATTATTGACAGCCGAATCCACTTCCCGTGTTGTACTAAACGCACGTGCATTCTTATATCATTTACTAGGCCCATTCAGTGTTCCACTTATGCGTAACTCTAGCCTACCTAATCCATTTACAGTGTACCAATTTAACGTGCATAATTTCCATTATCATTTGGCTGCATCATTTATTCCATGTTCATTCATGCTTAACCTTTAGCCTACATAATCAGTGTGATACGTATTCTATTCAGTGTACTAAACGTACGTGCATTTCTTTGTCATTACTAGGTCCATTCATTGTTCCATTTTGCATGCCATTAGCCTACCATAAATGAATGTATTACTTGACAGTGAAGCTCTTAACCATTTCTCTTAATTAATTAATGGCTCAGCTCCATGTCATCTTAGCATAATATAAAAGCAGTTAAACAATTGTTATTTACTATAATTAATGTCAATCACTTGTTATTCACTGTGAACAAATAACCGATTTATTTTCTTAATTAAATACAAAACAATAAGGTGCTTTTTATATTCTTAACAATATTTGCTTGGGTGTAATCCAAGCTGGTGACCTCGAAGTATCATAATTCGTATCACTCAGAAATATTATAGTAGGCCTACTCCATTAGCCACTTTCAACCGGTGATACTGTATGACATCATAAATTGTTAGCCCAGCCTGTCATTATAACAATCATTTTGCATCAATTAATCACTAGCATTAAATTAGTCATTATCACCTTAAACCGGCTTAAACTGGGCCCACTATATATATATATATATATATTATATATATATATATAGAGAGAGAGAGAGAGAGAGAGAGAGAGAGAGAGAGAGAGAGAGAGAGAGAGAGAGAGATTTTTGTTTCAAATTGACCAATGAGATCAACGTTGCGAAGTTATGCCGTAGTGAATGGGATATGTAACTAGTGGAGCAGATCATGTGGGAAAATTTGAAACTGAGTCGATGCCATGGCTGGGAACCAGTACTAGTAACTACCACTTAGATGTTGGTACCAGTACCACTCATTTGAAGTTCCAAATACCAGTACCAGTAACTCTTAAAAGTAATTGGTATACCACATAATCTGGTGGTATTTTGTTGGTATTTTCATTTAAAACACCAACCCTAGCCTGATCCTTTTCAAGTAACCTTCCTCAAGTTTCTTGATGCTCTTGGCCCTATAAAAACTGTTCTAGCTTGATTTTTATTACTGAATTTATAAAACCTGAAACCAAACGACCAAATCCTTTAGTAGAAGCTGCTCAAATAGTTTCTGCCCTTTCTCCAACTCAAGTCAGTGTGGAGAGGCTCTTTTCATCTATGCATTTCATTCTCCATGATTTGAGGTCATTTTTGTCAGAAACCTTGAATAACATTTTGTTTTTGAAGTCTAATGAACTTAACTGAAGTAGACAATGTTTTTTCTAATTTCAGTTAAATGATTTAAACTTATTTTTGTCAAGTGATGAAGAGGTTTATAAATTTTATTTAGTTACCGAGTGCATATATAAGAAATAGCTAGTATTTCATTTTGGCAATATTAAAGATAGATTGTACAGTGATCAGAAGGTTAAAAATTTTCTTTAGTTATGCATATATAGAGAATTTTTTTTTAATATTAAAAGTATTGTAATATAAAAAGTAGATTCTAGATGTATAAAGTGTTTGTAGACCTTATAACTATTAGCCAATAATACAACTAGTACCAGTGCCATTTTGGAAAGTTGGTAATATCAGTACCACTTAGTCACCAGTACCAGTACCAATTGAGTTAAAAATTATTGTACCAATACCAGTATCATTTATATTGCTGGTACCCAGCCCTCGATCATGCTATGAAATTGGCAAACATGCATTAGGGAATTCATGACGTCGTACTTCAGAAAAGTGGGATAAGACGGTTGTGAAGCAATTGCGAGCCCGAGGAGCATTTTCTATGGAAAAATAACGCGGAAAATTCTATATTAATAGGAATGGCTCGATTTAAAAATTTCCTCCTTTAAATTCCCACTTTCGGATTGACCGGAATTGCGAAATGACCGACATATTCAGAGGATGTAGTGCGAGAGTATACTTACACTATACAGTAGATTGAACTCTTTTAAACGAGCATCTGTTGCTCTATTTGCTTTTCATTTTATGAAATAGGGGGAGGGTGCAGTAACGGCATTTTTTGTACCTATTTGTTTTTTACTGACGACACGTAAAACAAGTTTGTATCATGTGGGGTCAGTCGTTATAGGCCTGTCTTGTTTTGATTCTATTTCCAATAAAATTTAACAGAAACGCCTTTTATACTTTTGAGAAATGAACGCTAAAAGAGAAAATTGACTCGATGTCAAGTGATGTCACTATCTCAAACTCGATACATATTTTACATCGACTGGTTGTATTTGGGTAAAAATATTAATAATTTCGAATTGGTTTCCAGTAAAACCAAACTCTTCTAAACGTAAAAAAAAAGTATTAATTAAAAATCTAATTAAATTATAATTATTTACATTAATCGCTCGTTATTACATTTACATTATTCAATTTTAAAACCTAATCTTGCATAAATAAGGTTCATTTGTTTGTATAGCGAATTTACAAGATCTTCAAATTGTCTTAAACTTATAAATGATTCCCTATAAATTCTAGTAAACGATTTAATATAACGTTTTATGCCAATTAACTGATTGTTTATTTTCTATTCCTTTTTATTAATTCATTTATTGTTTTATAAATTTATCAATTTGCTGTGCTTCATTTATCATTTTATTAACGTATAATTTCGTATCGTAATACCTTCTTGTTGGAGAGAAATAAACGATTTTTGTTTGTTTACTTCTTAAAATACGTTTTTTGTCATTTAATTTGGGTCAATTTGACATAAAAAGAATGTAAATTTATCGCACTCTCCATCATGGATGTAGTATCTGTCATCCCTGTACAACATGGCGCAAGTTTGGTTGTTTTGGAAACCGGGTTCTGGAACTCCATCGGTCTGTAATAAAGGATATTTTTTTACTATTTAAACTTAAAATAACCCGAATGTATGATTGTGTTTAGCTGGAAAGGAGAGAATTTTTGGTAAAATGAAATGGGGGGGGGGGGGAGTGAAAGAAGGATTATATTAAATTTCAAAATTTAATCTACGCAGTCTCTTCGTAGTTAGTGATATTGAACTTCTGTATAGTTTAATTGTCCATCAAATCGTTAAGAAAATTCTCGATTCCGACCACATCCGTACGTCTAATCGGCAAACTGTTCGTCTCTGTAACGTCACATTTAAAAGTGGGGGAATGATGTCGCATCAACGACTATAAGATCAATATCTAAAATTCTTTCATTAAAAATGATTAAAAGATGGTGTCATCTATCTGTTATGAATTATGAATAACATATACGACACTAATCAAATATTCACCTACATCTCCGATGAAGAGACTAGCTTTTAAACGAAAGTGTACGAGTCACTAACCTTGACTTTGAACGAAATTTGTTTGTACCATTTTAATTAACGATTACTTCAAACTCAGTTTAATAAAAATCTTGTTTTCATGTGCTCGCAGTGTATTCTTGTTCAAAAAATTTGTATCCGAGTGTGGCATATATATATATATATATATATATATATATATATACATATACAGGTGTGGTCGAATAGGTTGTGAGGTGCAAAAGGAATTAAGTCTTTAATTCTCTAATTTATTCCCAAATCCATTGTAAGTCTGTGAGAAGGCTGTCCTTTTCTTAAATGATACATGCCTGCTCGCACGATAACTCCATTACAATTAAGATGCCAACCCTTTACAATTGTCACGTCCCAAAATTAGCAACCTCCCCTTGCACGTCCTTCCTGGCTGCCTGCCAGTTTTCGAGTGCCTAAGGTGCCCCATACCCTGTTGCTCTGGGCATTAAGGGAAGGTTATAGGCGTGCCTATGCGGCATTCCAAAATATGTACAGTGTGTATAATACTGTATATATATATATATATATATAATATATAGTAGTATCGTATATGCTGCTAAAAAAAATAGGAAAGGGAGTTTACTTACCGATCCCCAAAATGGGGGTCCGAGTGCCATCTCACTTAAATCAACCCACAACCATACTCCATGCTCGTTCTCAACTCCTCCGACCCAGTAAGACCATTTTTCAGGCAAATCTAGACCTTAAAGACGCATTATTTTTTATTAAGAAAGTCACTTTAAGCTATTAGGAATATTCACACGCGAAAGGTCGTTCCTTCTGTACGAGAACCATGCAGTTGTATAATATTAAAACCTATGAAGTTTAAGGCCCAAAATAGAAGTAAGGGATAAATTTTAGTTTAAGGGCCAGGTCCCGTTCGATCAGCGCGGTTAAGCGACGTTGGATTTGTTTAGTAGTTGGGTGGGCGGCCTTTCTTTGCTCCCAGGCAATACCGGGCTAACGACATCTGATCGACATGACATAAAATCGACAAGTGATTGTAGGTTAGACTAAATTTGATTTAGGTAAAATAAGTTTGATCTAGATTAGGTTTGTGCTACTTTTCTATATAATTGGATTTCACGTTTCTAATCTGAAATTCAAGCGTATTATAAGAGCTGTATAACGCAACTACGTAGAAACGTCTGAGTTATAGAGTAAATAACTCACTTTTGCGCGGGTTGAAGATTGAGATTAATATCCATTTTCTAAGAAAGCTCTGCCATTGGTGGCAGCGGTAATTTTTTTTTTTTTTTTTAAGAACAGCTCACAATCTACAATAGTTATTGTTTCACGAGACAAAGCTATTCTCTATTATGAAGCTTTTAAACTTTAAATATTTGCCAATAGTTTCTTTTAAAATACTCGCAAAATCTTTAACTAAAACTATATATTTTACAAAACAGTCTGCTAATACCGTATTTTGTCTACTGATCTTACCATTTAAATAAATATATTTCGTGAGAAGTGAGAAAGTGTGACAATCGCTCAGACACGCCAAGTCTCCGCCCATTTCCTCGCACCTCTCTCGAGCTTTTATCCATCTCATTGGATGTGTATTATTGAAATGGAAGCAACTGTCAGATACCATCTCGAAGTTTTGTGGACATCTTTCATCAACTGCATTTGAAAACATTAATTAAAGAAGTTTGCTAAATCGCAAATTTATATAAACTTATCAGTATATTGTCTCTAAAATAGGCCTTACTTTTTTATTACACTGGAATTATTCAGAGTATCCACGAAAGAATCGTACAAATTTAGCTTATTGCGAGTGGCATTCGTACGATTATTTTGTGAACACCCTGTATTATAAACAGTTCCTAAGCTTTTTATTTTTTCTCGGAAAGATTCTAACTATTCGTTTCAAAGGATATCGTAATGAAGTTCAGTAGTATAGCCGCAAAAGGGGAGAGTGCAAGAATGTTGCAGGTTATTATGTAATGTTGCAAAGGGGGGTGGGGTTGTTGCAAAGGGGGAGGGGGGTTGCAAAAAAAAGAAAAAAGAAGAAAAGAAAGAAAAAAGAAAAAAATTCCCCCAAAGGGGGGGTGCTGCAGGTGCAACAAGGGGGGTCATGAAACTTGGAGGCGGCGTTATCCCCCAAGAGAAAGAAGAGAAAGGAGGAGAGGTGTTCACCTGGCAGGAGCCAAGTGCACACTAAGACTTCAGCCGAGTTGGCGTTGTTTTATAGGCTCCTAATCAGCCAGTTGGCTGAATCAACCAGTTGGCTAGGCCAAGGTGAGAGAGACGCCTGAAGGAGAGAGAGAGACAGCTGAAGAAGAGAGAGACGCCTGAAGGAGAGAGGAGAGGTACACATGCAGGAGGTACACACACATACGCACACATGCAGGAGGTACACATGCAGTAGTTACACATGCAGGAGAGAGAGAGAGCTGAAGGAGGGAGAGAGACGCCTGTAGGAGAGAGAGAGAGCTGAAGGAGAGAGAGAGAGAGAGAGAGTAGTTGCCTTTAAGGCATATTATTTTCGTTTTCCTAACCTAAGAGGCCACTAAGGGGTTTACCAAAGGGCCAAAAAGAGAAGGACCAGAGGTCCTTGCTCGGCTGGAGCCGAGCTGGGAATGAGTCTTCACCAGCTTCTCGATCTTTTATAAGCCTCTATTCTGGCTGAGTTGCCAGATCACGCCTTGTATTGGGGGGTGCTGAGTGCCAGATCGCACCATGTATTCTAATAAGCATTGTGTACCACAATATGGTAGATGAATTAAATAATTACACACTTAATTGAAATATAGATGTATATAGTGTTTTACAATAGATGTATATAGTGGATTATATGCAAAATATAACATTAACTTGAGCTTCCTTGAAGTTGAACTTATCGAAACAAATAACGTAGTTATCCATATTCAACCAACCATAGAAAACAGAATTATAGAAATATATATATATATATATTATGAAAATCATACCAAGCGTATATTATTTTAAACTATACGTAAACCACAATATATATTTATATAGTTAATCAGTTGGAAGAATCAAACATATAAAATAACAGTATGTTTATATAGATATTCAATTGGAAGATTCAAAGACGGAACAAATAACGTAGTTATCCAACCAACCATAGAAAACAGAATTATAGAAATATATATATATATATATATATATATTATGAAAATCATACCAAACGTATATTATTTTAAACTATACGTAAACCACAATATATATATTTATATAGTTAATCAGTTGGAAGAATCAAACATATAAAATAACAATATGTTTATATAGATATTCAATTGGAAGATTCAAAGACGGAACAAATAACGTAGTTATCCAACCAACCATAGAAAACAGAATTATAGAACGATGCAATTCGAAACACATGAGCCTCATCCCCTGCGAAGAAAATTGAAAAACGAAATTAAAGAAACGAAGAAAGTTGGAAATAACCAAAAAAAATTATCTAAGCTGCATCATATGTATAACGTTGCAGTATTCGCTTGAAGAAAGGAGAGGTTGCAAACTCTACTTGAATAAATGTAATTACCTAAACTGCACGCGAAGGAGTTTAAATAGATCCAGCAAATAAAGCCTTTGAACAATGATTTCATGTTTCAGAAAGATTTACGCATTAATAGAATTAGTAAAGTTACCCAATAAAAAATCGTTAGACAGAAATAATTGAAAAACGAAATTTAAAGAAACGAAGAAAGTTGGAAATACCCAAAACATAATCCGATAGAGGAAAGGATTTCCGAGAATCTGCCCAACTCGGTCGACCATATTTTACCTTTCTACGAGTCAAATCAAACAAAACCTCACCTCACTCCTTGTTTTCAGCATTCATTCATTTCACGTGTTTTATTGTGAATTTCATCCCATATATATATATATATACCCTTTGGGTAACCTTTGGTTAGCTTCCGCCCGAATTGTTCATTCTGACGAAGGTCAAGCTTTTCACTCCACCTTAGACCTACAGTTTAACGTGGAATCCGAACCACGCCTCATCAGCAGCCCAGCGTCTTAACCACTAGTCCACCTAGGGTACCCATTTATCTACCAACCACTCTTTTATTGTGTTGGAATCCGAACCACGCCTCATCAGCAGCCCAGCGTCTTAACCACTAGGCCACCTAGGGTACCCATTTATCTACCAACCACTTTCTTTTATTGTGTGGAAGGATGAATAGTTGGGTTTTGCTGCGCCGTGGAATCCGAGCCACGCCTCATCAGCAGCCCAGCATCTTAACCACTACACCACCGAGGCGCATATATATATATATATATATATATATATATATATATAAAGAAAGAGAGAGGGAGAGTTTTGTTCATTAATGGAAACTCTTAGTAAATGGAAATAGAAAAATGACAGAGGTTGTTTCTAGTGTGAAAGGAAAGCCAATGCTCTTAGTGAATGGGCTTTTATATGTAAGAGATCTAACCTAACTACGAAATACATCTCGTCAGGGAGTCGTTGCTTACTCTTCCACATTTCAGCATAACAGGATTATTGAACCGGGTTTAAAATAACAGGATCATTTGACCCGAGTTAGTAGTATATCCGAAAAACATTGTAATGCACGATTTTTTTCTATGTAGCAATAATAATTAACTCTTTCTCTCCGAATTGGTAAGCTTATCAACCTACAGGATTATTGAACCGGATTTAAAATAACAGGACCATTTGACCCGAGTAGTAGTATACCCTAAAAACATTGTAATGCACGATTTTTCTATGTAGCAATAATAATTAACTCTTTCTCTCCGAATTGGTAAGCTTATCAACCTACAGGATTATTGAACCGGATTTAAAATAACAGGATCATTTGACCCGAGGTAGTATGACAGATAGCGCCATGTATTCCGAAGACTGAGTTGCCAGATACAATCGAATTTATATATGTTACTCGTCGGTCCCGTTATAGCGGAATGGTACACGTCATAGCTCCACCCAGCTACATCGGCAGCCAATCACGACGAACATCTGGTCTTTTGGGCGGAGCTTGGCGATTGTGCGTATAAAAGGGGATATTTTCAGTTGGGAGTAACAGTAGCTATTTTCGCATCAGTGAATAATCATTCCTCAACCATGGACCTGTACGTCTCCCAAGATTTGTATGAAGAAAGTGATACTGCAGCATTAACCGCAATTAGTCTTTTCAATGCGATTGATTGTGGCGAATTATTTTCGACGCAAACAGTAGAAGATATTTGCAGTGACGCTCCTTACAATCCGACGCAAGGGACTACCATAGAAATGTAAGTGTCCATAATTCGAATTTATATATATATGGAGAGTTGTAGTATTTCGTCAAATAGATACTAGTCAAAAATGTCAATCAATGTTATTTCCCATCATGCTAAAATCGAAATTGGTAATCGAACCAAAGATATCTTCACATAATGGGATCTGTCTGTATACTCTGTATATGTTTTAAAAGCATTATTCCTTTAAGGTCCGATGAGGATTTGACACGTGTTATACAATCTTTTGAAGAACCTCGGAATATGGATGATATACTGATCAGTCAGCAGTGTCACACATCCTCCACCATGGACCTGTACGTCTCCCCAGACTTGTATGAAGAACGTGATACTGCAGCATTAACCACAATTAGTCTTTTCAATGCGACTGATTGTGGCGAATTATTTTCAACGCAAACCGTAGAAGATATTTGCAGTGACGCTCCTTACAACCCGACGCAAGGGACTACCATAGAAATGTAAGTGTCTATAATTAGAATTTTATATATATATGGAGAGTTGTAGTATCTCGTCAAATAGATACTCGCCACAAATGTCAATCAGTGTTATTTCTCCATTATGCTAAAATCGAAATTTTTATGGCGTTCACTCCTCGAACCAAAGATATCTTCACATAATGGGGATCTGTCTGTCTGTATACTCTGTATATGTTTTAAAAGCATTATTCCTTTAAGGTCCGATGAGGATTTGACACGAGTTATACAATCTTTTGAAGAATCTCGGAATATGGAGGGTATACTGATCAGTCAACAATGTCACACCGAAATAATGTAAGTGTTTTTCGATCTTTTTGGGATAAGAAGACACAATATATTTTCATAAATTTATTAAATGAAAGAAATCAGTACAATAAACGAATATACCGTTACAAATATACGAACAAAAACATTATAAGATACAACGAGTACGTACAATTGGAAAACGGTTTTTTATCTGTCTGCATACCATTTCATCGTTTCGGTGAGTGTGACACGGGTCAAATAAATTTTAAAAATTTATAAATTCTTTATCATTTGACATATGCATGAGAAATGAGACACAGTACATTCCGCAAACATTAGTAAAATATCCCTGCATACGAAATGGGTTCCATACAACTTCGGCAATATGTAACTGAGCGAGAAATTTTACAATAATAGGGTCACTCCAGGGTTGAGTACCGAGTGAATCAAAATAGTACAGGCGCTGTCTATTTTTAAAATAGACAGCGATCCAGTGAATCCCTTCATTACCGATGATGTCTGTGTTCGACTACCGCATTCTCGCGTACTTGGCAAACTCAATGTTTCGCAAACACGCCGATAAATTTGGAACGTGTGACTCGCTCCATTACTTTCTGAAGTGTATTAGCATCCATTTTAAAAGTCAGTGATAACGCTTCTAAATCTATCTACTTCTATTAGGGCTTGCGATTCGAGATATACTAGTACACTAATAGGAGCGTCTATAGGCTTGGCGAATTCCAGCCGCACTGAGATGTTACCGCTCTGCTGTGGTGTTAAATGGGTATTTACGCTAGCAGATAAGTCAGGTGTAATGTCAAACGGATAAAGGTTAAATTGATCAATGAATTCTTCCTGCGTTACCCCATTACCAAGCTCATCACAATCACCTGCAATATGGGTCAGATTACTATAGGCTCTCGCACAAAGAGGTAACACAGCGTCTGATGAATAGTCCGTACCCATTGTTCCACCCAAAGCAGTGCCATTAACGTATAGAGTATATTTTTAAGTCCGAAATTCTCGAATTTAAAGGCACTCTTTTTATATTTTCCATTCACCGAAGCGTGGTCCTGCATGCCGATTAATATCCTTTTAGGAAGATTTCCCAGGGCAATGTTTTCTATCTGCTTCGATGCCAACCCTGCAGGAACCGTATATAGTTTGATCTGCACTCTGTTAATAGGATATTTCACTGTAGCGTTTAGTAAATTTTTCTCAATTTCTAGTTGTTTTGGTGAACTTAATTTCACTCGCCGTACGCGGAGGTATGTGTCCATAATGTGAACCACAACGACTTTGCACCCTCTTCTTGATTCGCATCCAGATTTAAGCAGATCTCAGGACTCGTGCGGGTGAGCTTTATTTTCATATCCACTCCGTTCACAAGCAACTTCTCCTGGAAAGTGAAATCTGTGTGCAACCGTCCAAAACACTCGTGTATTTTCTTTTTAGAATTTTTAAAATTTGTCCTTTATACTATTTTCATCTTTAGTTTGATAATATCCCTCCGCACTTAAAAAGGTAGCCTTCGCTTCTTTGGAAAAGTTGAGGACATTTTCCAAATAGGCTCGTAGATGATAGTACCCCGTGTGCCTGCCGATATGTTGGTCTGATTTAAATATACGTCACACTGGTTGAATATGGCGTGCAGAAAGTTTGTTTCAGGGTATACAGCATATTTGTCATCGCAGGCCGTTCCATCAGAATGGGCTATACGTAGCTTAGCGTACATGTGCACACAGCTTGGATCAAAAAAGTAAGGACCTGAGCTGGGTATCACGAATTCTATAGGTGCACTCGGTGAACTAATTGTGTTTAAAGGGTTAATTGTAATAAAGTCACTGTGCTCAATAGAAACTTGGGTTGGCGGGAGCTCAAAAAAGGACAGCTCCGATTTACAGCATTGTGAACTACATGGGTGGATGAAGCGTGCCATGGCGAAATAGTGACTCCTCTCTCGACAAGTGGTAAACAAACTATGATTCATGAGATCAATATCCTTAGCTTATATCAGTCAAAAAAGTGGTCAACCATAGGTTTCATTCGCTTACAGCATTTCTTTTTTGATAGCCTTTTACGTTTAATACCACGTGACCCCTTCTTCTTCCGGGGAGCCCTCTTCTTCTTCCCGCCACCACGCATTTTTCTCTTTGCATCTTTGATGATTTCGTTCCGTGTACGCTTTAAATGTTTTTTTAGAGCTTCTTTAGGTTTAGCCCCGGCCAATATGTCTTCTGCAGTGTTAAGGCCTGATTGTAGCGCTTTTCTTCCAAGGTATCTGGCACCCCTCTTCAGCAAAGGAACAGCCGTACGTAGTATGGATGAAAATGGATCCAAGTCCACTACCGCGCTGGTATCGCATCCCTCGATAGACGGTGAAAGGCTTTCTATCCATTATAACTCAGTGCGTCGAAAGTGTAGCTTCACTGTTAAGCTCCCGTTACCGAATGGGAAGTTTTCGCCCTCAATCGTTCTTATTATATTGTGATATTGGTTATTAAATTAGTTGCGACATTCACATAATGGGGCCTGTCATATGTAATACTCAAACTCCTTCCTCTATGGTTGGGGATGTGAGCAATGCGCAGCAGGCGTGCCTGGGTATCCCCAACAAACTGGTGCTCCACTATATTACTGTAAATATAGCACATGTCTGGGGACCTTTCAGCCAATTTCTCCATCTTCAATTGATACATTAATCTGGACAAGTTATACTGTGTCTCGTGAAATGTGTCTCTTTGGAAGGCTGCGCTATATCGGCCGTTGGTTAGAATTTTTAACTTTCTATGTTCTTTAAGACGTCTGTTAGTCTTTGATTTTAGGATTAGTGTATGTGCAGGGTTGTTTACGATTTCATATACTAAATCATTCGTAAGGTTTGAGTTTCTTAAACTCACGTTTAAGCCTCTCACAACATCCTCGGCCGAACCATATTGACCCGGCCCTAGTCTTACTTCTGTACTGTAATACCGTGTAATCTTAGTCCGAGCGATGAGCATAGTTTCATCCATAGCTACCCCAGCTTTTTCACACTCGTCAATGTCTCTAAGAATCGTAAAAACGGTTTCTTTATGTTCAATATTTAAAAAGACGGTGTCCAGCTGAATTTCGCATATCCCCACCTCATACGAATCACGACCCAATTCAATGTGCCCATGGAGTTCTGTTACAAAGTTGGCTAGCGTGTTGTTAGGGTGTACAGACAGGGACGAGGAGGACGGGAGTGTGACGTAGAAATGGTTAGGAGCCATGTTGCATACTATTTAAGCTTCATTATTGCATCAGCTTTTATATAGGTGTTGAAGCTTTCTGGGTACCCTAGCCATTTCACCAGGTACATTTTTCTCCTTCCTGAACCTTTGCTTCCTAAAATTTTCTCAATTTTAAACACATTTTTTTCTAAATTAAACGCAACTTTCTGCAATTCCTCGCGGTAAAAGCCTCCTGAGATTTCTTCCCCATTCAAATCTTCAATGTAATACATCATTATCACACCTTTAGGTCTCACAGCCCTAACTTTAAAAATCTCGCGTGTCCATCCTTGCTCAAAACCCTTTGCGAATTTATTCCCCGAACGCGACAGCCTTACATAATCATTGATTTTGAAGCGCACAGAGTGTGGTGGTGGTGGTGGTGGTGGTGATCCATCTCTTCTCTGGAGCGTACCTCTTTCTAAAACTTCGTTAGGTGTTGCCCCAATCGTGCGATGGTGTGAGCGGTTGTAGGATGATGCCAATGATTCCAGAATGTCTAGAAATCTGTATGTGTTTTTATGTGTAAAATAACGGTGCATGCGTTCCTTTATGGTGCGCTGAACTCTTTCAGCTAAAGAAGCCTTATGTATAGAATTGGTTGTGTAATAGCTGATATTAAACTCTGTCAACATATTCTGAAAAGCACGGCCTATAAACTCCTTCCCCATATCCGTACAAAAATAGCCAGGAACCCTGTTTTCTTTTAACATTAGCGTTTTGGTGGCTTTAGCAACTGTTTCAGGTGATTTATTTTTCAGAGGAACTAGCCACAGATATCTAGAGAGCACGTCTATTATGAATAGAATGTAGCGGTAACCATCGTTATACACAGAATATCTTTGCATGTCTGTTAAATCTGCTTGCCAAATAGAATCAATCGAGGAAGCCGTTGTCTTGGCTGTTTTAAACCTTTTTCTCACAGGCTTATGAAGCGTATAAGCGTCCTGCTCCCTCAAAAATCTTTCAACATCTTTTTTTCCTACTCCGTAAACACTTCTGTACAGTCTATCTACGCCGCCGTAAGAGGATGGGGTAGAAATGTCATAATAGCGTTTAGTTAATACGTTAGCCATTTGCGTATTTTAGAGGCACGTGGATAGTGTTGGTTTAACCTCTTCTTGCTCCTCTTCAAAGTGTTACCGCCGGGGTGACGGCGCCTTCAATTGTGTCACAGGCGTTGCATGTTCCAAGTCTTTTAACCTGTTCAGATTTCCTATCAACGTTTTAGGGACATTTATTTGTTGTAGCCTTGCTTTAATATGCTTCCATCCTGATGGTGATGGCCTATCCCACTTTCTCACCAGATCATGGACAATGTCTACGATATTCGATCCCTGTACCTTTGATCCTTCCACAATGATCTCCCTGTATCGGTCCATTGTATGGCGGGGTCCTCATTCAATAGATTATAAAGACTTAAGCCTTTACTCCTCAATGTAAGTGGGAGGGTATTTTTTAATACGTGTTCGATATGTTGTGTGGCTAATCTTTTTGGTTGGTCAGCTGTGTCGCGGGTACAGATCCTATGTCGCCATCGTCCCCGTGCTGTGCCTAATAACCACAGGAATCTCTGTAGGGCTCTTATAATTTTCGTACTCGTGAAGAAATTTCTGCAGAGCTTCTTGGTATAAGATTCTTTTCTCATCAGGTGTTTTTTCACTGTTTAATAGGGCTAACAATTCGCTTTCCATTCTTTTAAGTCTGCTTTTACGGGGATCTAGATACGTGTCTGGATTCCTTTGCAGTGAGGCGTACACCTCGTGGGGAATCACTACCACTTTCTTCATTATATTAATCTAGTCAGTAAAGGACCCAAAACTGAAAATAAGATGGGGAGAAATGACCCTCCTGTTTGTACAATAATTCGCTTTTTCTTCGCTACAGTTTGGCTTTTACGAGCGAGTGCACGTATTATGTTCTTGTAGCGGCGTAGGCGAGCCTTCTGATGGGTTTTCATTGATACATTGCAATTTATAACGTTAAGACAGATTTCACAGATGCATTTTAAAAAGTCGGCATCGATATTTTTAATAAACATCTGCTGCATTGCCCGAGGCAGTCGATGATAGATTTTTATTAATTCACGGTATTCCTTTAGTCTCTTTGTCATTCTGGAATATACACTGTTTCAGGCTCGTTTGGAAATATATTCGTTTGCAGAAGCACTCTAAACGTGTTTCGCGGATGAAGGTCGCAAAGCAAATATCCGTAACGCGTGCTTGTAGCTTCTTTATAAACTTCCAAAAACTCCTTACGCTGATTCGGGAACATTTGATTGGCTAATACCCCAATTTGTGATACATCTCTACGTTGCGCGAATAAGACTAGATATTGCGTATTTAACGACACATGGCGCATGTATCTATTTTTGAAAAATAGATTCTGATTGATGAAGAACACGCTTATGTTAAGATGGTGGGAGAATACTGTAAATGTCTCGGCAAACGTTTTATCCATCTCCAACATGAGATCGTCAATTACAATGATTGTATGTTCATTTCCCTTTAACGAATTAACGTCATATACGCCTTTGTGGAACAAAATATCATCTTGGTACTCGTTGAACACTGATTGATACGTCGAATAGCACCATATAACTTCATGCACAAATTTCGAGAACATCTCCCCCTTTTCTTTAATGATTTTAAGCATAAACACAGTTTTACCACATCCTGTAGGTCCAGATATAATACATGTGGATGGGCTCGTGAATCTGAATTTTTCTACAGAGTCCATTTCTAACACGTCACACTCCTAAGTGAGTCATTTACAAAATATTACAAATTTTGAGTGCTGATCCTTATATTTCTTCACCCACAGAACCGTGAATGACGATGAGGTAGAGCAGCCCATCATTACGGATGACCTCGACGACAGTGTAGTTGTGATCTCCTCCCCTGAACCCTCACCAGCGATAAAGGTAACACGTCCAAAGCGGAGGTATGAGATACCCACGTCAGGTATAAAGCGACCGAAATACGCGTCTGTTGCAGCGGTAATAGATCCCCAACCCTCAACCCCTTACGCAACAACACCCCCAGCAGCACCTAATATATCCCCTTATTCATCCGCCGCCCCCCGTTCTGTTAAGTCTACAATAATAGAGCCCCAACCATCAACCTCCTACGCAACAGGGCCCCCATCAGCAGCACCTTCCGCTAATATATCCACTAATTCCGCCCCCCGTTCTGTTGAGGATGGTATAACGCTGGAATTGGTGCGATCCGCAGCCCCCACCCCAGCCTTGACTAGAAATCGGTATAGAGTCAGGGTCGACCCTAGAGTCATGTATAGCAATGGTATTGAGCGCGGACTACGCCGGGTTGTAGAGCGTATTATAGAGTTTGCTCTTCAGAATCGTGACGAGCGTGAAGTCAGGACGAGTATGTCCTTTGGATTCGGGTCAGATGACGGTGATGTAGACGATTATTGGGTGATAGTGCCATTTAGACGTTTGGTGGCTGAAGATGTAGAATATATATTAGGGCGTATAATGCAAGCCGCCCAAAGTAGTATAGCCTTCAATATGGACAACTTCACGGTAAATATTGACCATGTATACCGTGTTGCGGGTCATAGTGCCATACCGTATACTCTTAACTTCAATTCTCAAGCTATTTATAGACGGCATATAAACGTCGATCGTGGTTGCGGCTTTATAGCAGTACTCTTAGCACGTATGTTTACTGTACAAAATACACGAACTCAAAAAATTTGGTTGCCTACAGTCGTGGAGCATGCCCGTAAACTAGCTGAAGACTGTGAACTTGAATTTGACTGTAATATGGGTCCTGAAGAGCTGAGAAGAGTAGAACAGGAAATGAATGTCCGCATAGTTGTGTTTGGGTTGGATGATCGTCGTAGGACTGTGTATGTTTTTAAAAGCTGTGTGAGAGATCGTACAAGGCCCCTACTTATTTTAGGATTGTCAGGGACAACGTATCTCCCCATCCGTAATGGCTTTACGCGAGTTATGACAAAAGTCGAAAATATGGGAGACATCATGATTTGTGTAAGGGGTGCCTCGAGTTTGCGGATGATATAGTGAGACATTGTAAAGAATGTCACATGGTATGTGAGCAGTGTAAAAGCACCAAATGTGAAAGCCGTGTAGTTGAAGCTGAAAAGAGAGACTGTGATGTGTGTAGACGCACATTTTTCAATAATAGCTGTTTTGATTTCCATAAATCAATTGCACGTGCAGGAAATGAGAATCTGTGAATGTGGTATGTTTCACACAATAGATAATTGGGGAAAATTTAAGCACAAGTGTGACGTAATTCACTGTCCTACATGCCAGGAGGAATATAAGGCGGATGGAGTAAAGCATGTATGTTATATGAAGATGCTAAGCCTAAAAATAACCCCTGTATAACTGTATACTACGATATAGAAACATATACGAACGCTGAAACCAAAGAGGTAATTCCACATTTACTTGTGAGCCAGACTATCTGTGATGAGTGTATGGATATCGAATGTGACGAGTGCCCCAAATGTGGTAAACGGACAAACGTTTTTAAAACGAATGTCAGCGATAGTCCTGTGAAACTATTTGTGTCCTATATTGTCAAGTTAGCCGACAAGTTCAAAAAATGACTGTGTATATTCTCGCCCATAATGGGGCAAAGTTTGACACGCAGTTCCTTTATAAGGAGTTGCTTGAACACGAATCCTCTGAGATATTTACAGGTGATCCATTGAAAAGAGGCAACAAATTAATACAGATGCAGATAAGAGGCAATGTACAATTTAAAGATACTTTATTATTCACACCTTGTAAATTAGCAAAGCTACCCAAGGTGATGGGAGTAGCAGCTGAAGTTTCCAAAGGATACTTCCCATACACTTTCCTCACCAGCGAGACTTTAAACTACGTAGGCCCACCACCCCCCAAACATTATTTTGACTGCATGGATGAACGTGAAGACTTTGATCGATACTACGACAGTTTTAATGAAAGTAACCCTTATAATATAGCTGATGAATGTGAGCGTTATTGCGTGAATGATGTGCACGTGCTTAGAGTATGTTTCCAGGCCTTTAGAAGGATGTACATAGCCCGTTTCAAATGCGATCCACTGCAAGTCGCAACCACCATCGCATCATTATGTTTTACGGTGTTCAAGAATAACTTCATGCCGAAAGACACCTTAGCCATTATTCACCGAAACAATCCCCGCAGTTACGGGCACAAGGCTATTTACTGGCTCATACACCTACAGCAACAGACAGGTGTATACATAAAGCACGCCCGCAACACGGGTGAAGTACCCATTAAGATTAATGGACGTGTTTTTTGGGTTGATGCGTTAAGTGAAAACCGTGTCACTGGTGTGAAGACTGTGTACTCCTTTAACGGTTGCTGGTGGCATGGATGCCCCCGTCCTGAGTGCGGAGTCACCGGAGATATCAACGGTAGGTCTCCTGCCGACTGTCTTGCATCGACCCCACCCGCGATCAACTTATAGGATCACAGTTCACTCACAAAGTCTTGTGGGAGCATGAATATGATGCACGGATGGAGACAGACGAGGTGTACCGTGAGGAAATAAAAGCGATCAAGCGTTCAATGGTGCTGGATCCTCTCAAATGTGGTGATAGCTTGTTTGGAGGACGTACAAATCCTTTCAGACTATACTTCCCACCTACGGAGGGCGTGAAGCTCCATTACTACGATTTCTGTTCCTATATACCCATACGTGATGAAGAGCAATCCGTACCCCGTGGGCGCTCCTGAGAAAAGGTGGGGCCTAGCCTACCATCCATCAATGAATTTTCAAAAAATTTGAATGATCGTTACTTTGGGATCTCTTTCGTAGACGTACTCCCCCCACGCAATTTATGGATGCCGATCTTACCTGTCGTTATCGACGACAAGCTCATGTTTCCCCTGTGCGTGAAGTGCGCGGAAGAGGATAACGGCGAATGTAACCATATACCCCACCAGCGTAAGATCAGAGGCGTATATACAAGTCCTGAGTTGGCCCTAGCCGTGCGCCATGGTTATAGAATACTGAAGATACATGAGGTGTGGAGGTTTCAGAAGCTACCCAACCTTTTCACACCATATATAAACACCTTTTTGAAGGATAAGGTTGAGGCATCAGGGTATCCGCGAGGAGTTGATACCGAAGATGAAAAGTCTGCCTATATTCAACGTTACCGCGACCGCGAAGGTATACAACTTGATCGTGTCCAAATGTAAAGAATCCTGGCAAGCGCTTTAGTGCAAAGTTTGTCTAAACAGTCTATGGGGAAAATTTGCGCAGAATACCGGCAGAGGGAGCATTCATTTGGCACAAAGTTATAGCGATGTCTGAATTATGCCAATGCCCCCGATAAAGAGGTCATGGAGATCGTAAATGTAGGTAATACTTACGTAATAAAGTACAACAACACTGAATTTGCCACAGATACCTCAAGGGTTACAAACATACCTGTGGCCAGCTTCACAACAGCCTACGCCCGTATAAAACTTTGGGGTCTATTGCACTCTTGGGCGGAGAGTATTGTATGCCGATACAGATAGCGTGATATTCACAGAGAGGGAGGGTGAATACATGCCCACTATTGGGGAGTTCCTCGGCGAGCTCACTGATGAGATCAAGGATGAGTATGGGGACAACGCATACGCCGACTCTTTTGCCTCAACAGGACCTAAGACTTATGGGGTACGGGTCAGGGTGGGGGATGAAATGAAATATATCGTGAAGGCAAAGGGTATTACGCTCAACCATGCGAATCGGGAGGTTGTTAACTTTGAGTCGTTGAAGGATCTAGTATGTTTGGATGAACAACCTCACCAACTAATTGTAGGCACCCACAATTTTCGGGCGCAGAAGCTGGGAGGCGTGAAGGAACTTAGGGGTACGATGGTTTGCCGTAACACCTATAGAAAACGTTACCAGTTACCTGGTACCTATGATACCGTACCCTTTGGATACCAATGATGCTTCTAACTCACACGTCTTGTATATAATCGTATCTATTTGTAAATATATATATATATATATATATATATATATATATATATATAACTTGAATATCTCGTTTATTAAATCGTATTTGTAAATACAGTATATATAACTTGAATATCTCGTTTATTAAATAAATCATGTTTCAAATAGCGTTTCACTTTCTCCTTTGTGTGTGTGTGTGTGTGTGTGTGTGTGTGTGTGTGTGTGTGTGTGTGTGTGTGTAGGTGAAAGTTCTAAGCTCCGCCCACTGTAAGACCGTGAGTCATGCTACTATCTGGGAGTCCCTGCGTGGTCAGTCGACCGCAGTAAGCCCGAGAGATCAGACGTGTATTCAGATCAGACGTGTATTCAAATGGCTACCTTTAATATTGCTTGTACAACGTTTACGAAATGGTATTCAGTAAAGTGCCAGGATGTGGTGGATACCGAAAAACTTCCTATTCATCCCTCCTATGCCTCTTTTAAAAACACATTGGATTGTGCGAAGTTCCAAGATGTACAAATACTCTACGGATGTTCTGGTGAGACCGTTGAAGGCTTTCGTTGCACAGACGATGTGCTGAAGTATACTGCAGAGCTAAACTTTATAAAGTCTCACATACACCGTGAAGTAAAAGAAACAACGCGTGCAGAAGAGAAGCAGCAGGTATGGATAATGAGTCTTGCTGATGGGTGGTGTGACAAGTGGTATTACGTCATGCTACACCATGTCGATTACTCATACCCTACGACTGGAAATGTGAATCTCGTGATCATGGACAATCTTAAGTATTTTTATCACTATATTAACGTATATCATGATGAGGTTCGTCGTGAGGTTGTGGCTAGTGCCCTGCGTGAATTTTTAACAGAGTTTAGAGACGAGTATCGTTTGATGGGCAGAAAGGAAAAATATGAACATATGTTCCTTTCAAATAGTGCGCCGGAGTGTGGAGATGTTTAGTAAAATGTTCCTAGTTCTTATCCAAAATGTCTGGTGCGTAGGCTGGTAGTGATATTCTTGTACCGGTACAACAATTCGACTCGCGGAACAAGCCCATTCGCGTATCATCGAGTCAGCCGCCCGTCGAACCATTCCTGCCTACCTGCGTGCCTCACACGGCTCATAGTTATCTCAGAGCTTGAGCCGAGTGGACGTGCGCTCCTCAAATACGATGGAACTTCCTTTGAGCAGCATTCTCAACGCCTCGTACGATGTGTCCGTGACGAAATCGTTGCGCGTATTCAGGCGTAATTGCGGTACCATTAGTTATGTACTGGAAACGGAATGTAGACCGACAAACAAACGGGTTTATTTAAGTATCGAGGAGATGAATAGAATCTTTGTGATAGTTGAGAAGTGGAGTGAAGATCGTTATAAAATACCTGCTAACGTAGGTACAAGAAGAGAGCAGATTAGTGACGCACCCTTTTTAGGGTGTGACAGTTGCCCCAACTTTGTCCTACAATGCTATTCAAAATTTTCGTGTTGCATATTGATATAAAAAATACCCACCTGCAATGTTTTGAAGATTCATGCATATTCGAGTGAGCACCAGCAATTTGAAAAATAGCAATTTTGCTTATACGGCATACGCGCCTATATATGAGATTACACAACCATCATAAGGGATATTAACACAAATCATTTGCCTGTCTTAATTAAAAGCTGTTATCACTAACACAAAAAAGTTAATAATTCTTATTCTCTCATGGTACATTAAGGGGTTTTATCATATATTCACAAGGTATTATTTCTCTAGAGCAAGAAACCATGATTTCTGTTCGGAAACAGATGATCGTTTGCGCTGATTAGGAACGCGGAGTCTGTCATTTTCAACTACTTGAAGGACTTCTTGAAAGCGCTCCTCATCCCTGGCAACATTAAGAAAGTCATGGCAAAGTTTTACACCACACTCTGCAGCCTCATTGACGACCTGAAGCTTGTCCACAACCCGTTTCATGTTCAGGTAGTCGTCATGATCCGCCCATTCACTGGCTGGACTGTGGAGAAACTGATAGGGCATGCCTAAAATGGTGAAGAACCGGCTTGAGTCAGGCCCAATTAGGTCCACCAGGGCAGTGCCACTTTCTGGGACAGGGGGAAGATATGGCTTTCCATAGCCCCCATGATTGAGCCCCACTCTCTTAGTAACTTCAGTGCCTTCATGGCAAAGAAGGGCCTTCCTCATTTCCTCTTTTGTCCTTTCTTGTACTTGGGACGAGAACAAAGCCAGTGGGGCCAACAACTGCACTCAGCTGGGTCGGCGAGATGTTGTTTCGAACACTGCATGAAACAAGTTCTGCCGACTTCAGAATATCATGGGGCACAAAAATTGAAACTCCCTCTTTCACTGTTCTCCGATGTTTTCTCTTTGGTTCAGCAGTGCTGGCCTCATCAATGTCATCGTCCTCATCAGAGCTAATAGGTGAATCAATATCAGCCTGTACATTCTCAGCATGATCACATTGCTCTCTCTCTTGTCGCTTCTCTTCTCGCATCTGCCTTTTCTGTCGCTTCTGAACCTTTTCTGTGAATACTTTGTTTACCCCAGAGTAGGTAGCTACTCTGTCACTTAGCATGCTTTTCATAAAGAGTATGTCAGTATCGATGGCATCTTGTTCGGCCTGAGTTTTCCCCTTTTTCGCAGCCGCCATGTCTTTCAACACTGTGTTCTTATAAAATTTCATCATCAGGCTCAGTTCTGATTTAAACTTCATAATTCCAGGATCATCAGCCCGTCTTCTATCCTCATTCTTTTTCATAAGCATCATGTAGTCTTTGTCATAGTAAGTTTTAATCACTCGGCCAATATTGTTCCTGCCTGTAATGGTCGGGACATTCGCCTTCTGGTAATGCAAAAGCACATTGTCAATGGTGGCAGATAAAGCCTGGTCCCAATGCATATCCCGAAGGTTTGCTAACAGACATAGTAAGACCTGCCTATTAGTTGGCAGTTTGCAGCCCTTTATTTCCTTTCCTTCTTCTCGGGGTACGGTGCCCAATAACATTCTGACATACTCATCACCTTGCCGTGTATCCATGATTAAATTCTCTATTCACAACATCAAATCACTGTCAAGGGAAAAGAAAAGAGCATCATTAAAATTAAATGCAATAAAATAATACGTGGAAAATTTGTGGGTCAGCATTCCAGACCCGGAAATGAAAATCTGATAAAATGTGCTATTTTCACACTTATTTATGAAGTTCATAAACTGAAATAGCAATACTTGCTGGTACGACGGTGCTAGCTCAAACATGCACCTATCTCCAAGAAAATTTACAGGGGTGTTTCCTAGATAAATACACAACAATAAAACTTTGAACAGCATTGTAGGACCATTTTTTGATTTTTGGAGGGCAACAGTCACACCCTAACCCTCATACGCCGTTGTATGTACGTTGTGTATAAATAACGATCGGCCGTGCATTGATATAAGGCTGATGTGGAAGAATGCTTCTGATAATAACGCTCTTATTCCTACGCGAAACCGTTTCATCTTCGACAGAATGTTTGAAATCGTCGGATTCCGTAAACTGAAACCTATATTAGACGCGCGTGTTACGGACATGCTTTATTTTGATACAGTACTTGAATACGCGTACACCGCTCTGCTCGATGGGTTTACCGAGTGTAGGGCTGGTGAGAATGGTCTAGTGCTGGATGTTTATTTAAAAAGTTTAGACTCTTTGAAATACCATGAACTTTGGTACAAAGCAATTGATCGGTACAAGGCTGAGCTCACCTACACCGTTCACCCTGAAGAACTATTTCTTTATATAACGCGCAGTTGTCGTAACGATTTAGAAGATTATTTCAATTGCTGCTATGTGAGTGAGTTCACGATTGAAAACCTCGAGTCGTAGAAATAAACCCTCGATTGGAAAAGCGTTCTTATAAACTTGTGTTTAATGTAGCTAACGATGAACTCTTTGTGCGTGCTTTTGATTGTATTCTAGACGTATTTAAAGATGACTTACCAACCGGTTGTAAAGTGGGAACAAAATAGTACTGAACGATATGAAAGCCCTTCATATCGAATACAGGTTTCCCTATACTTTAAGCGGTGAAATATTATTAAGCCGCATATACTGCGTAATGCAGAGCAATAATGAGTAATTGTAAACTCGATTAAGACCGAGTTAGTATTTTGAAAAAAAAGTGATTGTATTATATTTTGCTTGACATTTCCCCGATTATACGCATATTTCTATTGAAATGTATATTTATTTGAAAAGTATATTTTTATAAATATATCTCCATAATTGTGTGTGTGTGTGTGTATATTTCTCCTGTACTGTTATGTACATATTTCTATTGAAGTGTATATGAAATGTATATTTTATTTATATATATATCCATAATTGTGGTACACAATGCTTATTAGAATACATGGTGCGATCTGGCACCTCAGCACCCCAATACAAGGCGTGATCTGGCAACTCAGCCAGAATAGAGGCTTATAAAAGATCGAGAAGCTGGTGAAGACTCATTCCCAGCTCGGCTCCAGCCGAGCAAGGACTCTGGTCCTTCTTTTTTTGGCCCTTTGGTAAACCCCTTAGTGGCCTCTTAGGTTAGGAAAACGAAAATAATATGCCTTGCTATCAATGGCAACTACTCTCTCTCTCTCTCTCTCTCTCTCCTTCAGGCGTCTCTCTCTCTCTCCTACAGGCGTCTCTCTCCCTCCTTCAGCTCTCTCTCTCTCTCTCCTACAGGCGTCTCTCTCCCTCCTTCAGCTCTCTCTCTCCTGCATGTGTAACTACTGCATGTGTACCTCCTGCATGTGTGCGTATGTGTGTTGTGTACCTCTGCATGTGTACCTCCTGCATGTGTACTCTCCCCCCTTGGCTGATTAGACGTATATAATAATAATGTATACAATAATACTGCTAAAAAGAGGTATCTGACAACCATTTACAGCCAACTGGCTGATTAGGAGTCTATAATAATGTATACATTGGTATCGCGGTATCTGGCAACTCAAGCCATTTACGCCAACTGGCTGATTAAGAGCCTATAAAACAACGCCAACTCGCTGAAGTCTTAATGTGCACTTGGCTCCTGCCAGGTGAACACCTCTCCTCCTTTCTCTCCTCCTCCTCTCTTGGGGGATAACGCCGCCTCCAAGTTTCCCCCCACCCCAACCCCCTTTTGCAACAACCCAATCCCATTTGCAACAACCCCCCTTTGCAACAACCCCACCCCCTTTTGCAACATTACATAATAACCTGCAACATTCTTGCACTCTCCCCTTTTGCGGCTATCCTACTCCTCTTAATAAAAACATCAGTTGGTAATAAATATTCAAAAATGGTGTTTCTGTTGACTTCTATAAGGTAGACTAAGGGGTACTCAGACAGGACATAAAAAAGAATGCACCTCCAATAGAAAATATAGCAAGAAATATAAAATTATAATTCTACTGTATAATAAATATCTAATTCTATAATAAATACCTAATTAATCGCTTTCTTTGGTTCGAAATTATCACTTATTTGAAGTACAATCGGAAATGAGTTTTCCTGAACACTTTTCCTTTTTAATTATAAATAACTGGTAACCACTAATAATTATTTACAAATATATCAACGTAAATAGTGTCGTAAACTATGACTGGATTTGGAACAAGATGTAAAAGGGAATTTGATTGATTAATTGACTGAGGTTAATTTAATTTATCAATGGTATTGGAAAGTTTTCATAATACAGCACCCTACTCGTATCCCCGATCGCCTTGGAAATAGGCCCAACATTTTGGATTTATTTCTTTCCTTTCAGCCTTCTTCTTACGCTGTGAAACTTTTTTCTCCGTTGGGCTCCTCCGACTACAATCTTATATCTGTTTCCTGTCCTACTGCTCCAATTCGGCCTTTTGATCTTCCCAAGAGGAGGCACCTTTGGCACTTCGGCGCCACTGATTGGGAGACCTTTAGGCAGCACTTCTGTGATTTCCCATGGAATGATTACTGCTTCCATGGTCGGGGCCCTTCCGACTGTGCTCAGCGCATCACGGAGGTGATTCTCTCGGGCATGGAGGCGTACATTCCATATTCTACTCCTATTACTAATGCAAAGTGACCTTGTAATTAACTTTACTTGTTCTAATGATATCCGCAACAGCGAGGAGTCCTTCAGAAGGTACCGTCGCTATCCAACTCCTCACTCTCAATCAACTTATATTTCTGCCGGAATAGTGGAAAATCTGTTCTTCGACTCGCCAAAAATTCGTTCATCCGACAAAAATGTGAAAACCTATCCAATTCTATTTCTTCTCGCCTTTCTGGCATCTAGCTAAGAACCTCTTCAACAACTTTATTTCCTCTTCTTTCCCTCCTCTATTTCATTCCGATGACACAGTTGCCGTCTCTTCTCCTGACAAAGCTGAACTTTTCGCTCAATCTTTCGCTTACAATCCAACCCTCGACGATTCCGGTGCTGTTCCTCCATCTCCTCCTTCCTTTGACCCTATTATGTCTGAAATTAGAAACTCTTCCAAAGATGTTTTTTCTGCCCTATCTGGGCTCAACTCTAGGATGGCATACGGTCCTGATGGTGTCCCTCCTCTTGTTCTTAAGAACAGTGCTTCTGTGCTGACACCTGCCTAAGCAAACTCTTTCGTCTTTGTCTCTCATTTGGTACTTTTCCTTCCCTGAAAGTTTGTTTTGATTCAGCCTGTCCCAAAGAAGGGTGACCGCTTTCAACCCTCCAACTATCGTTCAATTGCTTTCATTTCTTGCCTTTCTAAAGTTTCTGAATCTATCCTTAATAGGAAGATTCTTAAACACCTCTCTACTCATAATTTTTTTTCAGATCGTCAGTATGAGTTACGCAAGGGGCGCTCTACTGGCGATCTTCTTGCATATCTCTCTGACTTTTGGCCATCCTCCTTTCGGGACTTCGCTGAAAATTTTGCTATTGCGCTAGACATATCTAAAGCTTTTGATAAAGTCTGGCACAAATCTTTAATTTCGTAACTGCTCTCCTTCGATTTCTATACTTCTATTTGTGCCTTCATTTCTAATTTCCTTTCTGTCCGATCTTTCGCTGCGATTGTAGATGGCCACTGTTCTTCTAAAGCTATCAACAGTGGCTTTCCTCTTGATTCTGTCTTGTCACCCACTCTTCTCCTTTTACTTATTAATGACATTTTAATTCGCACTTCCTGTCCTATTCACTCCTATGCCAATGATTCCACTCTTCACTTCTCCACCCGCTTCCCAAAGCGAACCTCTTAACAGTCGCTCCATGATTCGCGTAGGACAGCTCCTGATCTTTCTGCTATCTCTGACTGGGGCAGAGAAAACCATGTGGCTTTCAATGCCTCAAAAACTCAGCTCCTTCTTGTGTCTACTCGTTACAATCTTCCACACCACTATCCCCTTACCTTCAACAACACCCAACTCAGTTCTTCCTCTTCTCTTAACATTCTTGGCGTTTCCTTTTCTCGGGATCTTTCCTGGAAAGATCACATATACTCTCCTTCCAAAACAGCTTCTAAGAGGTTAGGTGTGCTGTACTGCCTCCGCGGTTTCATCACTCCCATTCAGTTGCTGTCTCTGTACAGGGGTCTTGTTCGCCCTGTATGGAGTATGCTTCTCATGTGTGGGGTGGCTCAACCCATACAGCCGTACATGACCGAGTGGAATCAAAGGCTTTTCGTCCTATCAATTCCCCGCCTCTTACTGAATGTCTTCAATCTCTTGCTCTTCGCCGCAATGTTGCCTCACTCTCTTTTTACTATCACTATTATGACGGACATTGCTCTTCTGAACTCTGTAACTGCATGCTTCCTCCTTTAAGGAGAACACGCAGTACCAGACTTTCTACACTTTGTTATTCCTTTTCTGTCCAACTCTCTAACGTAAGGGTTAATCGGTATTTTCACTCTATCATCTACTCAACCGGTCAGCTCTGGAACAATCTTCTTCAATCCATCTTTCCTCTTGTCTATGACCTCCCATTTTTCACACGCAGAGTATCTAGGCATCTCGAAAACCACTGGCCTTGATTTTGGCTCTTTTTCTTGTATTAGGGGAGTGCGGGCATTCGCCCTTGGCCGTTCCTGCGTAAAAAAAGGAAAGGAAGGGATAATATTATGTTTGTCATGAAGAGATAAGTAACGTCCCCTTCAGTAAGGGAACAGTTGGAAGGTGATAAATACAGTGCTTATTAAAATCAAGAATAAGAAATTGGCACGGGTAAGTCACATCTTTAGGAGAAAATATTGGTGAAAGTAAGTCTTTACAGTAAATAGGCATGGGCAGGTGCCTTTCATGACAAAGATTGAGAGCATAGTGTAAAGGTGGTAGCCCAGTGGAGGCATAAGAGGGCGAGGCAGACTCTGCCAGACGCAGGGATAAGTGAGGCTTAATTTACTTGGACAGTTAGGCATTTAGTTTCAGAGTTTTTGAGCATAGTACTAAAACACTATGTGAAAAACTATTTATCCATGCTAACTCGAGACATGACTTGCGACTGTTCATAAAAGCCTTGAGACATGACTTGCGACTCGCCAAAAATTACTTGAGACTTGACTTGAGACCCGCTCTCAGTGACTCGTGACTTACTTCAGACTCAGCAAAAATGATTTGTAGACAAGTCTGGTACTGCCTACCTCTGTGGATTTTATCTCTAACTTGTTCATTTCTTTATGCTCTCTCTCTCTCTCTCTCTCTCTCTCTCTCTCTGTCAGCGTAAAATTCACTTCGGGCTTACAAACTGAAATGATGTTTCGTAATTGTAAAATGTTTCACGTTTTATTGAGGCTTTGTTTTTTATACTGTTTTTTATTTATTTGATTTCGTGCGTATATATGCGGTTCTTTCAGTGTAAAGTTTGTGAAGATTTTCGTATTGGCTTCGTAAAGATCATTGTTTACATCTCTAAAATGAGAACCTTGACAAATGAACAATTAATATCAAATTTATATAAAGTGAAAATGTGTAAAATCAAAGGCAATGAGAAGGTTTACTCTTTTCAAGTTCTGAATTATTCTTTCTGTTCTTGCTGTATTCCTGCAATATCCTTTACATAGTAAATAACCTTTATGCATGTGATTAATCTCTTCTTCAATTAAAATGCATACGATGACTTGTCTAAAGCTACCTCTATATATTTGAATTGAAGTAAAGTTATTGGGGCATAAAATTTACTGTTATAGTCTAAAAAAAGGTAGGTAAAAGCAAAATCCAGCTAAACTAGCTAAAAAAAACAACTAAAAGCACAGAAAACAAAAACTAGCTAAAAACAAAACTAGCTAAAAGCATACAAAAAAAAAATATTGTTTAACTCTATTATAAATTACTGGTAGAACTTTAATGAGAGGAAAACCATTATTAAAATTGTTCATATCTTGACAAGTCACGTGACTAATATCCATACAGCCTGAAAGCAATTCGCATTAAATTCAGTATTCTTTTTAATTTAGTGTTGTTGACATCTACTATACGTGTTTCTACAGTGAGCTTTTACCTCTTCCTGGTTGCGATGATTCTGGACCAAAAATTGTTATTGTCCGGAGTGGACTGCATGACCCTTCTCTAATATCAATGGAAGAAGTATTTAAGGCTACTCATATGATTGGCGATATTTTTGTAGAAGAGGACATTCAGCATACTGTGAGTGGAATTGTTCATATAATTGATTTTCAAGGAGTATCAGGAGTACATTTACTACAGATGACACCCTCTATGGTCAAGAAATCTATGACTATATTTCAGGTGCGTGGTGCAGCATTTGCTTTTTTTCCGCTTATTTATAATATTTTCTAGTGTGGGTTTCTGTTTAAAAATCTTCGGGTTTTTATTTTATATCCTTCCTTTGCAGTTTTAGTGTACTGTTTTAGTATACTGTTTTATTCCGGATTTTTTCCTTTTTCTTAATTAAGGGTTTGCTCGAAGATTTTTCTCTCTTTCGTATGATTAGAACCCCTTGTTCATATTTTTCGGCCGACAACTGATTCTTGCTGATCCTTGCTGATACAATAATAGAATAATAATAGTATCAGCATAATTTTTTATGAACACTTTAGTTTTTCACTGTTCAAAAATCAGTCATTATTCAGTATGAAAATTAAAGGCTCCCTGTTTTTCAACTTGTTATTTGTTCGATGCAAGCATTTTTTAAATGTGTAGCCTCTACTGAAGAGACAAACATAACTACACATAACAAGTTTATATAACACTACTCTTTGAACTCTGTTCCAGTAAAAAAAAAAAAAAAAAAAAACTAAAAACTAAAACTCGAATATAAAGTATTTAAATAATATACAAGGAAGGCCGAAAGTATGTTTAGAGTTCAGTGAAAGGTTTTTTTTTATCTCTAGAAATGTACATATTTTATTTTTCGTTTAGTTTCAGGGGGCTTCACTTGATCTACTTTTTTTTTTGCGAAGTACCATTTAATCCTTTTTTTCATTCTCTACATTAAAGACATAGTGAACACTTTTACAGTAGAGAATCATGTTTCGTTACCTTTTTCTTCTGGGTCCATTTGTCATAAACTGACCTTGTAAAATGTCATTAGAAGAAATTATATAAGACGATAAGATGTGAAGATGAAATATAAAAATATGTCTGGATTTGTAGTTTTAAATGGGTGCTGAGGATAAAACTTGCAAGATCAAAAGGTTATGCAACATCTGTGCTAAGAAATCTACTGTTCTAATGTAAACGTTCTTCACTTCCCTGCCGCAAATGAATAACGTTTTATTTATATTTTATTACAGTTTCTTTATTCCTTAATATACTTGAGCTACATTTCGATTAACTACAGTATGCGTGTGGTTGCAGCTGTTGTTTTAATTAATAAGTGTAGAAGATAAAAAAATTGAATTTTATTTGAAGATTAAGGAATTAGCGAAAAAGAAAAAGTACACCGTAAACTACGAGGGTACTTCAATAAGTATCCGCACTTTTTATTTTAGTGATAATATAGTGTGTATATAATATATACTCGTAATAACGAGCAAACTGAGATCTATAGGCTTATTTAGGCTAGTAACAGTATAGGCTTATTTAGTCTACTCGGAGCTGTCACATATCGTACGAGTAGTGAGGATGGCTGCGCCGCTTTCAATTTGTACTCTGGAAGAACAGAGATCCGTGGTTCGTTTTTTGTGGGCAGAAGGTGTGAAAGAGCTGAAATTCACACGCGTTTATGTGCTCAGTATTGTGAATAATGCGTTACCACGGCGAAGTGTGTATGAGTGGATTCAAATGTTCAAGGAAGGTCGGACATGTGTGACAGATGCTCAGCACTCAGGACGACCGTCAACATCAACCAGTGGTGACAAGCAGGAAGAAGCCAGAGCCATGATTTTCGATGATAGAAGATTAACAATAAAAGAAATTGCATCTTCATTAGACATCAGTCAAGGGTCAGCCTATTCGATAGTTCATGACATTCTTGGCTTTCACAAGGTTTGTGCAAGATGGGTGCCCAAACAGTTGACAGAAGAGCAGAAGCGTAATCGTATGGACGTCTGCTCTCGTCTTTTGGCGTGGTATCATAATGAAGGTGGAAACTTTTTGGAGCGCATTATCACTGGAGATGAAACCTGGATCCATCACTATGAACCAGAAAGCAAACGACAGAGCATGCAATGAAAGCATCCAACATCTCCCGTTGCAAGGAAGTTCAAAGCGCAGCCGTCAGCAGGTAAAGTTATGCTAACACTGTTTTGGGATACACGAGGCCCTATCCTTGAACATTATCTAGAGCGTGGAACTACAGTAACAAGTGCATCGTATTCTGACATGCTTCGGAATGAGTTAAAGCAAACAATTCGCACAAAACGGAGAGGAAGATTGTCGGAAGGTGTTATTCTGTTACACGACAATACGCGCCCTCATACCGCTGCACAGACTAGAAAATGCCTTCAACAACTTAAATTTGAAGTTCTCAACCATCCAGCCTACAGTCCAGACCTGGCACCTTCGGATTTTTACCTGTTTGGACCACTAAAAGACGCTTTGAGAGGTCAGCGATTCCAAGGCGATGATGACCTGAAGGAGGCGGTGCATGACTGGCTACGCACACAGCCAAAAACATTCTTTTGTGATCAGTGGTGTAGTGCTAAATAAAGAAGTGAGGGAACGCATTTTGAAAGTGTTACTCAGATGCGGGGGGGGGACAATGGCGAGCGCGGCGAGCCCATACAGCTGGAGGTCCGGGGGCACTGTAAGCCCCCCGGGAAATCTTTTGAAATCTGACCAATTTCAGGGATATTTTGAGGTCATATGCACTGGATATTAGGATATATTCCAAGGTTGAAGATGCAGTATTTCCAGTGTCATTAGATACACGACATCCAGTACGATCAATAAAAATAGCTGATAACTGGAATGATTAACTAAAAAAAAGTTAACTGGTACGCCGTGGTGAATGTTTCACCAGATCTTTATAGGCTAGCATTGCCTCAGTCGAAGCTAAAAGAAATGAAACAGTTAATGATTCTTTCTCATATTTCTCCTAGGGGTGGGAATTAAAATTTCATGACGTTAGAGATTTGTAAGTTCGGATTTATTTGAAATAGTGAGGGAACGCCGTTCCGTCTACCAAAAAAAGTAAGGGAACGCCGTTCCCACGCGTTCCCACAGCACTACACCACTGTTTGTGATAGCATTAGGAAGCTTGTAGATCGCTGGACTAAGTGTATTGAGAAACAGGGAGACTATGTTGAGAAGTGATGTGTTTATAATCTATCAGATGTGAAAATAAAATTGTGAAAACAAAAAGTACGGATACTTCTTGAATTACCCTAGTATAAAGGAAAACTTCTCTAATATTTTAGTGGCATCTCACCTGACACCAAATTACGATGTAGTTATTTCTTTGATACCACGGGAAAATCTTACACTTTTAATTAGAAATGTAATGTTTTTGTGATGCCAAAGAAATAACTACACCGTAATCTGGTGACAGGAAAACGGCTTTAATTTTTAAACTGTAGGTAAAAAATAGGTAAAAAACAAAATAAAAATGCGTTAACCTTTTGAACTGAAGATAGGGAATAGCCTAAAACCACAATAAGAAAGTGATTCATTAGAAGCATAAGCTTTCAGCTTATACTAAAGTTTTCATCAGTATAAGCCAAAAGCTCGTGCTTCTAATAAATCAATTTCTTACCATGGTTTTGTTACTTTAATTCAACTTCTCGTAACAGAAAACAGTCACGTAACATCTGCGAAATAAGTGTAGTCGTTTCGAAATTTTGCAAAAGGATATTTACTTACAACTTTCACGAGAATTTAAGCATCGAATTTGGTCTGGTAAATCATCCTTTGCAGAACTGCAGAATTTGAAAAAAGAACATTATTACCATCGAAAATTTACTTCCTGTTTCTACATTTTTTTTATACAGGAAAGAGGAGCCAAGAGCGAATGCCCGCAAAAACGCCCCTCCATAGAGGAAGAAGAGAGCCAAAATCAAAGTGCCTGGACACATTACGCCTGAAAGATTAGAGGTAGTAGACACGGGAAAAGATGGACTGAGGAAGATTGTTCCAGAGTTGACCGGTTGAGTAGATGAAAGACTAAAAATACCATTAACCCTCTTGTATTAGAGAGTTGGACAGAAAAGAATGAGAATGTGTCGAAAATCTGGTACTGCGTGCTCTCCTTAAAAGAGGAGGCATGCAGTTGGAGAGTTCAGAAGAGCAGTGTCCGTTATAATGGCGGCAGTAAAGAGTAAATGAGGAAACATTGCGGCGAAGAGAGAGGGATTGAAGACAGTCGGTAGGTTTTACTTTGGCCTTAGGGATTAATTTAAATTTTGTTTTAATTGGTTTCTATTCTTAAACACACACACACACACACACACACACACACACACACACTAATTCAAAAACACATTTCACATTTGTATGTAGAATGGTTGGATCACCTGAAGATCAGGGGCCCCAGCCTCAATTACCAAATGATATTTTCGTTAAAATCAAATTGCATCCTAACAGAGAAATGTTCTCTCGTTATAACTACTTGCTCAGTAGATCAATTCTGAATAATACACAAATTTACGTATTTAACAATATCAATTTATATATTTAACAATACCAAGCCGAAGCTTGATCCTGGGCCCAAACTTCCTTCTCCAGAATCTCCCCGATTGGCTGATTTTAGCTGTAACTTTATAACTTTGATCTCATTGGTCAAATTAAAACAAACCAACTACCGCCCATTCGAAAGTGGTGTATATAATATATATATATTATATATATATATATATATATATATATATATATATATATATATATATATATATATATATATATATACTGTATATATATACTGTATATACACTATTTAATCGTTATATTTAAATTGAATTGCTGGGAGACTGTATTTCAAAAATAAAAGTTTTTCAGCTTTGTCCCCCTTCAGCCTATTCCTTTTTTCATCGTAGATGATCCCTGCTCCACTAAATAATTGTTCACTAGGAACATTTGAGGGAGGACATCCAAGGTATGCCCGAGCCAGTTTGCTCAAATTTTTGTATTTCTTTTTGTTTGACCTCCACCAAGCCAAAGCATCATCTTGTCCAATCCTTTTCTCTTTGTGATATTTCTCGATCATTTTTTGCGAGTCTCTTCTTGACTCAGTTTCGGTCTCGTCATCAATACTGGAAGCCAATAGAGCATTCATTGAGTCCATTATTGTTATTGATTTACTCGTAGAAGCCGATGCCTGGCCTAAATCAATCAATGGTTTCTTTGCCAATGGTTCACTAGCTGTCTCCGAGTCCGATGATGTTCGAGTCTTGTCCATTTCATCACAAAGATATCCCAATTTTTCCTGAACACCTTTTGTGACATGTGAAGCGGAAAATTTTTTTCTTTGTATCTTGGATCCAAATAGGTAGCCAAAGAATACATGTCATTTGCTGCTAGGCCATCAAATCTTGCTAGCTCTGTGCGCATTATCTCCTTCATTGTTTTGATTCCACGATCAGCTTCAGAATCACCACTTCGAGGTTGCAGCACATTTTTCAAGGAAACGACGAGGGAAATAACCTCAGATATGGAAGAGGTGGAACTACTTAATCTTTTTGTGATATTATCGAATGGTTCCAACACAGCCACACAGTTTGACAAGAGAGTGAAGTCGACGTTAGTGAGTTGTTGCATTTTGGAGTTAGCAGCGCTATATAGACTCAGTGATTCCTTCACCTTCAATGTTCTCTGCATCATGTGATAAGTGCTGTTCCACCGTGTGGCGACATCATGAATGACTAAGGTCAGGTTGAGCTAAGCGTTTCTGATTTTTTTTAACTCATCCTGCGCTATCGTAGAATGGTTGAAATGAGTAGCGATGGATCGAAGTTTAGCTAACAAGTCACAGAGATTTTTGTGAGGATAATCCACTTTTGATTACAAGTTGCAGTTTATGAACAGTGCAGTCGATATTATGGACGCCAGTGAGAAGCGAAGCTTTTATCATGTTTACTTCCGAATCGCGCATTACACAATGAATGGACGAATAGGCAATATCCACTTCTGAAGCATCTGCTCAAATTTTTCTGACAAGTATTCTCCAGTGTGGCGATCTTCAAGTGGCATTACGCTGAGCACCAAATTGGTTCTCTTAGAGTCTTGATTCACTTCATGGCATGTCAAAGAGAGTAAAGACACTCCAGCAGACGTGTCTGACCATGCATCCGTTGTCAATGATACTTTCGAATCATTTAGAGGCTCAAGAATTTTGAACACTTTCTTTGAAACAAAGTTATAGATATCGTTGCACACAAGATCAGTGTAGAACTGACGCTGTTTCACTTTATACTGTGGAGCTATTTCAGCCATGAGTCTCATGAAACCTAAGTCCTCAACGTGGCTGAATGACAAGTCATCCATTATTATCATTTCGGCTATGCGATAGTCCAGTGATTTTGATTTGGAATGATTCGCACCCCAAATTTTTACTTTTTCCAAGCAATTTTCAATCGTTTGATTCTTTTCTTCCACTGCACACTTCATTTCCTGTAGGGGTGTAAGAGACACTTTTGATTCCTTTTTCTTCTTTGACTGTTCATTAGCTTCATATTCACTAGATATCACTTCATTATATTCCTTCTTGTGCATTGAACGCAGATGATTTTTTAAATTAGTGGTACTCCTTCCCTTTCGTGAATAGTTCTTATTACATATGACACACTTCCCTATATCGTTTGACACTCTCGAGAAGTACTTCCACACTGTACTCGTTGGTTGCACCGCAGTCTAACACTTTACTAATGGGTTGAAGCACGTAACGTTACAAAGGTAGCGACGGAGAGCTAGCGCAACACAACCACCCTCACTCGTGTCTGAACAGATACTGAAACTGGTGCTTTAGTTTAGTTTATAACTTGGTAGTGAAGGTTGCCTAATTTCTAATAAAAAAAAATTGAGTGTTTTTTTGTTTTTTAATCAACAGTAATTATACATCATCATTGCTTGATTAAATATAATTAAAATAATGCTTTTCTAACCACCTCGCGTTGATAAATGTAAGTTATTACATAATGCATCTATCCATCCAGTCCAAGTAGCAATTCTAGACATGTCGCAATTAGGGCGTACCAAACTTTTACTTTTTTGCACCCTTGAGTGAAGGCATGAGGCATGACAGGAACAGCATTTGGCAACGTTTATAGCATTTATAGCCATTACACTAGCATTTATAGCATTTGGTTGCCCTAGTAAGAAGATATCCTCAAGCAACCGCAATAACTGCACTAATAAATGCCGTTGCGATTGCGGAGCTGAGAATATGTGCGGTTGCGGACAACTGTTACATCACTATCCAAAGCTATCCTTAACTTTACTGGTTTCTCTTTTTCTCATGCTGCTCAAGTAACTCTTCCCATAGCGAAAAAAGTTGTAACCATAATGCAAGTGTAGTTATCTTATGATCATGCTGAAGTCTTAACCCCTTCAGAAAAGGCGTTCAAAATTTTGGACAAAATGTCTAGTAGTATACCTGCAAAAATGTTGAGTGCAAGGCAGTTGAATGCAAAATGATTAATATTGAGTGTTGTTACAATGTTGCAGAGCCAGAACCTTGCAGCACTGCAAAGGGGGAGAGGTTATGCAGGAAAAGGGGATAGGGGTGTATAGAGGAAAGAAGGAAACGGAGGTGAGCAGGAAGGGAGGTTGGATGTAATCTAACCTAGCAGCTCAGGCCTACAAAGGTATATATACAGGGTGGGCCGTAAGTTTCCATACATAGGAAAAATTAAACGTTTGTTTTTATGTTTCAGATACCCTAAGAATATGCGTTTGACGTAAGATCTTGTTTACTGATGAAGCAAATTTTTACGTCAATGGAGAGGTTAATCGGCAAAACATACGTTATTGGAGTAATGCTAACCCTAACTGGCTGAGTCCGACGAAGATGCAAGGTGCCGGTAAAGTGATGGTGTGGGCCGGGATATGGGGTGACAGAATTATTGGACCAATTTTTGTCAGTGGAAATCTTAATGCCGAAAGGTATCTTAACATGTTGCAAGAAGAGATTTTCCCATCCCTGCTAAACGAGGAAGGTAACTTCCCAGTTTACTTCCAGCAAGATGGAGCTCGACCTCATTATGGTCTTCACGTGCGTCAGTATTTGGATCAGCAGTTTCCGGATGCTTGGATTGGTCGGCGTGGTCCTGTGGAGTGGCCTCCCAGATCCCCAGATCTCACCCCCCTTGATTTCTATCTTTGGGGGCACTTGAAGGCCATGGTGTATCAGGAAAAGATACGAGACATAAATCATCTAAAGGAACGTATCACCAACGCCATTACAAGCATAACGTCAACTGTGCTAATGCGTGTTCATCAACAGTGGGAACACGTATTGAAATGTGTTTTCAAAACAATGGCAACCATGTAGAGCATATTATATAAATAAAAATGGTTGTCCATAAACAAATGTTTATTTTTCCTATGTATGGAAACTTACGGCCCACCCTGTATATATATATATATATATATATATTTTATGTGTATATATGTATGTGTGTGCATGTTTGCTTCTATGTTTGTATGTATGTTTGTATATATGTGTAGGAAAAAAAGCAAAATTGCTTTATTAAAAGCATAACTGAAGAACTGTGAGAGAAAGACTGCGAGAAAACATAATTCATTCCTATCGATTTTAGTTTATTTTTAAATTGTTAACAATTCCTTATAGTCCGGTTGCACGGGGTGAGAACTCTGCATTGTTTGTTATGAAGCAAATCTTTACATATTTTGAAAGCTTATACCACCCCATTCAAGAATCTATCGAGTGTACACCTGACCCCGGCTTCGATTTTTCAATATGGCCGCCATTTTCCAAGATGGCCGGCGAAACTGAAAAATCCCATATCCTGGTCAATATGGATGCATTTCCTGAGCTCTCTGATATTGCATCTACTTTTGCATATTGCTGAGAATTTTACTTTTGGAAAGTTTTGAATTTTATATACTTGCGTTAAGTAATTGAATATTAGTGGTTTTTAGCGATTTAGAAGTTTTCATAGCGTGCCGGCTTAATTTAACTTAAACTTGTGACGGTTTAAACTAATTTTTAACTGCGCGATGCCGTCGCAGAAAGCGTCGTGTGTTAGGTGTAGGGTAAACCGGTGGTATTCAGAATTTAAAGATTATAACGGCGGTCCTATGGCGATTACCGAGAGATCAGTTTTTTTTTTTTTGCGAGTTAATAGAGGAAATAGTTGACATAAAACGCAGTGTACGTGAGGTAACGGAGAGACTTGCAACGCTTGATGAGGGCAGGGGTAGGGCTACGGTTGACGGAAGCCGAACCAATACTAACGTTGAAGACGTTAGTAATTTGAAGGGTGAGGTGCGTAACCTAGTTTCTAGTTTAGGTAGCTTATCGGGAAGGTTGGATAGAGTTGAGAACGGAGTTAAGGTTGGTCCGAGAGTAGTAGATAGTGAGGGATATAGAGAGGTTAAGGGTGGAGCTAGGCCGCGTACGTTAGGTGATAGGAATCCCCCCCCCCCCTATCGAGGTTTCTAACCCTTTCGCCTATTTGGAAAGGGACGTGAATGAGGGGGAATCTATTTTAATTGGGGACTCTTTAGTGCGCCACATGGACAAAGAGTTCGTTGAACGGCATCCAACCAAGAGGAGGAGGGTCTGTCTCCCAGGGGCCAGGGTTGACAGAGTTAGAGACGAAGTGGATAGGATTGACGTTCCCTCCCGTCACTCAATGTTGGTGACGATGGTAAGAGGCAACGACTCGTATAGGCCTGATACGAGAGTGCCTGACCTTTTGGAGAGATATAGGGGGTTAATTAGGTCCCCGAAGGCGAGGTCAGATAGGTCTTTAGTTCTAGGTATTACCCCAAGGCAAGAGTTGGGTCTTAGGATTACGTCAAAAACAATATTTTTTAATAATAAATTAGAAGAGATTTGTGCTAAGGAAAATGTACCCTTCGTAAAGCTATGGTCCGAATTCAGTGATCCTAGCCTTTTTATAAAAGATGGGGTGCATTTTAATGAAATAGGTAATGCTAGGCTAGGTAGGTTAATAGACGAAAACGTGCGAAAGCTGTATAGGTCGAAGCCTTCTTTAAACGTTGTGGGTCCGGGGAACGCGGGCCCGACGTGAAAAATAGTTTAAAACGCGGGCCCGTGGTAAAACATAACTTAAACGTCTTTTATTGTAATGCGCGTAGTATTAGAAATAAATTAAATGAATTTAGGGCGATAATTTATTCAGGCAACTATGATATAGTTGCTATCACTGAAACTTGGTTAAATACCGTGACTCGGGACTTGTTGGGGGAACTTGATATACCGGGTTTTAAACTCTTTACTAATGATAGGTTATATAGGTTTGGTGAAGGCGTTTTGCTGTACATTCGTAATTCCCTTAGGGCTATCGAGGTTAAGCTAGATTTTGCGGCAGCAATTAATGCGATATGTGTTGAAGTTAGGGCGCGTAGTATTAGTTTTAATTTTGTTGTTGTTTATAGACCTCCCGTTCAACCCCTCGATACAGATACTAGATTTTACTCACTTCTTGGTAATTTTATTGACATCGGATTAGTATAATTGTCGGAGACTTTAACTGCCCTAATGTTAATTACGAGAATTTTACTGGTAATGAGGAGGGTTTGAGATTGATTGAGTTTATGGAAGATAACTTTTTACGACAGATGGTTACCGAACCAACGCGCGGTGACAATACTTTAGATTTGGTGATGACGAACGGCGAGAATTTGTCGAAGGTTTAGAAGTAGGCGAGAGTTTAGGATGTAGTGATCATTCAATTCTTAGGTTTAAGTTAGCAATAAAAAACACTCAGGAGAGTAACGTAATAGAAGTCCCTGATTTTCGTAGGGCTAATTTTGATAGTTTTGCGGATAGGATGAGAGTAGTGGACTGGGATAACTTATTTATGGGTAATGAGTCTAGTGATGCAAAAAAACGTGTTTTTTTCAAATATTGTTTTTTTTCATGGGAAAAAAACGTTCTTTTCGTGTTTTTTTTGTTTTTTATGGTTTTTTTCCCAAAATACTTGTATATCATTAAATGAGTGGTTTTTTTTCGCAGTGTTTATTATTAATTCAAGTTGTTAATATAATACATTTTAAGAAAAGCTAAACATTAATTTTAAAAGGTATTGTAAAAGAAAAAAACTGCAGTACATTTGCATGTATTTATCCATTTTAAATGAAACCAAATTATGACAAACTGAAACATAATGAGAGCAGTGATTACAAGATTTTCAAATGTGAATACATATTTCTGATATATTCATGAACAGTTAGTCTTCTTCAAAGTCACTTTTCTCAAAATCTGATGAATCATGATGGGTAACTTCCATCAATGATTCTGCTTCTGATTCGGAATCAGAAGCCTCAATATTTGGCTCAGCAATAGTAACAGGCCCGTTTCCAGAGGATGGACCTGCATCACCTGCCAAAGGTAATATTGGAGTGGGCTTTGTAAAGACTGTAGCCTTTTTGAATGATCCATAACTTGGGCTTAGTTTGTTTGGTGAATGCTGGTCTTTCTGTTCTGCTTCAATGAGCTGGATATTATGCGATATATAGACTAGTTTTGCAGCTCGTTCTGTTGTTAGCCTGTTTCTTTTTGCTGAGTGTATCCACCCATATCTACTAAATGAACGTTCCACAGCGGCACTTGTAGGTGGTAGACTCAGAATGTTAGCTGCTATTTTTGACAGCTGAGTTGAGCAGCAAAGTCCATTCCACCAGCTTCTTGGGCTTACTTTCATTGCAGATGTCCAAAGGAATTGTTTGCTAAATAGTTTTTCCTTTGAACGGTAGTTGGCAACTTCTCCAATTACAACTGCAGCATCTAATAATTCTTGACCTTCAGCTATTTCATGGATAACCTGTAGAGCATCCACCTGCAAAATAATGTTTAAAGTAAATAATACTTCAGTGTGTAAACATGCATAGCTAGTATTTAGAATGAAACTCATGCTCTTTCCAAAAATTACAATATCTAGAAATATTTCAGCCATATCTGTGTTTTAGAACTTATAAATACTGTAACTAATCAGAATCTTATCCTTTTGAGTAACCCTAGTAATATTTTTTCTGCAAAACATAAAATTTTTAAAACTGTGATTTGTGAAATTGTGATCCATTCAATCACTATGTAGAACAAAATATTGCTTATAATTTGATCAGACTATTTCCTGAATAGTGATGTAAAACTTACTGCTTCTTCCTCCGATATGTGGCATCCTTGGTAGCGGGGATCCAGGAGATTTGCTGCTAAGTGAATGTCTTTCACTATGAATTCTCTTCTTTTCTTGATTATACTTAGCAGAGCGGCTTCTTCACTTTTAAGGATTGGACTTTCTGCAACATATTTCTCAACTGAGTTCTCAAGCTCCTTGAATACCTTTGCTACAGTTGAAAGGTGCTGGTTGTCTCCTTCAACAGATGTGATAGAATCTGCTACTGGTTTCAGTAGTTTGAGCAAACCTTCAGTTCTATCCCAGAACATTTCTGAGAGCAGTAGTTTCCTGACAGACTGATCCAATGCTGTTTTCTTAGCTTCTTCACTTATGGCTAGGGCTTGGAGAGCTTGTTTATTGTTACAGATGCTCTCCATACAGTGGATGACTGAGCCCCATCTGTAAATAATAAATATAAAAATATCTATTAGATTCATTTAAAATATTGCATATTTATTTGTGCAAGAAACATGTTAACTTGTGCACAATTGAAGTATGTATATTGTATATACATATTGTTAATTTAGTGTTATTGTAAGATACACATTTTTATGTTGCAAAGGATGTAATTTTAAAAATTTCACATTTTTAATTAGTACCTGGTCTTAACTGGCAGTTTCAGTGATTTAGAGGGCTGTTGTTGAAGCTGCTTCAGCAGTGCAGTAAGCTTTTGAGACTTCTTTATAGTTTTTACAACATTGGTGCAGTCTCTCTGGATACATTCTACTGTTTTGATTTTACTAACATCAGTAAATACTAAATGCAGAGTGTGAGCTAAGCAACCATATGTGCTTATATGAGGAAATTCTTCTTTTAGCAATTCCCAGGCCTTCTTCATATTAGTTGCATTATCAGTGCATATGCCTGCCACTTTCATAGGTCCAACTTCATTCACCACATTCTTTATGGTATTCGCCATGTATTCTCCTGAGTGGCTTTCAACTCCTGATTAAGAAAAAATAGATTAATTTTCAGATATGCTTCACTAATTATAGAACATAGCAAAGTCTATCAGCAGCAGAGTAAAAAATTATCAGATCAGCTTATAAAATTAGCTCTAAAGAGAGAGAAAATACCTGTAGCAATACTTGTCCAAAATACTGGCTCAGGAACAGTCACTATGAAGTTTATTATTCCTTCATTCCTGTAAAGTCAAGTGGGAATAATGAAATATATATTAAATAATAAATATATTATTTAATAACATTTAATAATAATAAAAAGTATTCAAGAAATATTTTTAAAGAAATGTTTTTAAATTAGTTATACAAAACAAAAAAAATTCTTGATCATCACCTGATGTTGCTCCACCCGTCAACTAAAATTGCAAACTTAAAGTTGTAGCAGATGCAACCATCTCCTTGACTGTTGTTGAGGTTTCAAAAAACACTTCTTCAAGAAGAGTGTTGGAGATCATGTCTCGGCTCGGTAACCTAAAAGCAGGTCTTATGATAGCAAAGGCTTTGATCCACTGCTTGTATTCTACCATACTCAGTGGGCTGCCAGCAGCATAAATCGCTTTGGCTACCTGCTTTTGAGCTTCTTTCTGAAAAAAAACATGTTGCCATTAAACGCTAACTGTTGTTGATGTGATTCTTCTGTTATTATTGGTGATATTTATGGATTAAATAGCGTAGTTATTTTAAATAATGGCAATTAGGTACTTACGATTTCTTGGCCAGACATCCTATCCAAATAAGGATTCATTTTGTTTTTTGATGGCGTTGTTATTGGAGCCACATTTGCACTTTGAAAGAAAGACTCAATAGATATTTCATCACTTGCAGGTCTCGCCACTATGCTTGTTCTTTTGCAAGTTTTGAATCTTTCTTGCCTAAATATTTAACTTTAATCTGTTCATCACATTTTTGGCAATCGATGATATGTTTTGCCATTCTTGTTCCATTTTTGGCAACCTCAGCAGAACAAAATTTGCACTTCACTCTGCCTATCTTTAACTTGCTCTCAACATCCTTGAATAAGGACACGACAGGAGTTTTATTTCTTGGCATTTTATTGTTTACTTTTTACAATATAACTTCTAAACTGAACTTTAACATGTAAGACCTGTAATACAATGATAATATATAAATTAAACAGTAAAGGAATTAGTAAAACTGTGATTTACTGATATTTATTGAAAAAAAAGGAAATGACCTTGTTTTTTCGAGTGCTGTTTTTTATGAAAAAAACAATATCGTTTTTTTGGAGTTGCATCACTAGACTAATGACACAAATTTGCGTTGGGTGGCGTTTAAAGAAAGTTTTAGGAATATTGAAAAGGAGTTTATTCCTCGTAGGCCCAAGCGCGCTAGAAATCATGGTAGGCCGAAGTGGTGGACTAGGGAAATAGGCGAGTTCATAAACGAGCGTAATAGAGCGTATAGACTTAATAAGCGCAATGGCACGGCAGCTAACTTTAATAGATATATCGAGCTTAGACGTCAGGTTAAAAGATCAGTTAGGAATGCCAAGCATAATTTAGAGATACGTATAGTTGCGGATAGTAAACATAATCCAAAAAAGTTTTTTGAATACGTTAATAATCGTAAGCCGGTAAAAGATAACATAGGCCCTCTAGTGGACGTTTGGCGCTTTGGCTTCTGACGCTCAGGCGATGGCGGTATTTTCAATAACTTTTTTGCGACAGTTTTTACCGTAGAAGACGTAAATAATGTCCCCGACGTGGACGATATCGTTTCATTTAGTAGCGAGACTATTTTGGATGAAATAACTGTTTACGAGGGTGAAATTGCGCATTATATCGATAGGCTAAAAGTTAGCAAGGCTCCAGGCCCTGACGCTTTTTATCCCAGACATTTGAAAGATTTGAAAGACGTTATCGTAGGCCCTTAACGAAGATTTTTAATCAGTCACTCGAAACGGGGATTATTCCTGAAGACTTCAAATTAGCTAACGTCACGCCTATTTTTTAAAAAAGGCGAACGCGCAGTAGCTAGCAATTATAGGCCCATTAGCTTAACGTCAACTGTCGGTAAACTTTTGGAATCCGTAGTGAGGGATCGTATCATCGATCACTTAGAAAGTAGAGATTTGATTAATAGTAGTCAGCATGGGTTTCGACGCCATAGATCTTGTTTAACTAATTTGTTAGAATTTTATAACGAAATAGTGCGCGAATACGATAGGCATAGAGCGGCTGACGTTATTTATTTAGATTTTAAAAAGGCGTTCGATACAGTTCCGCATAGAAGATTAATTGCGAAGGTCAAAACGCACGGTATACGCGGTCAGGTAGCTAACTGGTTAGAAGAATGGCTTCGTGCTAGGAGGCAGAGGGTGGTAGTTAATGGTAGTGAATCGGGGTGGTTGGATGTAGGTAGCGGTGTCCAACAGGGTTCAGTGTTAGGCCCATTGCTATTCGTAATTTATATTAACGACATAGATGTAGGATTGACTAGTAACGTGTCAAAATTCGAGGGCGATACTAAAATAGGCGGTAACGTTGTTAACGAGGACGATAGAAATAGGCTCCAAGACGATGTAAATAGGATTATGGAGTGGACGGATAAGTGGCAGATGCAATTTAACGTGGATAAATGTAAAATTTTGCATGTAGGTTCTCGTAACAATAATTACACGTACACGATGGAAGATAGAGAGTTAGCGAGCGTTGACGAGGAAGTAGATTTAGGCGTACGCGTATCAAAGGATTTAAAAGTTAGGAGCCAGTGCCTGGAGTCTTGCGCAAAAACTAATATGATGTTAGGCTTCATAGCGCGTAATTTCGAATTTAAATCGAAGGATATTATATTGCCCCTTTAAAAGTCCCTAGTCAGGCCTCATTTACAATATGTCGTTCAGTTTTGGTGCCCGTATTTACGCGAGGATGTTGATAGGTTGGAAAGGGTTCAGCGTCGTGCGACGAAACTAATTCCGTCATTGCGCAACAAGCCTTATGAAGATAGGATTAAAGAGTTAGACCTGTATTCACTACCAGCGTTAATGTGTTTAAGAACCGTCTTGACAGACATTTTAAAAATATTAACGTTGTTTAAAATAAAAAAAACAAAGTTAGCAACAGGAGCTCTGGTGGTGGTGCTCGAGGATGAGTCTGTTGACGATAAATGCCAGCTTATGACATGCCAGCGTGTGATGCCAGCAATAAAATTATAAAAAAAAAAAAAATTAGACTAACACGAACGTAGATGTAGCTCGTAGCGTAAACTAACCCTTTTTGTTTAACTTTACCTACTTTTTTTTTTATCCTCTCCTTACTTTGCATGTCTTTAACTCTCTTTTCTTGCATGTTTGTAGTTTGCATGGTATGACAGTGAGTTAAGACTGTGTTTGCATGGTTTGTAAGCGGTCTTATTTTACTTCTTTTCATCTTTCACCCTCTCCTATTCTCTCCGACTATTTTTCTAGCTTCTCTGCAGTGGCCGGCGGATGATGATGGTGAGTCTTTTTTCTCTTTTTCTGAATGAATGTTAACCCACGAGTGATAGGTGTTCCTCCTTACTTAACCTCTTATTCTCTTCTCTTCTCTTCTCTTCTCTTAACCCCCTACTCTTTCCTTTCTCTCGGGCTAACCTTAGAGTGGATCTTAGGGTCTTTGTTAGCCTTAGCTTCTGTAGATCTATAGATCTTGGTGTCAGTTCTAGGGGATTTTACGATGATGAGTCGATCTGGAGGGGTTGCAGATACTTTGGGAGTCGTTTTGACCCACATTCGTCAATACTCAAGGTCATTGGAGGTCAAACGCCCCCTGAAATAAGGAATATCCCATATCCCGGGCAGTCGTGGAGATATTTTGCTGATCTTACTATCGTTTTTATGGTTTTGGGCGAGACTGAGTAGTTCTATAGGCACATGGTAACAGTGGGATATCATTTTGCAACTCCATGGGTCAAGTCAAGGTCATTTGAGGTTAAAGTTTGGCCTTGAAATATGATAATGCCACAGTTTCATCACTGTATTTGCTTTATTTCAGTGACAATTTCTACAATCTAGCTAACTGCTGAGCACTTAACATCTTTTCTGCAGATAAAACCAGATCATAATGCTTAAATGACATAACCCACATTATATGGATATGGATATTCGGATATAAACCACAATTTATGCTGAAGTGCAGGGCACATGCATTCTATGGAAGGTTGCAAAGCTACAAGATACGACCTCGTAAGTAAAACAAAGCTCACACCTAGCTGGGGGATTGGCATTGACAACTTTGATGCAGTTATTCACATTAGGTAACCATTTATTGGGGGCAAATATCAAAAGGCATGGTTGTGTTAGGATCGTCAGAATCATCAGTCTGCTCTTCGTTTGCGTTTTGGGTCAATGGATTGTTGCAATCCAAGCCGCTGCCCCATGCACAGAACATTGTGCAAGGGATTCCGCGTCCCATGCAGCCGCAGCGACTCCCCCTGCATGCTGATTGTGATTCACACCCACATCTGATTAGCTTCAGAACTTCATCTGGTGCTAAGCACACTCCATCACCAATTGTTTTTGGGATGAGAACTATGTTTGTTTCGTCTCTCTCCCACCCATAATGCACAGGATCAAGTGGTGGTGGGTCACACTTTAGTGCATCGAGCCAGTTCGCCACAGTGTAGTTGGCTCTGAGCACATTTTGATGGAAAGCTTCAGTTGGTAGTGGTAGAGAACATAGTTTGGGTGCAGCAGTTCCCGACTTCCCTGTTATCTGAGCCCATACTCGCTGACGACACTCAATAAGATGAGGATTTCTTATCCCCATAGCATGCAACAATGAACGCTGTTGCCTCTTTCTCGATATGGTCAAAGCATGCATCAAGGGACCCCAGCTTGTCTAGCTTCCGACCCTTCTTGACTGTGGCAATGGCAGTGGCTTTGCCGATGCCATGTATCGCTGCAACTGTGTCACAACCACTCAAAGCGTGTAGTTTGAGGATTTGTGTGATGATGTCTTTGTGCTGGGTTACAGTTGCTCGGATGTCCACTGATTTTCTGCCACGCACTGGAGACTCCATAATCATGGGACAGCCTAGTTTCTTAAATTCATAGAAGTAAGTCAACATGGCAAACACGTCTGTGTCATCACAAATGATGGAGATGCGGGCATCAGAATCTTTCTAAGCTTGTGCGATAGCGTGTTGTGTTATTATCACGTCAGCCTCTTCATGAGATGATGAGAGCCCCAATGCTGCTCGACTCCTGCCTCGCACAATGGAAGTCGGTATGGTCTGCCATCCTGCAAGCACTAGCTCATGGTCTTGGGTTACAGTTGCGAGATACTCACTGTCAGCAAGGATTTGCTCACAGAGCAGCCTGTTTAGTTGCTCCTTGTTCGCGGTGCACGTGAGAACAGCGTCTCTTGTAGGCAATGTGGTGTTGAGGTCCAGCTTGTGAACTCTGCTGCTCTTGCTTCTCATTGTCCGAGTGCTTGATTTCGGAGAGAAATCATAGTAGCGATCAAAAGCTAGTACTACAGATGCATGAGAAAGATGTTTCGGTAGCCATACTTTGAAGGTTTGGATAAATGTAGTAACTGTGCCACTAGCAGGCCAGTCGACTGTCCACAAAACAGCTGACACATCCATGATAACAACTGTTGGTCGACCCCATGTTCGAGAGGATGTTTCCACTCCAAAAGTTCTGCTTCAATGCGGACTTAGCTGCAGTTTAAACCCTATAGAACTACTCAGTCTCGCCCAAAACCATAAAAACGACAGTAAGATCAGCAAAATATCTCCACGACTGCCCGGGATATGGGATATTCCTTATTTCGGGGGGCGTTTGACCTTCATTGACCTTGAGTATTGACGAATGTGGGTCAAAACGACTCCCAAAGTATCTGCAACCCCTTCAGATCGACTCATCATCCTAAAAAACCCTGGAAATGACACCAAGATCATCAAAATCCATGAAGTATTGACCAGGATATGGGATTTTTCAGTTTCGCCGCCCATCTGGGAAAATGGCGGCCATATTGAAAAAGCCAAGCGGGGGTCAGGTGTACACCCGATGGATTCTTGAATGGGGTGGTATAAGCTTTCAAAATATATAAAAATTTGCTTTATAACAAACAATGCAGGGTTCCAGTAAAATCAGGGTCTGTGCTACTGGACTATTATGGCAAAAAGCCGTGAACCACGTCTGTACAAACAAAATCTCAGACCTTGTTGCCGAAATGCAAATGGCGTCAGAGTGTCGCCAAAGGTTATTTGTACTTTTAAGTTTGTAGATAAATTATGTATATATGTGTGTGTGTGTGTGTGTGTGTGTGTGTGTGTGCTCAGACAAAGCCGTTCAAGTCAGAATTGGGTTATCCCTGAAAACAGCTTTTGTATCTTGGTTTAGCTCCAAAACCGTAACCGCCCCCTGCAGTCTAAAAATGTAATTCTTCCAAGTATGTACTTATCTCAGAGATTTGCTTGCACAGACGCGGTTATCGACTTTTTGTAGCACTTACGTCAACCAGACACAGTCGTCTACAAATAAAAACGACCGATAGTATAGAAGTTTCTGGCAACAGTCTGACGTCGATGCGATAAGGTGAAGCAAAACTAAAAACAATGTCTCCTCTTAAAAATTCATCCCTCTTTTCCTCACATATATGCCTTTCAACCTTTCAAATGTTCCATGCGATGATTCCTCATTTCACGAAGGTCAGGCTTGTCGTCCCTCCTCTGGAGTTGGCCTGGTGAAGTAGTAAGTTAGTTTCTTGTACTCTCCACCTCACATAGCCAGGTACGCCCGCTCATCGGGGATTATTCTGAGCCAAGCGTCTAATTTTCTTTTGAAGATGCCCACTGCAACACCACTCGTGTTCCTTAGGTCTTTGGGCAGCTGATTAAACAGTTTTGGTCCTCTCACAACAAAACTATTTTCTTTCAGGGTTAAGGATGTTCCCTGTCTAGCCTTTAATTTGGGAACACGACACAGTCTTCCTTTTCTACTCTCCACCGTTGTTTGGGGAGTTACAGGGTTCTGAGTAAGATTAGGGACTAGTTTCTCCATTATTTTCCAAGTGTAAATAATGGTGTATCTCTCTCTCCTCCTTTTCAGTGAATATAGTTTTAATTCACGTAACTTTTCCTAGTAGTTTAGTTCTTTGCACCCATTAGTAGTGTGGGCTAAAAATGGGAGAGTGCAGGAATGTTGCAATGCAAATATTGCCAAGTATTGCAAGATGTTGCAAATGGGTTATGCAACAAGGGGTAGAGGGGTATACAATGCAGGGGAGAAGGTTATGCACCATCAATGTTGCAAGGCATATGCAACATCAATGTTGCAAGGCTTATGCACCATCAATGCTGCAAAGGGGGGAAGGGTTATGCAACAAATCAATGCTGCAAAGGGGGAGAGGGGAGGGAGCTTCGGGGTGAGAAGGGAGGATGACCTCCCCCCAAAGGGGTAGCCTTAACCTAAGAGAGGAAGAAAGGAGACGGAGGAGGTCTTTGGGGGAGAAGTTGGGATGTCCTCACCCCCCAAAGGGAAACCTAACCTAAGCCTTAACCTAAGAAGGAAGGAGGTGTTCGCCTGGCTGGAGCCAGACGCATTATGAGCGTCCAGGGGCCAAGCAGCTGTTATATAGAGGATCATGAGTTGCCAGATACCACTTATTTATATATGGAGGGGTTACCAGATACCACATTTATTTTAATTTTTATTTAGATGAGTTGTGAAATAATGTTTTTATTTATATATGAAGAGATTACCAGATACCACCATTTTTTAAAATTTTATTTACATGAGTTGCCAAATAGTGTTTTTAATTGTTCAGGTATACCTTATTAGGTTGAGTTGTCAAATAATGTTTTTATTTATATATGGAGGGGTTACCAGATACCGCCATTTAATTTAACTACTTATTTATTAAAGGCAAGATTGACTTTCTCCTTAATTTTGTTCAACAAGAGAACTAATTATTTAAACGATACCCAATATTAACAATAAAAGAAATACACTAGACAATTGGCTTAGCAAAAGAAATCATTCCAATAACATATTCTCTAAGAATAATATTCAATTTACTTATAATTCATGAAACGCTTTCATTTATTCTAACACCTTAGAATGTATACTGTGTCTATTTCCTTTTGTGAAGCCTATGAATATAAGATACAGTTCTCATTTTTCGTACAATTTTTCATCCATCTTTATATAAATTTCTCAAATCGAAAGAATGAATATTTACACATTTATATTAAGTTTCCCATATGAAAACAGGTTTAATAATATGCAATAGATATACTAAACTGTATATTAAATTTGATAATAAACAATTATAACTATTCTATAAAAATAATATTCATTTTACCTATAATTCGAAAGACAAGGAAGGGATACGTTATATATACGCTTAAACTGGGAGGCTATCCAAAAGGCGAGAATGGAATGTAGGTCAAACCACTTCTCGTCTCCAAAACTGGTTTTCGCCACACTTCACTTCAAATATTAAATCTGCCATTATTAGCATTATTGAGGGTAAAAACTGAACTTAAATATATACATAAGCATCACGTGATTGTTTTCCAAATTATTTATAGACTAAATTACCCCTTTGATTAATGATTTTCATTATCATATTTCCATATGCAACAACAAATATATATATATATAATATATATATATATACACAGGGCTATTCAAAATTATTTACCTGATTTCAAATGAGAATATTTTTAATGTTACAAATACAAAGTGATTTGTGATACATCAACCAAAAGAAAAACTGTCCAAATTTTGTCTCTCACCTCATAAATGCTCTATGTGACTTCCCCTAGTTACACGAGCAACGTCGACACGATAGTCGAATTCCTCCATACTCGCTCCTCAGACACGCGCGCGGTCGTCCTGTGGACTTGCCTTTACACAAACATCCTGTTTCCTCGAACTGCCGATACCACCGACGGATGCTCTGAGCACCCGGTGGATCTGTTCTGTAACGTCGACGAAACTCACGCTGCACTGTGACTACCGATTTACAGCTCGAAAACTGCAACACACAAACGCCTTCTGCTGTGGCGGACGCCATTTCACACTGAATGTTTGTTGCTAGGCTAGGCCACGGCTTGACTTTGGAGCCCTCTCGCGGTGATCTTGTAAAACTAGGAGATTTCCTCTTTCATGTGGTGTATGCCCAGTTGATGCACGGTTGATAGGTACGGAAGTATTCTCAGTTGAAATCGGATGAATCATTTTGAATAGCCCTGTATATATATATATATATATATATATATATATACTGTTATAATATATATATATATATATATATATAGGGTGGTGCAAATTACATTAGTAATAATAAGCTAAATCGGTTTTCCTTCTCCCAGAATTGTTCATTTTGACGAGGGTCAAGCTTTTCTCCGCCTTAGACCTACAGTTTAACGTTGAATCCGAACTACGCTCCAGCACTGGCGGGGTGAAATTACAATGACATCGCCCGGACTCGATCTCTCAACCAGCACCCCTGCGTCTTAACCACTAGGATACCTAGGGCGCCCATTTATCTACCAACCCCAAGCAGACATTCATTTTCATGAGCTAAACACGATTTAATCACACTCCTACGCGAGAATTGGTAGGCAAAAAGTCAAGACGAATACATTAATCAAAGTTGAGGATCGAATAGCATGACCGCAAACATATATTTTTCAAATATTTGAAACCATCGTGGTAGAGACTATAAAAGGCAATTAACACACACACACACACACACACACACACACACACATCATATATATATATATATATATAACCAAATCAACAAGTCAAGAATCTTGGGAAAGCTGAGAATAGCATGACCGCAAAAAATAATAATGCACAAAAACATTCTGCTTGTAGAGTCTAGATTTCTATTTAATAATGATCTTTGTGTCATCGGATGTTACTGTGCTGTCTCTGGTAATGATCTATGTCAGGATTATGAAGAGTAGCGCGCTAATTTTGTTTCCTGTGGTACTGAGCTGAGCAGCTCTGATGAAAGATATTCCTGTAACGACTTGCATCCACTCAAGTTGTCCATCTCCCTATCCGAACTGGGAAAAATTGAGGATCAAATAGTATGGCCGCAAAAAATAATAATGTAAAATATTGTCGTGATAGAGATGGTTGATCAATGTTGCAAAAGGGTGAGGGATATTGCCTAAAGGGGTGGGTTCTAAAATGGGAAAACCGAGAAAAGTACTGGCGAAAATGCAAATATTGTCGTGGTAGAGACTCTAAGGGGCAATACGCGATGTGAGCATTAAATCTACGGAGAATATAAAGGCACCATTAGTCGACCAATCAGGACGTCCAAAACATGGACCCATAATATAGGTGTTACGATTGGTACGCAATTTTATCATAGCCCCGCCCAGTTATATTGACAACCAATCATTAAACTTACGAACCGCCTCTTAGTCTTTTGGGGTGGTGCTTGGGGATCATGCGTATAAAAGGAAATATTTTCAGCTGGGAGACAGTAGATATTTTCACTAGTGAATAATCATTCCCTCCGCCATGAATCAAGAACTTTACAGTTTACCGAATTTATAACAAGATGGTGACATTGTAGCGTTGTCCACAATTAATCTTTTTAACGCAGCTGACTGGGATGGATTATTTCCAACGCAAACCGTTGATGATATTTGCAATGACGTTCCTTGCGATCCGACGCAAGGGACTGCCGTAGAAATGTAAGTGCCTGTAATTTTATATTTTGTAGCCAATTATTCGCGAACTTATTTAATGTGCCTGTCAGAAAGAGCACTGTTGTTCTGGATTATTTCATCATATATATGGAGGGTTGTATTAATTCATCTCATCACATTAAAAATGCTTCATTTAAGTATCCGCAATTATAAATTAGTTTGCAATTATGCTAAAATCCTGTTTTGATTCATTGAACTTTTTTTTATAGCAATCTTTTGCATGTTTTAAATAATTTTATAAATTCAAATGTTATTCGGAATTATCTCTTAAAGGAACTTCTCTGAGCGGTTCAAAGATATCTTCACATTGTAATACTCTTACTATATGTATACTCTGAATATGTTTTGGGTTTTTATTAAAAAAGATTTAGTAGAACTAATGATTTATTCTTTCTCCTTTAAGGTCCGATGAGGATTTGACACGTGCTATACAATCTTTTCGTTTTGAAGAAACCCATGTCATGGACCTGAATATGGAGGTAGAAGATTTACCGAGCAGTCAGCCCAACGATTGTCACATCATTAACGAAATAATGTAAGTATTTTTTTATGTTTCGATCTTTTTTGGGGGGTAGAAGACAAGACAATGTATTTTCATCAATTTATTAAATGAAATAAATCATCTTTTTAGTAAAATAACCATCTTAAACTACAGAATATACAAACTAACATTATTGTTTACAAATATATATATATATATTAGGGTGTTTCATACCTATAGGGTAAAATAAAAATGAGCTTGGAGTTTTAATCCACACGTTTCTCCGTATTCTAAAGAACAAGAAAACACGTTTGTGTAAGTTTGAACCAGATCGCGCTGCATTTAGAGGTCCCCAACTTTGACGACCTTTTGTCAGTTCATTTCTCGCCTGCCTGCAGTGAAGACGGTTTTCTTCGTCACTTGAGCGGTTCGTGTTGTATAGCCTATTGGACAACTATGGAGGTAATTATATATGCTACTAATTATCTCATTTTACTGTGGTATTGAAATTTATTATTATTTAATTTCTGTCATTTTACTGTGGTAGTGATATTTATTATTAATATTACATGAAATTAATTAGTCTGTTGCATATTGGACAACTAAGCTGGTAATTATTTATGATACTAATTAATGTAATTTTACTGCGGTATTGAAATTTATTTAATTAATGAATTGTCAAAGAGAACGTAGTGTACACGTATCAGTTTTATAAATAAAGAAAAGCAGTAACTGGGACTCGAACCAGTGTCATAGCCGTTTGGCGGCATCGCTCAAGTCGGCGTACACAGCACGCTATCCACTCCCTAGATGGTGTAGTGGATAGCGTGCTGTGTACGCCGACTTGAGCGATGCCGCCAAACGGCTATGACACTGGTTCGAGTCCCAGTTACTGCTTTTCTTTATTTAATTAATGAAATTAATTACGATGTGAAATTATTTCTGGGAATTATTTAGTTTGTTTTCTTTTCCAGGTGTCTACCAGAGCGAAAACAGAAGTGTTTCTTATTGGCCAGACGGATGCGAACATCACATCAAGTGGCCTTCCAACTCAGTTGCAAGTACTCAAAAAGTACTTTTACCACCAAAAGGAGCAAAAATTTGGACGTACTAAATGCCTGAACCTGTGCCTGGATGCCTGTCTCATATTTGGGAGAGAGCGAGAATCCCATGATGCGTCGAGATTCGGCCTTGAGGAAGATGGAATCCCTTCTCAAGGAATACGACCGGCTTGTGAAGCACAAGTCACATAAAGCAGAGTCCTTCCGAGTGAAGGAGGCGATGTTCAAGGAGGCAATAGCGAAGGAGATCATGGACATTGCTCATTCACAGGCTAAGGAAATGATGAAGAATCAGGAGGACATCCACTTTCTCGACATGCAGCGTGAAGATCCAAATTCCTGCAGCATGGGCCCTGTTGACATGAAGCTTCACTATAAGGAGATTAGGAAAAGGAAGAGGCTGGACAAGATTAAGAACAACAGGAGAAGGCCAGGAAGGAACAAGGAGCTGCAGAAGATACGGGGGCTTTAATGATTTCAACTTCGTCAGAGACTGACTCAGATGTCGTTGACCCAACCGTGGAAGTTTTTCCATCCTCCTCCAAGGGAAATACCAAAGCGAACGCAGGAATCTGATCTCACAGGATGTGACGACTACCTACGATCGCTGAATATTTCGTACCGCGATTCAGCTATGTCGTACGCTGCAGCGGCTAAATCACTAGGTTTTGACTTGGATGAACTGTCCATTTCTGCCAGTACCATGTACCGCACACGCAAGGTTCTCAGGAAGGTGGCTGCTGAAAGTTATCAATCCGACGAAGTTTGTCCTGGTCAGCCTCTTGTCTTGCATTGGGACGGTAAGCTCCTACCTGACAATGAGCAATGGAAGGAGAGCGTTGACCGGATCGCCGTCCTCGTCTCTGGCGACGGCAAGGAGAAGTTGCTCGGCGTTCCTAATGACGTCCGGAACCGGCGAGAAGATAGCGCGAGTTTGCTTGGATTTGGTCAAGGAACACAGGATGGAAGAGCGCGTGCGGGGACTGTCTTTCGACACGACAGCGTCAAACACCGGGATTCATATCGGGGCCTGCGTCCTGATTGAGAAAGGTCTTGGCAGAGAACTCATGTACTTCCCCTGTCGGCATCACATCTATGAAGTCATCCTCAGCTCCGTCTTCAAGCGTGCATACGGCCCTTCAAGTGGCCCCGATATACTCGTTTTCAAGAGGTTTCAGGCACAATGGAAGTTCATCGACCGGTTGGACGTGCGGCCGTACGATTTTGCTCAAGTCAATGACTCTATGAGGGAACTGAGGGAGAAGTCAGTCCTGCTGGTGAGAGGGATGGTGAGCACGTCGCATCAGCGCGATGACTACAAGGAACTGCTACAGTTGGTTCTCATCTTCCTGGGAGAAGCAAAAGTGGTGGATTTCCCTCTCAGAGCCCCTGGCGCTTACCATCACGCTCGATGGATGGCGATAGCCATCTACTCCTTGAAAGTAATTCTACTGAAGAAGCAGTTCAAGATGTCGAGTCACGAGTTGGAAGCTCTGACAGCCGTAGGTCTCTTCGTGTCCCTCGTCTACATCCGAGGTTGGACTCGTGCTGCAACCTCAAGCAAGGCTGCCGCAGTTGATCTGGAATTTCTGCGTGACGCGGAAGCCTTTGCCATGTCGGGATATTCGTGTGTTAACGCTGCGCAAGAAGCCATGTCTCGACACCTATGGTACATCTCTGAGACTCTTATTGCCATGGCGTTCTTCGACGCAGATGTGGCAGATGAAGAAAAGGCTCAGATGGTCGTCAGTTTGGGTAAGCCCGCATCGAAAAAGGAACTCAAGCTACCCCAAGGGAAGAACGTCAGGAATCTTGCCTCGAAACACCTGGCGGAGTTCGTGACAGGAAAGACGATGGCTTTCTTCCATGCATTCGACTTGGACACAGAATTCTTGAAAAAGCCAGTTGCCGAGTGGACTGAAGTAGAGGGCTTCAAGCAAGCAGCGGCAACTGTTAACAAAATCTCTGTCGTCAACGATCGGGCCGAAAGAGCCATCGCGCTCACCAAAGAGTTCAACTGTTCTCTGACGAAGAACGAAGAGCAGAAGCAGTATTTGCTCAAAACTGTGATGCAGCATAGGGCGAAATACCCGAATAAAACCAAGAAGGATTTCATGGACAAATGATTCGCAAGAAGTGGTTATGTTTTTTGTATCTTTGTGAAAATGTGTAGTGAAATGGTACTCGTTTGTTGAATAAAAATTCATTGACAGATTTTGTTTAATTTTTTCCGTTTATGATCTGCCAGAGCATCAAACTGGGGACCCGTAAACTTTAAGCTATTGAATTAATACTTCGGTTTATCAGTCTCCTCAGCAAATGGAAAAAGGGGATCCATGTGGATTAAAATTTTTCCAAACTTTTAATTTATGAAACACCCTAATATATATATATATATATAATATATATATATATATATATACACACGAGCAAAATATCATGATATACAACGAGTACGCACAATCGGAAAGCGGCTTTTTATCTGTCTGCATACCATTTCGTCATTTTATTGAGTGTGACACGGGTCGAATAATTTTAAAAAAATTATAAAGTCTTTACCACGTGACATATGCATGAGAAATGAAAGGCAGTACATCCCACACGTATTACTAAAATATCCTTGTAGACAGAAGGGGTTCCATACAATTTCGGGGATACGCAACTGATCGAGAAATTTTACAATAACAGGGTCACTCCAGGGTTGAGTCCAGAGTGAATCAAAATAGTACATGCGGTCCATATTTTTAAAATAGATTACAAACCAATGAATCCATTCATTACCACTGACATCTTTGTTCACAATAAGACTACCGAAATCTCGCGTAGTTGGCAAATTCAATGTTTCATTCTTCGCAAACACACCGATAAATTTGGAACGTGTGATTCGTTCACTATTCATTACTCTCTGAAGTGTATTCGCATCCATTTTAAAAGTCAGTGATAACGCCCCTAAATCTGTCTACTTCTATTAGGGCTTGTGACTCTAATCTGACTGAGATGTTTCCAGTCTGTTGTGGACTTAAGTGTGTATTTACGCTGCAGATAAGTCAGGTGTGATGTTAAATGGATAAAGGTTAAATTGATCAATGAATTCTTGCTGCGTTACCCCAATCCCGAGCTCATCACAATCACCTGCAATATGGGCCAAATTACTATATGCTCTCGCGCAAAGCGGTCGTCTGATGAATAATCCATATCCAATGTTCCTCCCAACGCAACGCCATTAATGTATAGAGTTATATTTTTAAGGCCGAAATTCTCAAATTTAAAGGCATTCTTTTTATATTTTCCATTCACCGAATTGTGTTCCTGCATTCCAATTAATATCCTTTTAGGTAGATTTCCCAGTGCTATGTTTTCTATCTGTTTCGATGCCAACCCTGCTGGCACCGTGTATAGTTTGATCACCACTCTGTTAATTGGGTATTTTACTGTGGCGTGTAGTAAATTTTTCTCAATTTTTATTTGTTTTGGTGAACTTAATTTCACTCGCCGTACGCGGAGGTATGTCTCCATAATGTGAACCACAACGGGTTTTGCTCCCTCTTCTTGATCACCATCCAGATTTAAGCAGATCTCAGGATTCGTGCGGGTGAGCTTTATTTTCATATCCACCCCGTTCACAAGCAACTTCTCCTGGAATGTGAAATCTGTATGCAGGCGTCCAAAACACTCGTATATCTTCTTTTTAGAATTTTTAAATTTGTCCTTTATACTACTTTCGTCTTTAGCTTGATAATATCCCTCGGCACTTAAAAAGGTATCCTTCGCTTCTTTGGAAAAGTTGAGGACATTTTCCAGATAGGCTCGTAGGTGATAGTACCCCGTGCCTGCCGATATGTTGACCTGATTTAAATATACGTCACACTGGTTGAATATGGAGTGCAGAAAGTTTGTTTCAGGGTATACAACATATTTGTCATCGCAGTCCGTTCCATCAGAATGGGCTATACGTAGTTTAGCGTACATGTGCACACAGCTTGGATAAAAAAGTTAAGGGCCTGAGCTGGGTATCACGAATTCTATAGGTGGCACTCGGGGAACTAATTGTGTTTAAAAGGTTAATTGTAATAAAGTGACTGTGTTCAATAGAAACTTGAGTTGGGGCCATGTCAAAGAGGGACAGCTCTTACAAAAAAATGGTCAACCATAGGCTTCATTCGCTTAGAACACTTCTTTTTTGATATCCTTTTACGTTTAATGCCACGTGATGGTAATCCCTTCTTCCGGACAGTCCTCTTCTTCCCACCACCACGCATTTTTCTCTTTGCATCTTTGACGATTTCGTCCCGTGAATTCTTTATGTGTCTTTTAGAGCTTCTTTAGGTTTAGCCCCAGCCAATATGTCTTCTGCAGTGTTAAGACCTGATTGTAGCGCTTTCCTTCCGAGGTATCTGGCACCCCTCTTCAGCAAAGGAACAGCCGTACGTAGTATGGTTGAAAAAATGGATCCAAGTCCACTACCACGCTGGTATCTCACCCCTCGATAGACGGTGAAAGGCTTTCTGTCCATTATACACTCAGTGCGTCGAAAGTGCAGCTTCACTGTTAAGCTCACATCACCGAATGGGAAATTTTTTCCCTCAATCGTCCTTATATATATTGAGATATTGGTTATTAGATTAGTTGCGACATTCACATAATGGGGTCTGTCATATGTAATACTCAAACTCCTTCCTTTATGGTTGGGAATGTGAGCAATGCGCAGCAGGCGTTCCTGGGTATCCCTAACAAACTGGTGTTCCACTATATTGCTGTAGATATAGCACATGTCTTGGGGTGTATAGCCAGCATCCAATTTCTTCAATTTCATCTGATACATTAGGCTGGACAAGCATGTACCTCGTGAAATGTGTCTCTTTAGAAGGCTGATCGATATCGCCCTTCTGTCATAATTTTGAACACTCTTTGATCTTTAATATTTCTGTTAGCCTTTGATTTTAGGGTTATAGTATGTGCAGGGTTTCCTTTGTTTACGATTTCGTATACTAAATCAGTCGTAAGATTTGAGTTTTTTAAACTTAAGTTTAAGTCTCTCACAACATCCTCAGCCGAACCATAATGGCCCGGACCTAGTGTTACTACTATACTGTAATACCGTGCAACCTCAGTCCGGGCGATACGTATAGTTTCATCCCGAGTTACCTCGGCTTTTTCACACTCATCACTGTCTCTAATATTCGTAAAAACGGTATCTTTATAATTAATATTTAAAAAGAGGATATCCAGCTGAATTTCACATATCCCCACCTCATATGAATCAAGACCCAATTCAATGGGTCCATGGAGATCTGTTACAAAGTTGGCTAGTGTGTTGTTAGGGTGTACAGACAGGGACGAGGAGGACGGGAGTGTGACGTAGAAATGGTTAGGAGCCATGTTGCATACTATTTAAGCTTCATTATTGCATCAGCTTTTATCAGGTCATCCCATAAGTAATGTCCTTTTTTACGATAGATTAAGTTTAAACTAGTCCTACTCGGTTTAAGCATAAATTTTCCGAAGGTTATATCTAAGAGGAGATCTATCGTGTTTCGCTACATACTTTACAGACCTTGACCAGTGAAGACGTGTGTTTTGCTTTATGTGAACCCCTCATAAACATGGCGGTATCAGAATAGCATATCAGGCATATAATGCTTTACTAGTTCAAAAAAGGGAATAGTGCTACTGAAGCAACGCGAAACATTCAGGACGTTTATGGCAACGATATTCTGCATGTGAGGAAATGTCAAAGATGGTTTCAAAAGTTCAGGAGTGGTGATCACTGTTTGACAGATGCAGCATGCTCTGGACGCCCTGCTGAGTTTGATGATGACCTGCTGTTAGCCGCACTTGAAGAAGACTGTTCAACAACTGTCGAAGAATTGGCCCAGAAACTCAATTCATCCCCGTCCACCATCCATCGACATTTGCAACAACTCGGGAAAGTGCCTAAGTTAGGAAAATGGGTGCCACATGAATTGTCGGTCGACAATCTGAGGGTGCGGGTAAACATTAGCACAGCTCTTCATTCCCATGAACTCCAAGATCCGTTTTTGCACCGTTTAGTGACTGGTGATGAAAAGTGGATACTGTACCAGAATGTTAAGCGCCGTTGACAGTGGGTTTGTGCCGGAGAACCAGCGACACCACAGCCAAAACCAAATCTTCACCCTCGGAAGGTGTTGCTTAGTGTTTGGTGGGATAAAGGTGGTGTAATACACTTTGAAACCTTACCACGCAACCAAACAATCACCGCTCAAGTCTACTGTCAACAACTGGATTGATTGAACACTGCACTAAAAGAAAAGAGACCTTCTTTGGTTAATCGGAAAGGAATCGTGTTCCACCACGACAACGCACATCTTCAAACCGCTCGGAACACTTCTGCAAAAATTGAGGAGCTTGGGTGGGAAAAACTTCCACATCCTCTATATTCTCCAGACTTTGCGCCTTCAGATTATCATCCCTTCAGGAGTCTGCAAAACTATCTTGACGAAAAACAGTATACTTCTTTAGATGACCTGCACACCAGTCTTTGTACGTTTTTTGCCTCAAAACCGCCCGAATTTTATAAACATGGCATTGAAAAGCTTGTAGGACGTTGGCAGAGTGTCAATGATTCCGTTGGAAAATATATACTAGATTAAAAAGTTTCAGTTGAGTTTTTTTTGTCCTTCAAATTCCGATCTAAAAAAAACGACATTACTTATGGGATGACCTGATATATAGGTGTTGAATCTTTCTGGGTACCCTAGTCATTTCACCAGGTACATTTTTCTCTTTCCTGAACCTTTGCTTCCTATAATTTTCTCAATTTTAAACATTTTTTCCTAAATAAAATGCCACTTTCTGCAACTCCTCGAGGTAAAAGCCTCCTGCGATGATTTCTTCCCCATTCAAATCTTCAACGTAATACATCATTATCTCACCTTTAGGTCTCATAGCCCTAACTTTAAAAATCTCACGTGTCCATCCTTGCTCAAATCCCTTCGCGAATTTATTTCCCGAACGCGACAGCCTTACATAATCATTGATTTTGAAACGCGCAGAGTGTGGTGGTGGTGTTCCATCTCTTCTCACCTCTGGGCGCGTACCTCTTTCTAAAACTCGTTAGGTGTTGTCCCAATCGTGCGATGGTGTGAGCGGTTGTAGGATGAGGCCAATGATTCCAGAATGTCTAGAAATCTGTATGTGTTTTTATGTGTAAAATAGCGGTGCATGCGTTCCTTTATGGTACGTTGAACTCTTTCAGCTAAAGAAGCCTTATGTATAGAATTGGTAGTGTAATAGCTGATATTAAACTCTGTCAACATGTTCTGAAAAGCACGGCCTATAAATTCCTTCCCCATATCCGTACAAAAATAGCCAGGAACCCTGTTTTCTTTTAACATCAGCGTTTTGGTGGCTTTAGCAACTGTTTCAGGTGATTTATTTTTCAGAGGAATTAGCCACAGATATCTAGAGAATACATCTATTATGAATAGAATGTAGCGGTAACCATCGTTATACACAGAATATCTTTGCATGTCTGTTAAATCTGCTTGCCAAATAGAGTCAATCGAAGCAGCTGTTGTCTTGGCTGTTTTAAACCTTTTTCTCACAGGCTTATGAAGTGTATAAGCGTCCTGCTCCCGCAAAAATCTCTCAACATCTTTTTTTCCTACTCCGTAAACACTTCTGTACAGTCTATCTACGCCTCCGTAGGAGGCTGGGTTAGAAATGTCATAATAACGTCTTCTTAATATGTTAGCCATTTGCGTATTTTAGAGGCACGTGGGTAGGGTTGACCGTTGTTTAACCTCTTCTTTCTCCTCTTCAAGGTGTTACCGCCGGGGGTGATGGCGTCTTCAATTGTGTCACGTGCGACGCATGTTCCAAGTCTTTTAACCTGTTCAGATTTCCTATCATTGTTTTGGGGACATTTATTTGTTGTAGTCTTGCTTTAATATGCTTCCATCCTGATGGTGAGGGCCTATCCCACTTTCTCACCAGATCATGGATGTCTACGATATTCGATCCCTGTACCTTTGCTCCTTCCACAATGATCTCACCTGTATCGGTCCATTGTATGGCGGGTCCTCATTCAATAGATTATAAAGACTTAAACCTTTATTCCTCAATGTATGTGGGAGGGTGCTTTTTAATACATGCTCGATATGTTGTGTGGCCGACCCATTAATCTTTGGTTGGTCAGCTCTATCGTCGGACACAGGTCCTATGTCACCATGTCCATCGTTCCCGTGCTGTGCCTAATAACCACGGGAATCTCTGTCGGGTTCTTATAATTTTCGTACTCGTGAAGAAATTTCTGCAGAGCTTCTTGGTATAAGATTCTTTTCTCATCAGGTGTTTTTTCACTGTTTAATAGGGTAGCAATTCGCTTTCCATTCTTTTAAGCCTGCTTTTACGGGGATCTAGATCCGTGTCTGGATTCTTTGAACTTTGCAGTGAAGCATACACCTCGTGTGGAATCACTACCACTTTCTTCATTATATTAATCTAGTCAGTAAAGGACCCAAAACTGAAAATAAGATGGGAGGAATGACCCTCCTCTTTGTACAATAATTCGTTTTTTCTTCCCTACAGTTTGACTTTTACGAGCGAGTGCACGTATTATGTTCTTGTAACGGCGTAGGCGAGCCTTCTGAGGTGGTTTCATTGATACATTGCAATTTATAACGTTAAGACAGATTTCACAGATGCATTTTAAAAAGTCGGAGTCGATATTTTTAGCAAACATCTGCTGCATTGCCCGGGGCAGTCGATGATAGATTTTTATTAATTCATGGTATTTCTTTAGCCTCTTTGTCATTCTGGAATATACACCGTTTCAGGCTCGTTTGGAAATATATTCGTTCTTAGAAGCACCCTAAACGTGTTTCGCGGATGAAGGTCGCAAAGCAAATATCCGTAACGCGGCTTGTAGCTTCTTTATAAACTTCCAAAAACTCCTTACGCTGATTCGGGAACATTTGATTGGCTAATACCCCAATTTGTGATACATCTCTACGTTGCGCGAATAAGACTAGATATTGTGTATTTAACGACACATCGCGCATGTATCTATTTTTGAAAAATAGATTCTGATTGATGAAGAACACGCTTATGTTAAGATGGTGGGAGAATACTGTAAATGTCTCGGCAAACGTTTTATCCATCTCCAACATGAGATCGTCAATTACAATGACTGTATGTTCATTTCCCTTTAACGAATTAACGTCATATACACCTTTGTGGAACAAAATATCATCTTGGTACTCGTTGAACACTGATTGATACGTCGAATAGCACCATATAACTTTATGCACAAATTTTGAGAACATCTCTCCCTTTTCTTTAATGATTTTAAGCATAAACACAGTTTTACCACATCCTGTAGGTCCAGATATAATACATGTGGATGGGCTCGTGAACCTGAATTTTTCTACAGAATCCATTTCTAACACGTCACACTCCTAAGTGGGTCATTTACAAAATATAATAAATATTTAAGTGATGACTCCTTATATTCTACAGTCTTGTTTTCCTTCTCCCACAGAACCGTGAATGACGATGAGGTACAGCACCCCATCATCGATATTACAGATGACCCCGACGACAGTGTAGTTGTGATCACAGAATCCATCCCCGCTGACGAATCCTCACCAGCGATACCTGTAGCACGCGCCAGTTCAAAGCGGAGGCACGATGAAGAGCCCACCACGTCAGGTATAAAGCGCGCCAGGATTGCGCCGGTTGTTAGACCACCAGTAATAGAGCCCCAACCTCTACGTCTTACGACACAACCCCACAATAGTACCTTCCTCAAATATACCCCTTATTGTTCAATTCCGGGTACATCCTCCACAGCAGCTTCTCGTTCTGTTGAGGATGGCATAACATTCGAGTTGGTGCGCACCGCTACCCCCACCCCAGCCTTGACTAGAAATCGGTATATAGTCAGGGTTGATCCTAGATCCATGTATAGCAATGGTGTTGAACACGGACTACGGCGCATAGTTGAACGTATTGTAGAGTTTGCCCTTCAGAACCGCGACGAACGTGAAGTCAGGACGAGGCTGTCCTTCGGATTCGGGTCAGATGACGGAGATGTAGATGATTTTTGGGTAGTAATACCGTTCAGACGTTTGGCAGCTGAAGATATAGAGTATATATTAGGCCGTATAATGCAGGCCTCTCAAAGTAGTATAGCCTTCAATATGGACAACTTCACGGTAAATATTGACCGTGTATTCCGTGTTGCGGGTCATAGTGCCACACCTTATACTCTTAACTTCAATTCTCAGGCTATTTATAGACGGCATATAAACGTCGATCGTGGTTGCGGCTTTATAGCAGTAGTCTTAGCTCGTATGTTTACTGTACTAAATACACGGACCAAAAAATTTGGTTGCCTACGGTAGTGGAGCGTGCCCGTAAACTAGCTGTAGACTGTAAACTTGAGTTTGACTGTAATATGGGTCCTGAAGAGCTGAGAAGGGTAGAACAGGAAATGAATGTTCGTATAGTTGTATTTGGAATGGATGATCGTCGTAGACTGTGTATGTTTTTAAAAGCTGTGAGAGATCGTACAAGACCCCTACTTATTTTAGGACTGTCAGGACAACGTATCTCCCCATCCGTAATATAAGGGACCTTTACGCGAGTTATGATAAAAGTCGAAAATATGGACGACATCATGATTTGTGTAAGGGTGTATCGAGTTTGCGGATGATATAGTGAAACATTGTAAAGATTGCCACATGGTATGTGAGCAGTGTAAAAGCTCCAAATGTGAAAGCCGTGTAGTTGAAGCTGAGAAGAGGGATTGTATGTGTGTAGACGCACATTTTTCAATAATAACTGTTTTGAGCTCCATAAATCAATTGGCACGTGCAGGAAAATGAGAATCTGTGAATGTGGTATGTTTCATATGATGGATAATTGGGGAATTTCAAGCATAAATGTGATGAAATTCACTGTTCTACATGCCATGAGAAATATAAGGCGGTTGGAGTAAAGCATGTATGTTATATGAAAGATGCTAAGCCTAAAAATAGCCCTTGTATAAATGTGTACTACGATATAGAAACATACACGAACGCTGAAACCAAAGAGGTTATTCCACATTTACTTTCAAGCCAGACTATCTGTGATGAGTGTATGGAGATCGAGTGTGATGAGTGTCACAAATGTGGTAAACGGACAAACGTTTTTAAAGCGAATGCCCACGATAGCCCTGTGAAACTCTTTGTGTCCTACATTGTCAAGTTAGCGAACAAGTTAAAAAAAGATGACTGTGTATATTCTCGCCCATAACGGGGCAAAATTTGACACACAGTTCCTTTATAAGGAGTTGCTTGAGCACGAGTCATCTGAGATATTTACAGGTGATCCCTTGAAAAGAGGCAACAAGCTAATACAGGTGCAAAAAAGAGGTAATGTACAGTTTAAAGCCACTTTATTATTCACACCTTGTAAATTAGCAAAGCTACCCAAGGTGATGGGCGTAGCCGCTGAAGTTTCAAAAGGATATTTCCCTTACACATTCCTCGCTAGCGAAACTTCAATTACGTAGGACTACCTCCACGTAGTACAGATGAGTACAGATGAACTTGAAGATTTTGACCGATAGTACAACAGTTTTAATGAATCTACTCCTTATAATATAGCTGATGAGTGTGAGCGTTACTACGTGAATGATGTGCGCGTGCTTAGAGTATGTTTCCAGGCCTTTAGAAGGATGTACATAGGCCGTTTCAAATGCGATCCGTTGCAAGTCGCAACCACCATCGCCTCATTATGTTTTACGGTGTTCAAGAATAACTTCATGCCTAAAGACACCTTAGCCGTTATTCACAGAAACAATCCCCGCAGTTATGGGCACAAGGCTATTTACTGGCTCATACACCTACAGCATGAGAACGGAGTATACATAAAGCATGCCCGCAACACAAGTGAAGTACCCATTAAGGTTAATGGTCGTGTTTTTTGGGTTGATGGTCTAAGTGAAAACCGTGCCACTGGTGAGAAGACTGTGTACTCCTTTAACGGTTGCTGGTGGCACTGATGCCCCCGTCCTGAGTGTGGAATCGTAGGAGATATCCACGGTAGATCTCCTGCCGACAGTCTTGCGTGGACCCGCACCCGCGATCAACTTATAGGCTCCCAGTTCACTCACGAGATCTTGTGGGAGCATGAGTATGATGCACGGATGGAAACAGATGGACAGTACAGTGAAGAAATAAACACGATCAAACGTTCAATGGTGTTGAATCCTCTCAAATGCGGTGATAGCTTGTTCGGAGGGCGTACAAATCCCTTCAAGCTATACTTTCCGCCTACGGAGGGCGTGAAACTCCATTACTACACTTCTGTTCTTTATACCCTACGTGATGAAGAACAATCCGTACCCCGTAGGTGCACCTGAGAAACTGGTGGGACCTGACCTACCACCATCGAGGTGTTCTCAACAAATTTGAACGGGTACTATTTCGGCCTTTCTTTCGTAGATGCTCCCCCCGCGATTTATGGATGCCGATCTTACCCGTCGTTATCGATCACAAGCTCATGTTTCCCTTGTGCGTGAAGTGCGCAGAGAGAACAATGGGATGTAATACCCCACCAGCGTAAGATCAGAGGTGTATATACAAGTCCAGAGCTGGATCTAGCTGTTCGCCATGGCTACAGAATTGAAGATACATGAGGTGTGGAGGTTTCAGAAGCTACCCAACCTTTTCACGCCATATATAAACGCTTTTTTGAAGATAAGGTCGAGGCATCAGGGTATCCGCGAGGAGTTGATACCGAAGATGAAAAATCGGCCTATACTCAACGTTACCAAATTGTAAAGAACCATGGCAAGCGCTTTAGTGCAAAGTTATGTCTAAACAGTCTTTGGGGAAAATTTGCACAGAATACCGGCAAAGGGAACGTTCATTTGACACAAAGTTATAGTGAAGTCTGGGATTATGCCAATGCTCCCGATAAAAAGGTCATGGAGATCATGAATGTTGGTAATACTTACATAAAGTACAACAATACCGAATTGGCCACAGATACCTCACGGGTTACAAACATACCTGTAGCCAGCTTCACAACAGCCTACGCACGTATCAAACTTTGGGGCCTATTGCATTCTCTTGGGCGGAGGGTTTTGTACGCCGATACAGGTAGTGTAATATTCACAGAGAGGGAGGGTGAATACCAGTGATGTAGTCGAGACCACCAAGTCCGAGACTGAGACCGAGACCGAGACCTGATCCTGTGAGACCAAGATCGAAACCGAGATCAAAGGTTCGAGATCGAGATCTACCTTCCGAGATCGAGACCCTAAAAATTCGAGACCGAGATCGAGATCGAGAGCTCATGCCCTTTCCGCCGTGACATCATTGATGACGTCATTTTTTAACATTTACAATTGGCAATTGCGATTTGTTCTACGAATCGGTACGTTGTAAATATAAGTGATGTGAAGGGTTGTCGAGTTATTCTATGCTTTATTGAATTTATCGGTACTGTTTTCTTTATGTTGTATTTCTTGCATCATTTTTGTGTGAAGCATTTTATTTTTTCAAATACATATTGGATGGGAGGATAATCGTTTTTATCACGCCACAGAGGTTGACACGCCGTTTGGCAACACTAAGTGGCCTTATAATATATACTTATATATATAATATACATAATTCTCTATTTAGTGTTTCCATTTTCAATAAAATTAATCTGACGGGGGCAGGGTGGGCAAATTTTTTTGTAGCGCTAACCTAAAAAAAATCCAGACCCACACCCCCCGCGCAAGACAAACGTGGCAACTCAAAATAGGGTGACTGATTAGTGAATACCTAGAGTCCCTTACTTTTACAAACTTTCAGAAACATTCTGAATTGTGTCTGTTCAACCAAGCCACCATCATGAGTATGCCAACAACATGTATTTTTCATTATGGTTTCGAGAGGTCTCGAAAGGTCTCTGGGAGAAAAACCGAGACCGCGTCTGTCGAGACCGAGATCGAGACCGAGATCTAAATAGTGGAGACCGAGATCGAGATCGAGATCTTCAAATTGGGTCTCGAGATCGGTCTCGAGACCGAGACCGATCTCGAGAACTACATCACTGGTGAATACATGCCTCCTATTGGTGAATTCCTCGGGGAGTTGACTGATGAGATCAAGGATGAGTATGGAGACATCGCATACGCCGACTCTTTTGTCTCAACAAGGCCAAAAACTTATCGGGTACTGGTGAAGGTGGGGGAGGATATGAAATATATCGTGAAGGGTAAGGGTATCACGCTCAACCAGGCGAATCGGCGGGTCGTTAACTTTGATTCGTTGAAGGATCTAGTGTGCTTGGATGATAATGAGGGCGAACGGGAACGGCCGCCCCAACTAACTGTAGGTACCCACAATTTTTCGGGTGCAGAAGCTGGGGGGCGTGAAGGAACTTAAGGGTACAAAGATGTGCAGTAATACCTATAGGAAACGTTACCAGGTGCTTGGTGCCTATGATACTGTGCCCTTTGGATACCATAATCTTTGATATGTCTATTGTTAACTTATTTATTACACGTATTTGTGAATATTTCGTTTATTAAATAAATCGTGTTTCAATTAGCGTTTCATTTTCTCCTTTGTGTGTGTGTGTGTGCGTGTGCGTGTGTGTGTGTGTGTGTGTGTGTACACAGGAGAAAATTCTAAGCTCCGCCCAGCGTATGTACATGAGAAAGTTCTAAGCTCCGCCCACCTGTATGATTGATCACGTGACTCCTGCTACTACCTGGGCATATCTCTTCCCTGCGTGCTCAGTTGATCGCAGTAAGCCCTGGATCTCAGCCGTGTATTCTCCCGCGTAGACGAAAAATAGTAATGGCTACCTTTAATATTGCGTGTTCGACGTTTATGAAGTGGTATCGCAAAGTGCCAAGATGTGGTGGATACTGAAAAACTCTATTCCACCCTCCTTTGATACTTTTAAGGCTACATTGAATCGTGTAAAGGAGCAAGAGGTACAAGTACTCTACGGCTATTCTGGCGAGAGCATTGTAGGATTTCGTGGTACAAGTGATGTATTGAACTATGTTGTAGGACTAAACTTTATAAAAGCTTACATATACCGTGAAGTAGAAGAAATAACACGTGCAGAAGAGAAGCAACAGATATGGATAGTGAGTCTTGTTGATGAGTGGTGAACAAGCGATATTATGTCATGTTGCATCATACCGAGATTGATAGAATAACCTTTATTAATAATAAAATAAATAAATTTTTTTCAATTTACAATGACATGAATAATTGTGAAGCTCGACTATTTATTTTATTTAATTTGGCCCTTAAGCTTTAGGCTTTACTGGGCTCTTATTAAAAATAAGCAGCTAGTTGTTATAAATTAATAATAATAAATAAATAAATAAGTATATAAGTATTATTAATAGTTAAAACATGCATTACAATATTAAACAATATTAGTGGACATTAATCCTACATTTTTGTTAGTATACCATTATTAATCGGGATTTCAACTTGGTTTTAAGCAAATTTACATTCACAATATTTTTTATATCGGCATGCAAGTCATTCCATAGTTTCAATCCAATGAAAATGGGTAGTTTTTGAGATGAAGACAATCTAAATTGAGGTATAACAAGCTTCGATCTATTTCTGGTCTGATACGAATGTATTTCTTGATGAGTTACAAAATATCTATTTACCCATTGCAAATTAATGATTTTGTTCTTACACTTGTAAATACTGTAAAAATAAAATGTGCCAGTTTGGTTATATCGTTGAGCTTTAGTAGGTTTAGCTCTTTAAATAATGCACTAGAGTGATCAAGAAAATCAGCGTCAGATAATAACCTTATTGCTCGTTTTTGGATGACAAAGATACCATTTAATGCGTTGTTAGCGGAGTTTCCCCAAACAAGGGTGCAGTATGTTATAGAAGGAAGAACAAGAGTATGATAAAGAGTCAATAAAACTTGTTTAGGGACTACATTTCTAAGTTTAAACATTATAGTAACGCTCCTTGAAATCTTTTTCGCGATATAATTTACATGATCAATCCATTGCAAATTCTTATCTAGCATTACACCAAGAAATTTTGTTACATCAAGATATACATTTCTTTTATTAGTAAAAATCATGAAAATTGTTTTACTGGTATTTAGGAAGAGTTTATTGGTGCTCAACAATTTCATTACACTGATGAATTCTGAATGAAATATATTCTTAGCTGTATTAACATCTTGTAAGAAAAAGAGAGTTGTATCATCTGCAAACATTATGAAGTTCAGTATATCAGATGAACGTGGAAGGTCATTTATATATAATAAAAATAACAGTGGACCCAGAACTGATCCCTGTGGTACACCTTGTTTGACAAGCGCTTTAGTTGAGCAAACCTTATTTACTGATACAAAATGATATCTATTGGACAAATAACTTTTAAACCAATCACTGATTGCTCCTCTAAAGCCGTAACAATATAATTTATTAAGTAGAATATTATGGTCTATTACATCAAACGCCTTACTCAAATCCATAAATATTGATATCATTATTTCTTTGTTCTCCTTAGCTATATTTACATTTTCCATAAGATTTAAAATAGCCATTTCCGTTGTTTTATTATTACGGAAGCCATATTGATTTGGAGATAATAAATTGTAGGATTCTAAATATTGCTGCATTCTACTTTTTACAATTTTTTCAAAAACTTTGCTGAACACAGATAATGAACACACCGGCCTGTAATTTGTTGCTAGTGTAGGATCACCCCCTTTAAAAAGGGGTGTTATACAACCAGTTTTTAGCATTGATGGGAATATTCCTTTGGAAATACTTTGATTGATAATTTTAGGCAAAGTTACAGATATCTTATCTTTAACAAGTTTCAATATAGGTACAGGAATGTTATGAGTGTTATTTTTTGTATTTTTTAATTTACCAATAATATTCTGGACCTCAGTAGAGGTAGCAGGAACAAAAGAAAATGAATTTAGTGGGCTGGGTGGCATATATTCTAGAGGTGAGTGATCATTATTTATTAATAGTGAGCGAAGCTTATCCTCTGTTGAAGTAAGATGTGCATTTAAAGAGAATTAAAATCTCGTCATCATGGAGAATCTTAAGTATTTTTACCACTATATTAATATATATCATGACGAGGTTTGTAGTGAGGTTGTGGCTAATGGCCTGTGTGAATTTTTAACAGACTTTAGAGACGAGTATCGATTGTTAAACAAAAAGGAAAAATATGGGCATATGTTTCTCTCAAATAGTGCGCCGGATTGTGAAGATGTTTAGTTTGTGGAAATGAACGTCTGGTGAGTGATAAAACATTAAAACCGATATTGCTTCATGTATCGGAAAATTTCTCAAAACACCTACCCAATATAATGGGATACAAGTATTCGAACAGCGCCGTACACGTTTCATTAGCTTATGGTGTGACTCACTCCTCCCGTCGAGCCGATCCGTTGCATGTGGCTCATAGTCATCTCAGAGCTTGAACCGACTGGACGTTCGCTCCTCGAATACGATGGAACTTCCTTTGAGCAGCATTCTCAACGCCGTGTACGATGTGTCCGTGACGAAGTCGTTGTGCGTGTTCAGGCGTAAAACCGGTGCCGTTAACTATGTACTGGAAACGACTTGTAGACAAACAAACGAACGGAATGTCGTTTACTTAAGTGTTGAGGAGATGAATAGAATCTTCGTGGTATTTGAGAAGTGGAGTGAGGATCGTTATAAAATTCCTGCAGGCGTAGGTACAAGAAGAGAGCAGATAAGTGACGCCCCCTCATATGCCGTTGTTTGTACGTTGTGTATAATTAACGATCGGCCATGCATTGATATACGGCTGATGTGGAAGAATGTTTCTGATAATAACGCTCTTGTCCCTAAGCGAAACCGTTTCATCCTCGACAGAATGTTTGAAATCGTCGGATTCCGCAAGCTGAAGCCTATATTAGATGCGCGTGTTACGGATATGCTTTATCTTGATGCGGTTCTTGAATACGCATACACCGCCCTGCTCGATGGGTTTACCGAGTGCAGGACTGAACAAGGCGAGAATGATCTAGAGCTGAATCCTTATTTAAAAGGTTTAGACTCTTTGAAATATCATGAACTTTGGTACAAAGCACTTGAGCGGTACAGGGCTGAGCTCACCTACACCATTCACCCTGAAGAACTATTTCTTTATATAATGAGCAGCTGTCGTAACGACTTAGATTATTTCAACTGCCGCTATGCAGTGTGAAGAAGAGTTCACGATTCAAAAGCTCGGGTTGGTAAAAATAAACCCCCGATTGGAAAGGAGTGTTTATAAACTTGTATTTATTAATGACGTTGTGGCTAACGATGACCTCTTTGTGCGTGCTTTTGATTGTATTCTAGACGTATTAAAGATAACTTGCCAACCGGATGTAAAGTGGGCACAAAAGTAGTACTGAACGATATGAAGGTCATTTATATAGACTATAGGTTTCCCTATAACTTGAGCGGTGAAATGATGTTAACCCTTTGGCTCACGAATTGTGACATAGGGTAAAAAAGAAATTTGCCTTTATGTGTGGTTATATAAAAATCAATATGATTTATTTTTCAGCTATACAATTGTCTTCCCAGTGAGTGAAAGGGTTAAGCCGCGTTTGCTGCATAGTGCAAAGCAATAATGATGTGATTGTAGACTCGATTACGTGTGAGTTTAGTGTTTTGCGCAGTAGAACAAAGTGAATGTATTTTGATGAATTTTCAATATATTTAATTATTTAACATAATTGTGTATACTGTATATATTTCTTCTGTACTGCTATATTGATGGTTATACTCCATCGTTTTGTTTCTTATTTTTTGATTTTGTGCAGTAGAAGATAAAGTGTATGTATTTATTTCCAATATATTTAATCATTTAACATAATTGTGTGTATATATTTCTCCTGTACTGTGATATTGATGGTTATATTTTTATTTTTTATCTTTTTTTTATTATATACATATTCCTCATTCATATTTCTTATACTATTATTATTATTATTATTTTTTTATCATTCCATCGTTTGATTGTATATTTTCTTTATATTTCTGATTCCAATAATTCGTCTAAATAAACAGAATGATGTAATGGTGTTTTATTTAATTCTTTTGGTTGTAAACGATATTTAATTATACCAAATGGCTGGTTACGCCTTCTAAACCGACTGACGGATTTCTAAGCCAACTGTCAAGAATTAATTAAATAAATAGCGCTATCTGGCAACTCAACCTGTACAAACCATTTACGCCTTCTAAGCCAGCTGGCGGATTAAGCCAACTGTCGATAATATATGCTTTAATTAAATAAATAGCGCAATCTGGCAACTCAACCTGTACAAGCCATTTACGCATTCTAAGCCAGCCGGCGGATTAAGCCAACTGGCGGATTTACACCTAATAAGACAGCGGGCGCTCAAATGAAGTCTTAATATGCGCTTGGCTCCTGCCAGGCGAACACGTCTCTTCCTCTCTCTCCTTCTCCTCTCTTTCTTAACTCAACCTGTACAAGCCATTTACGCCTTCTAAGCCAGCTGGCGGATTAAGTCAACTGTCGATAATATATGCTTTAATTAAATAAATAGCGCAATCTGGCAACTCAACCTGTACAAGCCATTTACGCCTTCTAAGCCAGCCGGCGGATTAAGCCAACTGGCGGAGTTACACCTAATAAGACAGCGGGCGCTCAAATGAAGTCTTAATATGTGCTTCGCTCCTGCCAGGCGAACACTTCTCTTCTTCTCTCTCCTTCTCCTCTCTTTCTCTTGGGGGATAACTTCGCCTCCAAGTTGCATAACCCTTTGTTGTTCTTGCAACATTCCCCCTCCCCATTTGCATACCCCCTCCCCCTTCATTGCATAACCCTCTACCTCCTGCATTGCATACCCTCCTACCCCCACTGCATTGCATAAACCCCTACCCTCCTTGTTGCATAACCCATTGCAACATCGATCAACATTTGCAATTGCATTGCAACATTCCTACACTCTCCATTCTGCGCCCATATTACTCTATTGATCTTAGCTGTGAAGCTTCTCTGGATCCCTTCTAGCTGTCTAATGTTTTCTGTTTTTATATGGGCATGTTAGGACCGAGCAGTATTCCAATTTGGATATGATCAGTGTTTTCAGTAATCATTATATTCCTATCCCTTCGTTTAAAGGTTCTCAGTATCTCCCCAGTTACTCTCTTTACTCTCTTTACTGCTATCTTATTTTGTGTTTCAAATTTCGCATCATCAGTCATTACAACCCCTAAATCCTTTGCTTTATATATACAGGGCTATTTAAAATGATTCATCCGATTTCAACTGAGAATACTTCCGTACCTATCAACCGTGCATCAACTGGGCATACACCACATGAAAGAGGAAATCTCTGAGTTTTACAAGATCACCGCGAGAGGGCTCCAAAGTCACGCCGTGGCCTAGCCTAGCAACAAACAGTCAGTGTGAAAATGGCGTCCGCACAGCAGAAGGCGTTTTGTGTGTTGCAGTTTTCGAGCTGTGCTCCACAGCTGGCCCCATAGGTCGCCGGATCTTACACCGTGCGACTTCTTCCTTTGGGGGTACGTTAAGGATACTGTGTACGTGCCACCGTTGCCCACATCTTTGGATGAGCTCCGAACTCGCATTGTTACTGCCGTAGGGTCAGTGACAACGGACATGCTGGAGCGAGTATGGGAGGAATTCGACTATCGTGTCGACGTTGCTCGTGTAACTAGGGGAAGTCACATAGAGCATTTATGAGGTGAGAGACAAAATTTGGACAGTTTTTCTTTTGGTTGATGTATCACAAATCACTCTGTATTTGTAACATTAAAAAATATTCTCATTTGAAATCAGGTGAATCAGTTTGAATAGCCCTGTATATATATATATATATATATATATATATTATATATATATATATATATATATATATATATATATATATATATATATTATTAAATTTATTACAAATCATTACACTCGAACCCCCGCAAGAAAAATATTCGAACCTTTACCTCTTCAACAGCAACCTTACCACTTATATTTAAACTCACATAGCTATATTACCTTGGTTACCTCGGTTTTTGCTTCCGCCCGAATTATTCATTCTGACAAAGAACAAGCTTGTCACTCCAACCCATTATATAAAAAACGCTATATTAGAAAGTTTAATATATATATATATATATATATATATATATATATATATATATATATATATATTTGGAGGGAGTGGAAAAAACTTTTTTCAGAATTCAGTTTTGTACGGGCATCCAAAAGTTAGTATGTGGTACCAATAAGAAAACTGTGAAATATTAGCTACCTGCGACATCAACTTCACCGGCCCCAAGGAGGTCAAGATTTTGCCTTTTAGATCCCCCCAAAAATTAAGGAAAAAATTCAAACATTTAAACGTATCTTTCGTTGTGTTTGTGCCCGGAATATCATTTTTGGTTCATTTGATTTGTCTATTTATGTTCTTTAACTTTACTCTTATACACTTTTTTTCTATTCCTCACAGAAATTTTGAAAATTTGGTATTTCATGAAAAATACTAACAATGCTTTTCGTTGATAGGTTGATGTTAAGCGTCACTCAGTGATTCAGTTTTCTTTTAGAAGCTCATAAAATAGCTGCATGGCTTTAAATATGTTGGTTCATTGGAGCAGCTCTCCGCTAATTTAAGCTAGATACTAGCTATGCATATCTCGGCTTAAATTACCCAGAACTCACCACGTGGAGGTGGCTGCCCTTTGAGTTCTACCCTAACCCACCCATCACAATAATTTAGAAAGCTTCTTATTCAGTTTTGTAGTCTCTCTTATTTCATTATTGCTTGAGATGCAATTTTGGTTTTAACGTAGCCATCTCTCCTCTCACTTCCATAAATTGCGCTTGCCGATTCTGTTACAAGTTTGATACTGCTTTCTACTGTTTGTGTATGACAAGGGAATTGAAAGAGTTTTAATTTTTCTTCGCTAGGGTTCTCAGCCAATGATATCAACTCCTCTTTGGTTAAGTGTTGTGTCAATGGTGACTCAAGCCTGATGGGACTATCTGTCCAAAATATAATATCGGTGTAGTCAAGTGCATGGAAATTTAGTTTCGGTACACTCAACTCGCGAATGCTTTTCATTTTTTCAGCTTGAGATCTTGTTACTTTTATCCTTCGTATTGCCAATTTTCGAATATTTGGCAGGTTATCAGCAATCATTACAAGACGAAGGTTCTCATTCTCATTTGTGAAGGTCCGGGATTAATTAATGGCTTTGTCGCGAGTTTAAACGGCTCATTGCTTTCGTCCGTTTCGCTGGAACTTGACGAAACAGTTGCAGCAGTATCAAATTCTTTCATTCCTTTCGAGATCCGTGCTGTATATTCCTCATACTTTTGTGTAGCCCTTTTCTTTTTTTCCATCTTTTTGGCGACCACTTTACTTACGGATCCAATCATCATTTTTCGAGACGTTCGTTGGTCATTAAGGAAATCCCTTTCTAGAACAGGAACTTTTCGGTCTTTCTCACAACGACATGTCAGGAAGTCTTCACATTTACAAGAAGCTATATCAAAGAGCTTTAGTGTGTCATGTTTAAATTTGTGAAGCAATGCTTGATAGGATGCTTGGTCTTTCCGCCCTTTCAATTGTTTCAAGACATTTTAATATTTTTCGTACAAACCTTGAATGCGCTGCGTTATGGTCTTGTGATGGTTAGTTGGAATAGAAGCACGATCTCATATAGTCTTTACTGTTCGGGCAACGACTGTAGCAACATCATAAATTTTTGGATTAGCTTCTCCTGACTTAATTCTTTCCTGTCTAACATAACGGAAACACTGAAGTATACCTTCAGACGAAGGCAAATAAATAAGTGAGAAATCCTTTGGTGGTCCAAAGATTGGATTCAGCTGTTGAGTATTCCTTGTCTTCCTTTTTGCTGATCCATTCGCGGCCATGGAAGCCATGCTTAATTTTGCTTTGTGCATCGGAAGAGAATTAGACTATATTAGTGACTGTAAATGTTTTTAGCGAATCATAAAAAATCATGATAAAAATTTATCAAAGCAATCAAATAATCTGAAAAAGAGATATAAATTATAATGGAATTTAGTATAAATAACAAACCCTAAATAATATAATTATGAAATAATTTAAATATGTGAAAATCTAAACAAATGGAAACCTTAAAATGGTGCTAAAACATTTACTAAAGTTGAGAAATTCAACGAAAGATATAAAAATTTCTATTTTTTGTTAGTATTTTTACAAAATTTTTCAAATTTCTGTGAGGAATGGGAGAAACGTGTATAAAGGAAACGTTGAGGAGCATAAATAGACAAATCATATAAAACAAAAATGATCTTCCTAGCATAAACACAACGAAAGACACGCTTAAATCTTTGAATTTTTCCTTAATTTTTGTGGGAACCTGAAAGACAAAATCTTTGACCTCCTTGGGGCCGGTGAAGTGATGTCGGAAGTAGCTAATATTTTACGGATTTCTTATTGGTACCACATACTAACTTTTCGGTGCCCCTACTTTGTTCATCGTAATTATTACGTAATAGAGTATACTGTATATAGTAGTATATAAGAGTTTATTGGTAGCATATCATATGACAATTCCCATAAACATATGATGACCTCGATGTTGCCAGTTTTTATTTTTTTCCTGAAACTATTACCTTTTCATAGTTTGTTTCAACAATGCATATATTATCATCTCCACGAGCGTAGACATTGCAAGAAAAGATTCTAACTAAGGATAAGTAAAGTTCTTTCATGGTCACAATATATACTTTTATAGATGTCAAACATAAAAATATAATAGAATTCTATATTAACATAAATATATAGTCGATACACATTTACATCATGGCTTTAACATCAGTATTTCGTATAGCTTCCTCAGCATCAATAATTTCTTGCAATCGTCGCGGCATAGAAGAGTCCAGATTGTAGGGAATGTTTGGTGTTCGGCGTAAGCTCTCCCAACTATTCCTCGTGTGAGCTAAAAGTGCTTCAAATGTTCTTTCATTGCGTTGCTCCCATTCGTTAATCATTATTGCCCAAAGGTTTTCAATCGGATTCAATCAGGAGAACGTGGTGGGCAGAATTAGATTAATAATCTCTGGGTGATCTTCGTACCACGCTCTCACAACGTTACTCCTATGAATGGGACTGTTATCTTCCATTAAGTAAAATGGTTCCGGTGCTGGAACCAGTACGCAGAACACGGTAGCAGCACCTCTTCCAGTATCTGGCAATCTTGCTGTCCAGTAAAGCGTCCATCTACTGAGTCAATTCTCCGACACCATAGCAGACATCAGCCCCACACACGAGATTGATGTGACCACTACGTTTGCTCGGGAAAACATTTCCTTCTTATAGCGTTTTCCGCGCTGCCTCCAACAATGCAGGGAACCATGACTATCTGTTGAAAATGTTTTTTCGTACAGTACACAAGTTTTCTCCAGAATTCTTCCTTCCTGCGGCAAGTATTGCAAGGCAAATCCCATCCGCGCCTCTTTATGCTCAATCGTCAATGCAGGTTTTATAGCTGGACGGCGGAAAAATACCTGCCTCGCGAAGTCTGTTGTTCACTGTATTTGCGCTACAACGAAGTTCAGGTCTCTGTAAATATGCGTCGCTGGAACAAACGGATGCTCTCTGGCATGATTAACAATCGCAGCATCTTCCTCTTGAGATGTTGAACGCGGAGGACCAGACCTCGGCAATAGCGATTGAGTTTTCTGCTTCATACCGATGAATCCACCGTTCCACAGTGCTTCCATGAACGTCTAGTCGTCTTGATATTTCTCTTATTGGCACATCATATTCATGCAATGTCACCATTGCTCCCCGCATTGCCTGGGTCGTCTCGTGGTGCACAGACGGCCCATCCTTGTATAAATGGCTTATGTGAAGCGTGCTGGGACGATAAAGGAAATGAGGATACCATGCACCCCTTCTAAAATTGATTTCGGTTGTGAAGGGTACCAACCCTTCGAATGGTAATAATAACACTAATCAACAGCCAAAATGTATCTTCGATGAAACCATCATTTCTTTAGTAATTCGACGTCGCTGAATCCGAAAATGACCTTCATTTTGCATGATTGGTTCGCGTTTAGAAGATACACGGGTGCCCTGTTTTCATTATTTCCCAATTGAAATGAATATATCATTGAAGCATAACATATGGCAACACTGTAGAATGTGCTCGTTTGGCAACCTCGTTGTCTGGCGCCATCTTGAGTACATCGTAAATCCCTTTAGCTCAGTTCTAGAGTGACGCTTGTTGTGGTGACACGTTATTTCACATTTTGACATAGTGCTTTTGTAGTGTTTCCTCGTAATTTGCACCTGTGGTTAGTTCATGACATATAGAGTGTAGTGCGTGTTAAAGCGTAATCTTTGCGATCAGTTTCTCATTGACGTTATAAGCAAAATGCCACGTAAATGCGTTAATAACTCAAATAACTTTTGTTATATTTGCGGCAAAGTAACATTAAAATCGCAAAAGAAGACGTTATCACCTGCCATCAAGAAAGCGTACCACCTTTATTTTAAGTGCAAATTAGGAGATCAGGACAAAACGTGGGCGCCGCATATATGCTGCATTACATGTGCAACTACATTACTTGAGTGGTACAATGGGAAACCGAGGTCAATGGGCTTCGGCATTAACGGCGTGTGGAGGGAAAAAGTACCCACGTGGATGACTGTTTATTCTGTATGTTTCCGCCATTACGTGGAATTAGTAAGAAGAAAAAATGGACCCTCAAGTATCCTAATGTTCCATCCGCCATTCGACCTGTGCCCCATAACGAAGACATACCTGTGCCCAATCCTCCTACCTCCTCAGACACCCTCGATTTGGATGACGAAGAGCATCCTGTAACGAGTACAGATGAAGACATTGCACATCCCACAACATCACAAGATACCGACTTTGTGCCCAGTGAACTGTCTACAGAACCGCATAAAATCACCCAACACGAACTGAATGACCTCATCAGAGATTTGGACTTACCGAAGTCTAAGGCAGAATTGCTCGCCTCACCTTCAACAGTGGCATCTTCTTCATGATGATGTCCAAATATCCATGTACGCACTAGGCAATCCACGTTGGAGACTTTCTTCATCAAACATGGTGACTTCGTGGTGTGTACAGATGTTGTTGGTTTAATGAATGCTCTAAATATAACATACAGAGATGACGAATGGAGGTTGTTCATTGATGCCTCTAAGCTAAGCCTTAAGGCTGTACTACTTCATAACAAAAACGAAAAAGCTGCCATTCCAATTGGATATTCTGTCCACATGAAGGAGACATATGAAAATATGCAATATCTGCTTCACCACATAAACTACAACGCTCACAAATGGAGCATATGTGGTGATTTGAAAGTGGTCGGCATGTTACTTGGTCTCCAGCAGGGTTACACGAAGTACTGCTGCTTCCTTTGCGAGTGGGACAGCCGTGCTAGGTCACAGCATTATGAAAGGAAGGAATAGCCTCTAAGAGAACGTTTAGTGCCAGGTTGAAAAACGTTTCGTGCGAGCCATTAGTAGAGCCAAGCAAAATACTTCTACCACCGTTACATATTAAGTTAGGGCTTATGAAAAATTTTGTGAAGGCACTCAATAAGGATGGAAAGGCATTTAAGTATCTTTTCCAGAAGTTCCCTCGACTCAGTGAGGCAAAAATCAAGGAAGGACATATTTGTTGGTCCTCATATACGAAATCTGATGAAAGATGAACATTTCGAGACACTTTTGGAGGGCGCAGAAAAAGAAGCTTGGGTCTCGTTCAAGTCAGTGTCGCAAAATTTCCTTGGAAACAACAGAGCTCCAAATGCAGATGAATTGGTGGATAATATGTTGAAGGCGTACCAAAGAATGGGATGTAACATGTCTCTAAAAATTCATTTCCTCCATTCCCATTTCGACTTTTTCCCGGCAAACCTTGGTGAAGTAAGTGACGAACATGGGGAACGTTTTCATCAGCACATTTCAGCTCTTGAGAAACGTTACCAGGGCAAGTGGAATTCATCTATGCTGGCTGATTTCTGCTGGTCAGTAATAAGAGACACTACACAGTCAGAGTACAAGAGACAGGCCAAGAGGAAACGACATTGAAGTGAGTGTGCTCCTTAAAATACATATATGTTGTGGGATAAATTTTTACCAGTACTTACACAATAATTACCATGATATCTTAAAAACGCGAACTAATTAAACAATTTCACTATCATTTTCAAATTCAGCATGCAAAAATACATAAGAATCGGCTACTTTCATTAAAGATACAAAAAATTCCTTAAAATTTGTTGACCAGTGTAATCAGCCAATTTCCTATTTTGTTAAACATATGCATAAAAAATTCGTCTTAAAAGCCAAGGATCCAAAGATTGTCAGCAATAGTTTATATCCCAACTGAATATAGTCAGCCATCAACAGTATAATCATTTTATTTCCATAACTACTCATGACTACTCTGTCATAGTAAATAACCTTATTATGACTTAGGTAGTAGTGGTAATTCTGAGTGGCGGCCTCTAGCCACATACGTTAAACCTATCAGTGCGTCTAAGACCAGACTCTTCTGTTTCTGTCAATTCATTGTTAGTTTAAGGTATTTTGCTCTTTGTCTTTCTAGGTCTAGGGCATTAAAATAAATATTTGAGTTTGTGTTTAGCATTTCATATGAATTTCTCTCCTCTCCCTTAACCATCCCGCGTTCATTTTAGCCCCCTCTCTCCCTTTCTCCTCCATTCGTAATTCCCACCCAACCTCGTTTCCTTCGACATAGCAACACTTACCTCCATCCTCATTACACTTCCTTCATTAAACCTATTATCGCTTTTACTGTCCCTTCCTTCCATCCTTCAATGCCAGCGTTCTTAACCTAGCACATAAATATACAGGGTGGGGCACGGGAACCAAGTGTTTTTGGAATAATCAGGAAAATGATATTTATTTTTGTAAAGAAAATATATTGGTAGAACAACATTCGTAAGAACATAGCATTTCATGTCGTAATAATCATGTACCGAAAATTATATCTGGCATATGATGTCCTTGGCCGTCGACGCATTGTTGAAGGCGTTTACGAAAATTGGCCTCCACTCTTCCCAGCAGGTCTCTGTTGATTTGGATGATTTGTTGACGGATCGCTTCCTTCAATGCATCTAATGTACGGGGCTTGTCCTCGTAGACACGTGACTTGAGGTACCCCCATAGAAAGAAAGAAGTCACATGTGGACAAGTCAGGGGACCGAGGGGGCCATGCAATGTCACCAAATCTCGAAATGAGATGGTTGGGAAACAGGGGGCGAAGAACAGCCATTGACGCTCTGGCGGTGTGTGGCGTGGCCCCATCTTGCTGAAACCACAAATGTCGACGAGCAATACGCCTTCTTCGTAACTCAGGGATGAAAAAGGTGTTCACCATCTCAATGTAACGCCCAGATGTTATGGTAACGGTAACCCCATTTTGTTCGAAGAAATAGGGACCGATGACGCCAAACTTTCCCACCGCGCACCAAACTGTAACCTTAGGGCTATGCAGCGGTTTTTCATGGAGTTGTCGCGGATTTTCAGCAGCCCAATACCGACAGTTTTGATTGTTGACGGCCCCATTAAGGTGGAAATGGGCTTCATCACTCATTACCACCATCATGTTTTCATTCTGCTCATAAAGTGCAAGCATTTCCTGTGCAAAATTCAGTCGTTGGGGGCAATCGTTTACATTCAATTCCTGCACCATCGCTAACTTGTATGGGTGAAAATGTAATTCTTCATGCAAAATCCGTCTAACAGTACGATTGCTGATTCCGAGTGCAGCTGAATGTCTCCGAGCAGAGCGGCCTGGGCTTTGCAACATCGCTTGTCTGACCCTTTCAACGTTCTCTGGAGTACGCACAGTGCGTTGCGGCCCCTTCGGTTTTGTTTTCATTATTGAGCCTCCTGTTCGAAGATTGTTAACCCAACGTAAGATTGTGTCACGAGCGGGAACAGAGTCATTTCGATGAATGTTGAATCTGCGGCGAAACGCACGCTGAACTGCTGTCACTGACTCGCCACTCCTAACAAAATGATCATACGCGAACATGCGGTGTTCTAACGTCCACTGCTCCATGATGGCACCTGAAAGATAAAGGTGAGTGTTAGTTAAAGTTAAATGCTATGAACCCAGGAATGGAATGCTACCTACCGCACGCCCCTCCCATTCCTAATGGCCGATTACTAGCTATTCAAAAAACACTTGATTCCCGTGCCCCACCCTGTATAATATGGAATCTAACACCTTAGATCTCTACGCATTCATGTTACTTGAAGACGCCTGTGTCTTAGGGGAATCTAAGTGTTGAGAGTAGGCTTGGGGGTAGTCTATAGATTATTACAGATGACCTTGAACGCTCCAACTATTTAAAAATGATTATTTATTACGCACATCATATGGCATAATACACACATGAATTTAAGTATCTCTTACACTATAGGAATGGAATTGAATCCTACCAGAGTTAAAAAGTCGCAAAATATGATAGATTAGTTTGTATTAAGAGGTCACTAAGAGAAAAGGATTTGGGGTAGAACATGACTTCATCTTTTACAACGAAGAGAGAATGTATACAGGAAATGAACAAGATTACATTATTAAGCTAAGTCCACGAAAATGATCAAGTTGTTTAAAGAGAAATAATTCACCAATTATAAAATAGAAAGCAAATCAAAGTTTTATCCAAACTCGTGTCTGCGTGATACGGCAGAGAGTATATTTTCCCCGAGTTTTGGTTATTATTAACGTTATATGGATACAGTGATGATGTCCCTGCTGAAGATCTCTGATGGGATGCGGTGTGATCAGAGAGAGAGAGAGAGAGAGAGAGAGAGAGAGAGAGAGAGAGAGAGAGAGAGAGAGAGAGAGAGCGCTTTTAAATCACACCTTTTAAATGGTCTGTGGGTAAGGGCTTCACGTATGTTATTTTAGTCCAGGGTAGTATATGTGGAGGTGTTAACGTAACTTGCACTCGGAACTGTTAATTGTAAGACAAGTACCATAGCTGGGACTGAGACACGTTATCCCCTGCATACTCTATATATATCTATATACAGTATGTCTCTATATATAAATAGATAGAGTGATGAACACAAAGATAGATGTGGACGTCATTGATTGGGTTAGAGCAATTATGTGCACCAATCTGAACACACCTCCGCTGCCATAAGGACCGCCCATTTTATACCTAACAGACTAGCTTGGGACGAGACAGAGGCGTGAGACTTCTTGTAAGCACTGTACTTGAGCACACTTCCATTAAGAACTAGTTTTTGTTCTTAAAAGGAGAAATAAATCTAATGGTCTTATTTAAATTTAACACAGGTTTGTGAGGGTGAACTTCATTGTTTCACGTTCTGAGATGCACTGCCCGCCTGCGTTTCTCATTGTATAATTCCCGCTTTGTTGACCTATGGTTCGGCGTGGCTGCCAGGCGCAAGAGTTATACCCAACTAGATTCACTTTTGATTAATCTCATTTGTAAGAAGTATTAACCTTTTAGAAGGTGTAATTTTACATGCCATTAAACTTGTTAATAATGTAATAATTTAATTTTAACGGAGTCTTTCCATTTTATACATAAATTAATGTTCACTTTTGAAACGCCGCCTTTCTTTGTTTTGAGCGAAACGCGGAGCCCACGAGTGTGAATGGCTACATTTCGTTTGAAAACGTAATTTTTACATTAATTATTTTCCTAGTTTCGGGGTAACCTATATATGGTATTTATTATCCGAACTTATTCAGACTTACTGTAAATATACAATTAAATTCAGGTCTTTTTCCTTAAATTACATGAGTATTTAACATGCATATGTTTTACATTCCATGTACTTAAGAATTCCCAAATTGTTTCATTTATACCCGAATCTACACGAAAATTCCCAGCCATTTTGAGGAACAAAGAATCCCTATTTGAGCTTCGCTTAGCTTTCCGTTTGGTATTTATACATACCATTTATTCTGTTTGCATGATCAATTTATTTGTGGGTTAATTTATGACCAGTGATTAATTGACCTTATTACATTATTCCCATACATAACAATATATATATATATATATATATATATATATATATATATATATATATATATATATATATATATATATATACTATATATATATATATATACAGGGTGCGGCAAAAGTAACGCCCTTTTAATAATTGTATCTTTATAGTTTTATACAGTATAATTTTTTAGTTTTATATTGTATCATTTTGTTTCTTTTATTTTTACAGAAATTCTGAATAAATATGGCCTTGCGATTGACGAGAGAACAAAGAGTGAAAGCAGTTAAACATTATTACCAAAACAATAACAATGGAGCTAAAGCCGCTCGTTTGTTATCAGAAGAATTTAACATTCGACAAGTGCAGAGCCGCAATATCACAAGTCTAATTAGGAAATTTGAAAGAACCGGAAGCGTAAGTGATGCCACAAGATCAGGGAGGCCAGTTTCAGCAACAACCTTAGAAAAGTCCGATGAATTAAGAGAATCATTGTTGCACACTCCTCAAAAATCCAGTAGACGTCTTTCTACAGAGTTGGGTATCAGTGACAGAAGTGTCCGTAGACTCTTAAAGAAGAACAAGATGAAGCCTTACATCCCTCGCGTGTTACAGAGCTTGCATGATGGAGATGCAGATAGACGATTAGAGTTTTGCGAAAATTTCCTGAATAAAGTCAATGAAGATGAGACCTTTCTTGATAAGATATGGTGGTCAGATGAGGCAACATTCAAATTGAACGGGCATATCAATCGCCATAATTGTGTGTACTGGAGCGATGTTAACCCACATGTTATCTTGGAAAAAGACGTTAACCTACCAGGAGTGACAGTTTGGGCAGCCATCTCTTCCATGGGAATAATAGGCCCGATATTCTTTGATAGTACTGTTAATCAAGATAATTATTTACAAATGCTGCAAACTGAATTCTGGCCGAGAGTTAGAAATCAGAATGGAATTTACTTTCAACAGGATGGTGCGCCACCCCACTATTTCGAAGGGAGGTGGATAGGACGACGTGGAGCAATTGAGTGGCCAGCACGATCGCCAGACCTAACACCACCTGACTTTTTCTTGTGGGGTGTACTGAAAGATCTTGTTTACAAGGTCAAACCGAAAACACTTCCTGAATTAAGACAAACAATTCGTGAAAAATTTACTACAAATAACGTGGAAATGTGTAAAAAGGTTTGTAGAAGTGTTGCTGGTAGGGTTCAGTGTTGTATTGAACACCAAGGGGAGCATTTTGAACATGATCATTAGGTTAGTAAATACTATGTATGTAGAGTACATTTTTTTAAGGTGTATTGAGCCAACCACAAAATTAATTAAATTCCAGTTATTTTTTAGTTTATAAACAAATCATTACACTCGAACCCCTGCAATAATAATATTCGAACTTTTGCCTCTTGAACGGCAACCTTTAGAATAAAAAAAGTTATTGATATGGAAGGAAAGCATTTCGAACAATATTTTTAATAATTTCAGTTAATTTTACATAAAAAATTATTTTCCTAAAAAATATTAAAAAGGTTTAATAATTTCTGCATGTTAAGTAGAAAAAACACTCTTTCGTTAAATGTTGATAGAATTTGAATTATTTGATATTTTAGTCTGAAAACTTGTTTGCATATAGATAAATACATGTTTTATTGTGTAGAAGTTCTATCAAAATTAAATGAAAAATGTTGATTTTCTAGCCTTTTTAAAATGTACCCTTTTTTATGGCACACCCGTTTTATATATATATATATATATATATATATATATATATATACAGTGTGTCCGTAAAGTCATGGTGGGATTTTAAGTAGCTATATTATTGCAACAAAACATGATAATGAGATGAAAAAAAGGCAAATTGAAGAACAACTCTAAAAGAATAACTTTATTTAACGTAGTTCGATATGGGCTCCTCTGGTAGCCCTGCAGACATCTAGGCGGTGATTCAATTCCAGCCACACACGCCCAAGAACATCAGGAGTGACGGATGCGATAGCTTCCGTGATTCGCTCGTGCAAGTGATGAGTATCCCTAATGGGTACACTGTACACGCTTTGCTTGACGTAACCCCACAAATAAAAGTCCAAAGGTGTCAGGTCCGGAGAGCGTAAAGGCCATGGCTTCCATCCTCCTCTTCCTATCCATCTCTGTGGAAATTTTTCATTAAGGAATTCTCGAACAACGTTGGCATAGTGCGGAGGAGCACCATCTTGCTGAAAGATGACATTATTGTCAATAAATTGGGGTACTGCAAAATGTTCCAACATAGCGAGGTAGTTGTGTGACGTCACAGTGGGTTCCGCGAAGAAAAATGGGCCAATCACTCGATCTCGTGCTAGAGCACACCACACATTAACTTTCGGGCTATTACGCTCATGTTCAACATAGGCATGTGGACAGCCTAGACTAACTACGAGATAAAGGTTAAGCTTAGCCTAGACTAACTACAAGATACAACTTTGAGAGTTGTTCTTAAATTTGGCATTGTTTCATCTCATTATCATGTTTCGTTGCAATAATATAGCTATTTAAAATCCCACCATGACTTTACGGACACACCGTATATATATATATATATATATATATATATATATATATATATATATATATGATACACACAGACCGTGCATGGAACAAGGAACTCTTCTAGGAAAATTAAATCCACTATAGTGCAAATAAGTAATGGTAAATGACAAATACTATAGTTTTCTTTTTCATGATGCTAGCCCACGTCGGGCTAGCATCATGAAAAAGAAAAAACTATAGTATTTGTCATTTACCATTACTTATTTGCACTATAGTGGATTTAATTTTTCTAGAAGAGTTCCGTGTTGCATGCACGGTCTGTGTGTATCATAAAAACCTCAGGGAACCATTCTGAGTTCAGTCCCATCATGAAACGAACATGTTATGTGCCTTAAAAAGTGGACGCTCAATTCTGCCAGTTGAGGTTTAAGTTTTGGTTTTTGGCTAAAAATATAATAGTTACCCCTTTTTCTTTGATGTATTCAATCTGACGTGAAGGCAGCGAGTCTTGCTAATATTGAGGTTCTAAATGTAGCGGGGCTAGGCTGCTTTAAACCCTAGATCCTGTCCCAAAGCTGGATCCTATCTGCTTTGCAGATAGCTAGTGAGGGAAGCTATATTTTTGGGACCTCTTTGCGAGTGACCCGTTGCCCACGTCGGGCTAGCATCATGAAAAAGAAAAAACTATAGTATTTGTCATTTACCATTACTTATTTGGACTATAGTGGATTTAATTTTCTTAAAAGAGTTCCTTGTTCCATGCACGGTCTGTGTGTATCATAAAAAACCTTAGGGAACCATTCTGAGTTCATTCCCATATATATATATATATATATCCTTGAAGATGTGAATATATCACGAAAGCGCTCGGACTTCGTGTTTCCGTTTCCTTTTCCCTGTGGTTGTTTGCTTATTAATAAGATCACGTGTTATTTTGTGATTTTAGTGCTATATATATATATATATATATATATATATATATATATATATATACATACTGTATATATATATGATGCAAACACACAAGGAAATACAATCATTCATTTCACGTGTTTAATTGTGAAATTCATCATATATATATATATATATATATATATATATATATCATACACAGACCGTGCATGAAACAAGGAACTCTTCTGGGAAAATTAAAGTCACTACAGTCCGAATAAGTAATGATAAATGAAAAAAACTATAGTTTTTCTTTTTCATGATGTTAGCCTACTGGGCAATGGGTCACTCGCAAAGAGGTCCCAGAAATATAGCTTCCCTCACCAGCTATCTGCAAAACAGATAGGATCCAGCTTTGGGACAGGAACTAGGGATATTATATATATATATATATATATCAGTGGCGACTCGTGACATTTTTGTTCAGGCATGCAATGTTATGGAATGGAAGAAAAACATCCGCCTAACCCTCTTGCCCAAACTTTGCATATTGTTTACATAGAACTTAGCAAGTTAAAGGTGTTTTACAAACTTTTGGGGACCTCTTTGAAGGAAAGTTCATTTAATGTTAGGCTTAAATATGCGAACAAAAAATTAGACATACTGTTTATATATAGTAGTTACCGAATTGATCTAAAGAAAAAGATACAAATTTAAAATTTACCTTAAATAATTGTGAAGCATTATTTGAATTGAAATTCTGCTCTCCTAGTTTTCCTGCAAAATTCTTCGATGACCAAATTGTAAAAGTACTCTCGATTCTCCATAAGCTTCTTGATGAAATTTTTTTCAATTGAAATTAAGGCAAGATTAGATAGCCTTTCTTCACTTTGGGAACTCCGTAAATAACTTTTAATTCTTTTAAGCGCAGAAAATGATCGCTCAACACTTGCTGTCGATATTGGTATAGTTAGAATCAAATTCGTCAATTTATATATTTCCTTAAGACCTTGTGCATTTCGCTTTCCAGTAGATATTTTAGGAGCTCAGCAACATTCTTTTTGGCAAAAGATTTGTGCGAATATAAAACACACAATTCAGAACGGAGACGAGGAAACTCAAAAAATGAATTGTAGCTTCTTTTCAAAGATTCAAAAGCTCTCTCTGGGAAAGTAACATCATAGAACTCAAATTTTTTGCAATCTAAAAGCTCAATGAATTCCAATTTTTCCATTGAACTGAAACGCTCTTTCATTTGAAGAAGTATATTATCGAATATTTCATGAAATAGTTGGCTATACTTCTCTTGTGGAGAAAGACTCTGTTTCCTTTTACATACAGGTTCACCACATCTTTCTGTTATCAAGTCCCACATATCTGCAAATTTTGTATCCCTTATTTGTTTGATTTTTTTCATAGTGCTTTCAACGGTGATTGAGCTATACACAATATCCATAGATTTTGTTTGCAGCACATTAAATAGATATTCAATAAAAGGAAAAATTGAAGAAAATACTTCTAATAAAAAATTAAAATCGAAAGTATCGATACCAGCAAGCAATCCGCGTGCACTATTTTTTGTTTTTTCATCAAATTCTTGGGTTTTCAAGAATGCTTTAAACGATCATTATATCTTCTTTATTTTCCGTAACTCTTTCAACTAGACGAGATGAATAGTTCCACCGCGTTGGAGCCAGTTTAGGGAAACGCTTTCCAACAACTTTGTCAAGCATTGAAGTTCGCTTAGTTGAACTGCTGAAAACTGATGACAAACTCCTAATACTGAAAAAAAATTTACATTCGGAAATTTCAGCGACAGCTTGGAAAAACAAGGTTAAGTGTTTATGGGCGTAGCAGTGAAGAAAAATAGCCTCTGGTACAGTTTCTCTAATCTTTGTTTGTACTCCATTAAGATCGCTCTCCCATAACAGCAGCACCGTCGTAGGTTTTGAGCAACTAATTTTTTTCAAACAGCCCAGTTCACCTAGTTGCCTTATAGATAAATCAGAATCGCTCCTGCACTTCTATCATTGCTGACGTCATTGAATTTTATAAATCGTTCACAAATCTCTCCAAGTTTATTAACATAACGAACAACAGTAGAGAGTTGAGAAAAACAGCTGACATCAGATGTTTCATCTAATAAAATCGCCACATACATGCAGTCGATAAGCTCACGTTTTATTGTTCTAACATAACTGCACTAATAGATTGAATTATGTCATTCTGAATAGCAGATGATGTTCCCTTAAAAACAGTCGCAGTTTTTAAATGGTTTTGAAGCTTTTCATCGAATTCTCCCATACAAAATACCAATTCAATATAGTTACCCCTATTGTCAGCGTTTTCTTCTTCATTGTGACCGCGAAATGCTAATTCTTGCATACTAAAAAACATGTTATCCTAATCAAACGTTTCAAAATTTCTCGATTCTTATTAACTTCTTCGTTATGTCTGGAAATGGCACTGATTTCTGCTTGTCGAGTATTAAATCAATTCTTTCTGACTTTCCAAATGTTTTAAGATCACAAATGCATTTATTGAGCAAGAGATTTTTCATGGCGAGAAATTGCAGTATGTAAATTGTTTAAATCGTCGTATCCACGACTAACAGAATTCCACACAGAGTTATCTCTTGAAATAGGAAACACGACCAACAGTACAATTTGTTATTTGAAATATTTCCACATAACCAGGTAACATCATCATACAGCTTAGGATTAAATTTCCTAGTGAAGCCTTTATTTTCTTTGCTTAAATTCAAATGTGGAATCGGTCTGCCATTATTCAATATGCGCTTTTTCTCATCAAAAGAGAGTGAGTAAAATCTTCTAGTCTTCATTGATTAAACACATCGTCAGTCATTATGGGCACTACAATGCTATAATTTATTTAAGGGAACACCGAACACAAGTGAAGCTTGCGGCTGTGGTACTGGAAAGAAGCCTTGTCAGAATTGCCAGATGTTACTTTTTTGGTGAATGCACCTATAAAACTGAATGCATGCCGTATTATTTTCATTAATAAAAAAAATCAGAACAAAGCTTTTTAATTATTTTTAGTAAAAATATTAAGTAAATTTTCTAAGCATATTTTAAAACATATTGCCTTTTGAATTTAGCTATGAGGCTAAAAAAAAATATCTTATGGATAGTGAGAAGTCTCCTTAAAAATTGCCCAAGGCAGGCGGTGTAAACAAAATCATGTCTTATTTCACTAGACAATTAAGAACATTTTTCTGTACCCAGACTGAATTAGTGAATGCTTTAGCTACAAGTATTTCGATCTGTGTACAGAAAATGTTCTTAATTGTCTAATGAAATAAGACATAATTTTGTTTACACCGCCCAATAGCCAGTACATGCGTGATTGAAGCCTTAGCCTATTTTTAGTTTCTGAAAATTATTTTTGTCAATTATAATCCTTACTTAGATCTGAAAAGAGAACATATTTAACGCATGCATTCATTGCATGCGTTGCATTCATTAAGAAATCGCCACTGATATATATATATCCAGATTCCACTGTAATCCTGTAGATCTCCACAGTCATATAACCTCAGATGCTGTGTAGGAGGTTGAACATTGCTAATCATTCTGAAAGTGGGAGGTACTTGTATTTTACGATATAAGAAGTCTGGACCGAGATTGCATGTATCATTCTCTACGTATTTCAGGGTTGACAACTTAAGATGAATACTTCACGAATATGTCTGACACTAATTGTGACGAAATACCCGCGTAAGTAACTTTTGTGATATATATATATATATATATATATATATCAAAGCTATTGACTTCTCCTTAGGGAAACGGAGCTTACAGATGAAAAGAAGGATCAACACAACGGCAAACATTTTCATTTATTTGTACTTCAGACGTTTCGACAAATCTTTTGTCATCATCAGTGAGTTAAGTCTTAAAACCTTAAAACAAAATTGAAAAGTGAAAATTACATCAATACAATATTAAAACCATTAAAATTAAAACCTTAAAGTTGTTTACAAATACACGTGCGACAGCTGTAAGGCTGCGTATATTGGCAGCACTCAACTCCAACTGGAGGTGCGCCTTTCTCAACATTTGGGCTTGTCAGTCCGTACCAACCGTCCCCTCAGTAGCCCTCCACAATCCGCAATTAGAAACCATAGTAATGAAAACGACCATCCCCTTCACAAAACTCAGTTTGAAATTTTAACTAGATCCAATAACCTTACAGAACTCCGAATTTTAGAATCTTTGTACATCTATAGAAACAAACCCTCCCTTAATAATAATAGCTCATCCTACAAATTACAACTCTTTTGACTAACCATCCGATTTTCACAGACATACCCTTTCTAATCCTCTGACCATCCAGTGTTCCCTTAGACTTTGCCAAGTATGGAGGTGGATGTAAACATTGTGTATTTACCTATTGAGGTAATTTAATTTTAGTTTTTATAGTGATGAAATTTAATTTAATTTTAGTTTTTATAGTGATGAAATTTAAATGATTTTAATTTTGTATTGATGCAATTTTCATTTTGCTTTAAGGTTTTAATTTTAATGGTTTTAATATTGTATTGATGTAATTTTCACTTTTCAATTTTGTTTAAGGTTTTTAAGACTTAACTCACTGATGATGACAAAGATTTGTCGAAACGTCTGAAGTACAAATAAATGAAAATGTTTGCCGTTGTGTTGATCCTTCTTTATATATATATATATATATATATATATATATATACTGTGTAAATATACACACACACACACACATATATATATATTACACTGTGTAAACATATATAATATATATAATATATATATATATATATATATATAGATATATATATATATATATATATATATATATATATATAGTGGACCTAGTTTTAACCGTTTAAGGTGATAATGATTTAATTGTATGCAATGATTAATTGATGCAATGACTGATTGCTTATTAATGAAAGGCTGGGTTAATAATTCATGATGTAATACAGTATCACCGATTGGAATAATTGGTTATTTGATTAGGCCCACCATACTATTGGAAGTGACAGGAAATGGCAGCGAGGTCACCAGCTTGGTTTACACCCAAGCAAATTAATATTAAGGTTATGAAAGACACCTTATGTTTTTGTGTAGTTTAATTAAGAAAATATTTATATTAATTTTCACAGTGAAAATACAATGGTAAGACTGACTAGAAAGCTTAACAATTCGATAATGACCTTTGAAATGCGCTCGTTTATGTGAGGCTTAATGGTATACAAAATGGGACACAACCTGAAATATGAGATGGTGAATACAAAAATAATGCATGCACGTAATAATATAACAAATAGGTTATGTAATACACCGATTAGGGAAGCTACAGATTATGCATAAATGATCTGTGAAAGAGGCCTATTAATGACACAGAAAGCGCGTACGTTTTGGTACACTGAATAGAATAAGTCTCGGTACTTTATTTTTATTGTGAAAATAAAGCCGTTATTTATTCACTGTGGTATAACAAAGAACTAACGGTAATTAATTGATAGTTTACGTTATGCTTATAACATAGACTTAGCTAATAAGATGAAATGTTAATAGCTTAATTGACACGTATAAATAATACTCATCGATGGTATGTAAATGGCATGCAACATAGAACACTGAATGGGCCTAGTAAATGATATAAAGAATGCACGTGCGTTTGGTACATTGAATGGAAAACATGACACTCTGATTAAGTAGGCTAGATGATTGAATGGGCCTAGCAATGATATAAAGAATGCCCGTGCGTTTGGGATAGGCCTAAGGATAGTGGAGGGAAATATACACTGTATATGAATTAGGCCTGCAGTAGAGAACTTATTTATCGCACAAATACAATAGTGAACACAACAGCGGATGATGTGAATTACAGGTTCTGAAGGACACTTGAATTAGGAAAATGGTCTACTGCGTTATTAACGAGAGTCAATTGGAACGTTTAATTACTCACTTTGGGAGCATGGCCTGCTGTTCGGCGGTAGGCTAATGCAGGCTTCACAAGAGTACTTAGAATATGATGTACTTAGCTTACCCGGACGATGTAACGCTGTTGAAAGGGTGTTGAAGAGGAAACTAATACCGTGAGTGTCGTTGATCGTCCTCTGGAAGCTGGTCGCTCACGCGTCGGTCGTGTCGTGGATTAGGCCTTTTTGCGAAGGAGATGTAGGCCCGGTTGTGGTTGTCTCTTGGAAGTTTGTTCCGTAAGTCCAGGTATGATGGGCCTAATGGAGTCTCGTAGACGACCGTTCTTCGTAAAGCGGTAAAAGCTGACCAGATGTGGAGTGATTTGGGCTTATAGCTTTCGCCGTCGAGTCACGCAATGTGTCCACCTTGAGGATGCTTCTCGTAGCGTTGCAACCTTGCCGGTGCTCTCGAAGATGCTTGATAACCAGTTTATGCGGTAATGAAGAGACCAAGGGGAATTCCTGATGCCGTTGGGGTTTGCTGCGGCAGTATTGGTGGATCACTTCCAATGATGCTTCGTTTCTTGAATGTGGTGTTGAAGTGAGCCTTGGTCTTGAGCCGGTTAAAGCTGATGAGGGGTGACCACGTACAGAGTAGTCGAACGAAATGGAAGCGCTAACGAAGTGAGGAGGAGTGAGAGTGGGTGCTCGCTTTTATACGTAGTTCCTGTGACGTAGGACTTCGTACCAAATCTTAAGACGCTTTGTCCGCGCGTCCTTTAGTTGATAAAGGCTTACATTCGCGCCTTTTGGGAAGAAACAGACTCTCCATTGTTTGACTCTTGCCCACGTGTGTTTTCCAAGTTCTTTGATGATAGCGTGGAAGTAAAGGATCTGTCTATTTGTTGGTCTATTTCTTGTCGATCCGCTACATATATATATATATATATATATATATATATATATATATATATATATATATATATATATATATATGTTAACCCCTCCGTCTTTGGCCTTGGTTGGTTCGAAGTTGACGGGGGTTCTGGTTAGGTGGCAGCAACGGATTTGTTATTATGGTGCCGTACAGGAAATCGCACAAGTTTCTCGTATACTACTCTCCGATTTCTTCTTGTGGTGGATCGGAGGATTCTGTGAGGCTTACTAAATTCTCTGAAGGTTCCCTGATTCTTCTATAACGTATCGGGAAATTATTTTTCTCTATTTAAGACTAAGTTCTCTGAAGAGAGCAAGGCTCGTAGGAGAAGATAAAGACTTTTTCTTGCGGTAATTTATTGCTAAAATGTTGTAGGTAATGCTCAGCCTCTATGTTAGATCAGTCTAGTCCGAATGAACATTTGAGAAATTTTATGGGCTTTTATACTGAACTTCCTACTGATGTCATTATTATTTAATGCTGATCTGTTTTTGTTTTTAATTATTCTCAATAGGCTGATTTATTTTACAAAATATTTAAAGACAAAACAAATATATTTGCTGAAGCAATGTCTAAACTGCTAAGCAAGAGGAAGCCATATTTTTATTTTAAACCGCATATTGACAGATCTGATGTTATCATGATCTGCCGAGTTAACTAAAAATGGAAATTGAAATATGCCTTCCCATCACGAATTACAAACAAACATGCACATGGGCAAAAATGAAAGGCTTAAGATTAAAAATTAAACGTTAAGCAGAACATGACTTCATCTTTTACAACGAAGAGAGAATGTATACAGGAAATGAACAAGATTACATTATTAAGCTAAGTCTACGAAAATGATCAAGTTGTTTAAAGAGAAATAATTCACCAATTATAAAATAGAAAGCAAATCAAAGTTTCATCCAAACTTGTGTCAGCGTGATACGATTTTGGGCTTGATATGTAAAAATGAATATATGAATAAGACTATAAGGATTATATAAATATACGAAGTATACGAATGAACATAAGAATTATATGAATGAGTATAAGAATTATATGGTTGTAGGAGTTTATTCATTGTTCATTTTTACAGGGCTCTCCCATCTAGAATGATATTAATACAATAATATAACACCCTAACTAATTCTAACTAGATGATAACAAATGGGTTTTTATAATACAGATTTATATACACAACATAAGTCCGGGTGGTTAAGTTACAATGCACAGTAATTAGAAAATCAAATCCTTAACACGACACTTGCTTAGAGAGTTATTAACGAACCAAGGACCTTAGCCGAACCGGCTGCCCAAAGGGTGAGGCACGCACTCGCAAGAGGGGTGAGGTTTCGACTGCCCTTTCAAAGTGTTTGCACTTTGTCCTGGAGAAACTCCCATGGTGCCACGTTCAAAAGATTCTTAAAGTTGCAAAGGTTGTCTAACAGTGATATTAGCAAAGGAATTTATATAATTTTGGTTCTACACTTAACTCCTTTATTTGATTTATATTAGCCGAGAAGAACATTTAGAATTTAGGAATCTCTGTTTAAGATTATAGATTTGGCACACTGGAGTCGTTAGGGTTAAAAAAGAGGCCAGATGATCCACTGGGGCATCGAGGCGAGTTATAAAATATTAAAATTCAAAGATTAATACTTTAATTTATGCAAACAGAATAAAGGGATTCATACGTTAATTTAGACAAACAATGATATTGCTAAATTTAAAAAAAATTTATTTTCCTGTGGAAAACCTTCTCCACATGGCTTCCTTTCCAGAGTTGGAACTAGGGGGTTAGTTTGAATATCTTCTCAAACAACAGCAGTTGGATGTAGTGTTATATGGAGACAAAGAATAGTTAATGAAGTAGTAGGATGTAATTTTCCATAAAGACAAAAGAAATAGTAAAATAAAATAAATCTACTTCGTACTTAATGCACTATATTTACCAGTTAAATTTTACACTAAAATCGATACTTATGCACTAATGAACACTTATAATTAACGGTCACTTGTGTTGAGCACTTGGAGTCTGATTTGTCTAGGTCCACTTTTTACGCTGGTCTAAGTTCACCGTGCGCATACACTTTTAAATCAAACACGATTTTTATCGACTTTATGAGAACAAAATTTGAGAGAAATGAATTTCAATGAATTGAAAAAGTACTTAAGTGAAATTGATACGATTTCTGTAAGGTTTTGGATATGAGTCGTTTGAGAACATTTTTAGAACTTTGGAATTGACTAAACTCTGTAGCGTGGAATGTATAAAATTTCAAGGTATTGTGCAGTGAAAGGTTTACGTGTGGACATTGCTCAAGTTTTTTGGATGTACGTGTTAGTGTTTAATTGCCTCCGCTATCAATCATTCCACGTCTCCAGCGTATTTCAATAAATTAGTACGTAGGGCATGAGTGCATGGGTATCGCCTAAACGGGTATATGGAGTGCGTGTGGTGGTAACTCCTGAACTGGAAATACGGTTAAAGAAACAATTTGTAAATGGGATAAACCGACGTTATGATTACTGTTCTTCGTTTCGTGTATTCGGTCCTTTTGGAGTCTGAACGAGTGTGGCCAATTTTGGAGATAGCCTTGAAGGCCGGTGGCCTATCGGGCTGCGAGATAATAGGGATAGAGAAGGGTAAGAAAGAACTTGAAACACAGATTAAGATGACAAGAACGAAGAAAGCCGATGAATTCTGAACATAAGTATTCCCAGAAGCAGTTTTATGGTGGTAGAAAGGAACATTTAGAGGAGGAGAAGGAAGGTTATGGTCAATGCGGAGGTTCTTGACCCGTGGTTTGACCTGGGGAAGGGCCAACAAGGAGACAGGAGAAAAATTAGTATTCTGTTTCATCAGACAGGAAACAGGAGGAAGATAAGTCTTCTGTTTAGTAGGAGAAAGAGAAGACTTTCGGCAAATGTCTAAATGGTACTGCCAAATTTCGATCTCCAAACCTTCTGATTAGAAAGTACAGGATCGAATGAACATTTTCCTGTAGAGCGATGCAAAGATGCATCACTCCATTTGGTGGGAAGAGAAGAGTGGCAATTTTCTTCCGAATTCGTCAAAGACGCGTTGTTTGCGTGTGGCAAGATTTAAACCTCATTAAGAAAATGAGAGTCGAGGTCATAAGCCGAGCTTGCATCATGTCTGAGGAACATAGGCGAGTTCTCCGTGCCCTCATGTAAATTAGCGGAAGAAGAGGGATCCCTCGAAAAATTCCCCTTATCGAGAACTTCCCTCGTGATGTATGGGACAGTTCCTTCATAGAGCGCTTCCGTCGTGGGTGTTTAAGGCAGCCTCTTCATAGGGCACTTCCGTCGTCGTACTGAGGACTCCCAGCGTATCGTGCATGCTACATAAACTAACTGGATGGACAAGTGTATTCCGCGCTTGCCTTTCCGACCGAACAACTTCCGACGGCGGAGTAGGTTCGGGTCCACTCCCGGTACCTGTAGGCTTAGTCTCAGAATTGGGTGGAAAATCCTCTACCTTTGAAAACAGAATCAAGTCATCTTCCTTAAATAGGGATTCAAGCGAAATGACCAAACCGGAACTCAAAGGAGATGCGTCTTCAGATTTATTTGGAATAGCCGAAACTCTGGGAACTTCAAGTTCCTGCCTAACTTTAACCGAAGGGGGTGACTCGCTCTCGATGGAGTCACAGAGGTCTACTGTGAAGACATTCGAGTCTTCGTGCTCAAAATTACCAAAGGTATGTTGGCTTTCTAGTTCCTCGTTCGCCGGAACTGGAACGGAACAATTGACGATTGATGAAGAATCTTCCCCATCTAATAGCAGTTCTTCTTTATTTTGAACTGGTTCCAGGGAATCATTCGGGCTCTCTGAAACAATTCTTTCACCCTGAGTCGAAAAGAGCGAAGAGTAAGGGTGACACACATACTCGAAAGGTGGGTTCTCTCCTCGAATTAGGCCTGCTTCTCTGTCGGCCACATAGAAATCGTGCGTAATAAAGAAATTCATCCCCAGGATTAAATCTCCATCCCAGTCTCCTTCAGATATGACCACAAATGGGGTCAGATAAGGGACTGAATCGAACTCAATCGGAAGAATAATTTCTCCGGTACTGTATTCTTCCCAACCATCATCATTGCAGATCAAGCGAGAACGCAAATCGAAATTTTCCGTAGCCGTCTTAAGTATCATAACTTCTTGTATACGTTTTGTTTAATGTAATTCGCCTGACAGCAATCGTCAACAAGAGCCACAACCGCTTGGTTGTTGATAGAAAATTTGTGAGCTCTCGTCAAAAAGCACCATGTCGTGAGCCCAAGAAGGCGTTTCCGAAACATACGAACATATTTCATCGTCTGCGTCATCGATGGTTTCGCGCGGGGTCCAGAAAGCTTCCGACCATCTCGTCTTCCTTAATGCAGTCGCATTTATTTCGTCGCTATAGCTTACCGGTTGGAACACTTGAGTAGCATAATTCCGAAAAGCGTTCCACGTAGTAAAACTTTCCAACAAGAATGGGTGCAAGACGTTCCTTGCGCAACCCTCTTCATCGTCTAAGAAGTGCGTAACCATCCGAATCTTCTATCGTAAATATCATACAACAGAATTGAAACGAAAAAACTTAAGCGTAACATTACCTATTTCGGTTTAAATAAACACTTAATAAAGTCATCCCAAACGAAGATGCAAAACTTGCCTGTCGATTTCGACATATTACTCGAATTGAACGGACTCATTTTAATTTAAACCGAAAAAGCACAAAAAAAAACCAGACAAAACTATTTACGTACCAACACAGTAACTACAAAAAAAAGAGAAAAGACGAAACCTTGCGCATCAACGCTTTACCAATGAAAACCAAGAATGAAAAAAAAATTTATTTGCTTACCGACGCGAAAGAGCGAGAGAAAAAAGGAAAAAAAATCCTTCTCACGGGTCAACAAACAAACGCACGCACGAACTATATATATATATATATATATATATATATATATATATATATATACAAGTTAGGTACAATTAATTTAGGAGTCCATTATAAAAATTAAAATCAATGAAAAATTCCGTTTTCTGTTATAACAATGCGAGACAATTCAAATAATAAAAAAAATTTCATACTTATTTCTAAAAAAAATTTCTCAATTTTCCATATACTTTGCAGAAGCCGTTTTGTTTGTTACAAACAATAAAATATATAAGTCACTTATATAATTATATTCGCAAATACTGCATGCAAAAAGACAAATCTGTCAATTCAGGTTGAATTAAATTCTTTGAAATTCCCTGAAATTTAAGTTGAATTGAAGACACAAACCCGTCAATTCAGGTTGAATTAAATTCTCTGCACTGAAACTAGCTGAACTAAAACTGGCTGAACTAAAACTGGCTGAACTAAAACTGGCTGAACTAGAACTGGCTGAACTAGAACTGGCTGAACTAAAACTGACTGAACTAAAACTGACTGAACCAAAACTGACTGAACTAAAACTGACTGTGTTGATCCTACTGGATTCAACAACTGGAACTGATTACTCTGAGGCTGATTTCTGGGGCGGTTGTCCCTCTGGATGCAACCGACTGACTTGAACTGCTATCAAGTATCTCTATAAACTATAAACTATATCTGCTATGAACTATCTCTTTCTCTATCCAAGAAATACACGAATAATGTGCAATAATTGCAGGTCATTTTAATTCAATAATTTGAAAAAAATTGGAAACAAAATAATAAAAAAAATGTAAACAAAATTTCACTCGAATGTACGTGAATGTACAATAATATTATGATTGGCACATAAAACAGAATGATTCTATACTAACTATAATAGTGAAAATAACTCGGTTTCAATAAAAAGAAATGTATCACTGGTGTATGGAATGTTCAGTGTTTTTTGTTAATTCTGGCTTGATACTAATTATTAACTGTTAATAATACTGACTTCTCAAAAATTTGAAAAAAGGATCTGTACTTAACAAGATTCCTACGGCGAAAACCTTGGAAACGTGTCCTGAAGACGTGTCTTGCTGGCCACTTGTTCTTGGATAAAGAATGGGCGTGGAGAACTTGGGGTCGTGACACGCCGGTCAACTGAGTGTTGGTTCTAGTTCCCGGGTCTGGAAGACTGGAAGAATCCTGGATGCAAAGGTCGTCAGTTGTTAACTCCTCCGTCTATGGCCTTGGTCGGTTTGAAGTTGACGGGGGTTCTGGTTAGGTGGCAGCAACGGATTTGTTACTACGGCACCGTATAGGAAATCGCAGAAGTTTCTCTTATACTACTCTCCGATTTCTTCTTGTGGTGGATCGGAGGATTCTGTGAAGCTTACTAAATTCTCTGAAGGTTCCCCGATTCTTCTTATAACGTATCGGGAAATTAATTTTCTCTTTTTGAAACTAAGTTTTCTGAAGAGAGCAAGGCTCGTAGGAGAAGATAAAGACTTTTTCTTACGGTAATTTACTGCTAAAATGTTACAGGTAATGCTCAGCCTCTACGTTAGATCAGTCTAGTTAGAATTAAAAAACAGTTTTTTTGTTGTTGTTTTTTATTATTCTCAATAGGCTGATTTGCTTTACAAAATATTTAAAGACAAAACAAATATTTTTGCTGAAGCAATGTCTAAACTGCTAAGCAAGAGGAAGCCATATTTTTATTTTAAACCACATGTTGACAGATCTGATGTTATCATGATCTGCCGAGTTAACTAAAAATGGAAATTGAAATATGCCTTCCCATCACGAATTACAAACAAACATGCACATAGGCAAAAATGAAAGGCTTAAGATTAAAAATTAAACGTTAAGCTCGACATGACTTTATCTTTTACAACGAAGAGAGAATGGATACAGGAAATAAACAAGATTACATTATTAAGCTAAGTCTACGAAAATCAAGTTGTTTAAAGAGAAATAATTCACCAATTATAAAATAGAAGCAAATAAAAAATATATCTAAACTTGTGTCACCGTTATAGGATTTTGGTCTATATAGAAAATGATTACGTAGTTTACAAAGAAATAATTCACCAATTATAAAATAGAAAGCAAATCAAAGTTTTATCCAAACTCGTGTCAGCTTGATACGATTTTGGGCTTGATATGTAAAAATGAATATATGAATAAAAATATAAGGATTATATAAATATACGAAGTATACGAATGAATATAAGTATTATATAAATGAATATAAGAATTATATGGAGGGCGTAGGAGTTTATTCATTGTTCATTTTTACACACACACACACACACACACATATATATATATAATACACACGAGGGCCACCTTTTTTTTTTTTTTTCCAAGTTTCCTTGTAAGTTGCAGAAATTTTGTACACAAGTAGTTACATACCTTTTTTACAAGTTTTTATTTTTTCACATAGTCTCCATCCTTTTCTACGGCTTTCCTCCACCTCGAAAGAAGGGCCTTCATTCCTTGCTGGTAAAAGACCACTGGGTTTCCGCTGGAGCCACCTCTTAACCTCCTCAATAATCTCATCGTCACTGAAACTTTCTTCCACGAATAGCATCCTTCATTGGCCCAAACAACTGGAAGTCTGAAGGTGCCAGATGCGGCTGTATGGAGGGTTGGGTAACACAGTCAAGCGCGTTTTTGTGATGGCCTCTCTTGTCTGCAAACTGTTGTATGGTCTTGCGTTATCGTGCAAAAGAAGGACGTATTCCAGTTTTCTCTCCGGTTGAACTCGCTTTATACGTCTCTGGAGTCTCTGTAGGGTAGCAATATATGCCTCTCAGTTGATTGTTTGTACTTTCTTCATAATGTCCATCAGAATCACCCCTTTCATGTTCCAAAAGATGGTGGCCATAACCTTTCCTGCAGAGGGAGCCATTTTGAACTCTTTCTTGTGTGGGGAGTCTGCGTGATGCCACTCCATGGATTGGCATTTTGTTTCAGGTTCAAAGTGGTGTACCCAAGTCTCATCCCCAGTCACAATTCGTGAAAGGAAATCATCCCCTTCTGTCTCGTATCGAACCAACGACTCAGAAGCGTCACATACAAGGAGCTATCACTGGAGCTAGGAATTTGTGAAGGAAGTGTGAATACGATAATTCAGCAACTGGGATACTCAAAAATGCGTTCACGGTTTGCACAGTGTGAGATGTCACAGCCGATGCCGGGCGACTGCTGCGTGGCTCATCATCGAGGCTGGCTCTCCCTCTCTCCGATGATCTCACACGTTTAGACCAGCGTCCAACTGTGCTTCGATCAACAACAGCATCTCCGTAGACGTTTGTGAATATTTCAAACTGTTTCCTTCTCTGCGGTTAAGAACTTGATAACAGCTCTCTCTTTACGACGCACATCACTGTCAGACGCCATTTTCGAAACTGCGTTAATCATCGGTTTTATACAATGGCGTTTAAAAGCGGTTTTATACAAGAAGGGAAGGTTCAATCTGGAAAAATCCGGTTGTGTGAAGCACAGAAAGTTCAAACTTACGGTCCAAAAGACATTTCAGCCCCATGGCCTATTAATTAGCTAAGAAAAAAGGGTGGGACAAAATATATTGAGTGCCCCTCGTGTGTATATATGTGTGTATATATATATATATATATATATATATATATATACAGTGTGTGTGTATACAGTATATATGTATACAGTATATATATGTATGTATACAGTATATATATATATATATATATATATATATATATATATATATATATATACTATATGATCAAAAGTATTCGGACACCCCGGAAAATCCGCATTTCTGCAAATATCACCTTCGCCGAAAGGTATGCTGGGAAAAAGCGTGGCGAAACTATAATGCTGAGGTGTTCTGTTAAGTTATAAGTAACTGTTGTGAAGCCATGCCGCGCGGACGTGAACTCTCCGAGTTCCAACGTGGACTCGTCATCGGATGTTATTTAAGTAACGTTTCTATACGAAACATTGCAGCCAAACAGGATATACCAAAGTCGACTGTAGCGGATGTTATCATGAGATGGAAGCACGACGGTGCAACTAACGCGAAAAAACGTTCCGGACGACCACGCAAACTGACGGAACGTGATAGAAGAAGTCCGGTACGACATGTCAAGAAGTCCCGCACGTCCTCTGCCGCTTCCATCGCTGAGGAGGTAGGAAGAGTATCCGGTACCTCCGTTAGTACTGTAACTATCCGCAGAGAGATGCACAGACTCGGTTATTATGGTAGAGCAGCTGTACACAAGCCACTGATTACAAAAGTTAATTCCACGCGTCGTTTGGCCTGGTGTGTCTCCCGTCGTTCCTGGACCGTGGAGGACTGGAAAACTGTTCTTTGGAGCGACGAGTCGCGGTATTCACTCTTCCAGTCTGATGGGCGTGTTTGGGTGTGGCGACAGCCCGGAGAACGGCTTCTTCCTGACTGTGTACGTCCAACGGTGAAGTTCGATGGAGGGTCCATCATGGTATGGGGTTGTTTTTCCTGGCTAGGGCTCGGCCCGTTGGTTGTTATACCCACTACCATGAACGCTGACGTTTATCTCGACGTTCTGGACAATTCGGCCCTCCCTACACTGTGGCAATACTACGGAGATGGCCATTGTTTGTTTCAACAGGATCGAGCTCCCTGCCATACTGCAAGGCGTGTGCAGGACTGGTTTCGTGAAAATAAGGTGGATTTGTTAGACTGGCCTGCTCAGAGCCCCGATCTCAACCCAATCGAGCACATGTGGGACGGACTGGAGCGACGGATACGAAACCGCACACCACGCCCGGCTTCACTTGCATCTCTTGCATCAGCTCTGCAAGAGGAATGGCGAGCCATTCCTGCACAGACTTACCGAAAACTGGTGGAAAGTATGCCTCGACGTGTTGACGCTGTAATAAAAGCAAAGGGTGGACCTACTGGTTACTAAATGCCATAATAAAACCATTTTTCCCAAAACCATGCGGTGTCCGAATACTTTTGATCATATAGTGTATATATACAGTATATAAGTTATGTGTGTGTGTGTGTATATATAAGGTGTCCATAAATGATTACCCTGATTAAAGCATGCTATAACTTTTAAATAAACTCTCGTATTCAAACACAGTTTTAATCATAAGTAGATAAACATACAAAGTTTTGATACATAGTTAATGAACTTAATAAGCTTCCACATGTGCACCCCTAATGGCACGTAAAATGTCTAAACGGTATTTACACTCACGCCACACATTTTCCAACATTTGTGGGTTAACTGTTGCAATTGCATCCGTAATGCGTTCTCGCAATGTCCTGATATCTGGAACAACTGTTGCATAAACCAAATCTTTAACATGACCCCAGAGAAAGAAATCCAGCGGGGTAATGTCTGGTGATCTTGGGGGCCATGGGATTGGCCCGTCCCTGCCAATCCATCGATTTGGAAATGATGCGTCGAGAGTTTCACGAACAACATGCGCCCAATGAGGGGGTGCCCCATCTTGTTGGAAGATGACAGTTGGCTGCCTGTCCTGCAGCTGGGGGATGGCGTAATTGGTGAGCATATCCAGGTACACAGTTGCGGAAACAGTGTTCTCAGCGAAGAAGAAAGGACCAATTATTATCTGGTCATGCATTAGTTGTTTCTGCAAGCCACACAACACATTCTGCCTTCTCTGTCACAGACGCCATCTTAACTGAACAGCTACTACAGCGCTCCTAGCGGCGAATGCGGTAGACGAAACACACCAGCACAGAAACTCTATGCGTGTACGAGATCACCTGTAAAAAGAAAACGGATGTAAGATTCGTCATTAAAACATGAGAGCATACTGTTTTCAGGGTAAACATTTATGGACACCCTGTATATATATATATATATATATATATATATAGAGCCACCTCGCGTTTTACGCGAGTTTGGTTTACGCGTTTTTAAAATAACACGCGAGGTCCATTTATACCCTTTTTTGATTTACGCCAGCCGGTGATTGAAATATCGTGATCCGTCACGCGTTCTCTCACTAGCGAGAGGTTGGCTGAACCATTTCGCTACGTCGATCTTGCTCGCTAATTTTGATGAGGACGACCCGAACTCGGAACATAGCTCAAAGGTGGCCTGAAATGTCCTAGCTGACATCAATTGCTATAAAGAAATCCATTGTGAGAAGACGAGGAACGCCTCGCAGAAGACATTGGCTTTCTTTTTCAAGGAAAAGGAGACTCGTAAGGACGACGAGCCATCAACATCTAGCGGTGTAAAAGCCCAGCCCACTCCACCATCACCTTCGCCAACTTCGTCATCTGACCCAGATGACCCCCTTTTCAATAACTCCTCCACTCCCCTCCTCCCTCTCCACCAGCACCAGCAAGCAATTCAGGAACAGCAATCAGTGGTAAATGTTGGAATTAAGTTTGTCATTTTCTTCTTTTACCTCCTACAATTTATTGTACGCGTATTAGGTTTAGCAGTATACTGTAGTTTTTCATTTGTATAATATTGGGTACTGTGTCTTATTCATAACAAAAATCCCTAACCTCCACTTTTTACATTATTCCCTATAGGAAAATTGTTTCATTTATGGGTTTTTGATTTACACGACCATTTTCAAGAACGTAACTATCGTGTAAATCGAAAGGTGGCTGTATATGTGCAAATATACCTTTATGTGCATTTCTATATTGAATTAATTTTTATTCTCCAGCAGTGAGTACCTTTTTGTGATGTATATAGAGATAATTTTTTTTCTGCGAAATGCAAATTTTTAATTAAAAACTGTAGGTCTAAGTTGGTGTGACAGTCCATTCTGTAGTTTATTTCTTTCTTCGAATTTTAAAATTTTAATTAATTCTATAATGCTACTGTAAATAGTCCATACTTTCAAACACACTTATATATATATATATATATGTGTGTGTGTGTGTGTGTGTGTGTGTGTGTGTGTGTGTGTGTGTGTACTCACATTTTTATATAGAATTAATTTTTATTCTCCAGCAGTGAGTATCTTTATGTGCTGCATATACAGTTAATTTTTATGCAACATTTTTTATAGTGAAATATATTTCTATTTGATAGGAACGAGAGAGAAATTAATAATCAGCTAGACCAGTTTCGCAACGTTACCACCACACACGCGCTGATGAGAAACCGTTATGACGTCAGGATCGATCCGCGAGTCGTGTATAACAACGGATTTGAACACGAACTGCGCTGCATAGTTGAACGTATTGTGGAGTTTGCCCTTCAGAGCAGAGGAGTGAGTCCAGGGTAAGGCTAGCTTTCGGGCTCGGGTCAAATAATGGAGATTGAGACGACTTTTCGATAGTAATACCCTCCAGACGGCTGGCTGTAGAAGATAGTGATTATATTTTGGAACGTATTGCACAGACCACCCAGAGCAGTACAGAGTTTAACTTGGAAGTATTTACGATCGACATATACCATGTTTACCATGTTGTGGGACATACTGCTACGCCTTATACACTTAACTTTAACAGCTATGAAATATACCGAAACCACACTAATTTCGATCGAGGTTGTGGTTTTATAGCAATAATTTTGACTCATACGTTCAGCCTGTTAAATACAGTTACCAAAAAAAATTTGGGTGCCTACGGTTGGGCAGCACGCGCAGAAACTAACCACAGATTGCGGGCTTGAATTTAACTGTGATATGAGTTGAGAAAAGTAGAACAGGAAATGGGTTTGCATATAGTTGTATTTGGTCTGGATGAACGTGGTAGGACTGCGTATGTTTTTAAAAGTAGTGTGAGAGACCGCACAAAGCCTTTACTCATTTTAGGTTTGACTGGTACAGTATACCTCACCATTCGCATTATAAGAACTCTTTACGCGAGTTACGATAAAAGTCGTATATATAGCAGGCACCATGATCTGTGTAAGGGATGTCTCGAGTTTACGAATGATCTAGTGAAACATTGTAAGGATTGCCACATCATTTGCGACCAGTGTAAAAACCCCAAATGCGAAAGCCAAGTAGTTGAAGGCGAGAGGAGAGATTGTAATGTATGTAGACGCATGTTTTTCAATAATACATGTTTTGATTTCCATAAATCAAATGGAACGTACAAGAAAATAAGAATTTGCGAGTGTAGCTGGGGAAAATTCGAGCATAAGTGCGATGAAATTCACTGTACTGCATGTCATAAGAAATATAAGGCGAATGGCGTAAAACATGTTTGCTATATGAAAGATGCCAAGCCTAAAAATAAACCTTGTATAACCGTGTATTATGACACAGAGACTTACACAACCCTGGGACAAAAGAGGTTATTCCCCACTTACTCGTAAGTCAGGTCATTTGTGACGAATGCATGAGCATTGAGTGTAATGATTGTTGTAAATGCGATAAACGGGCAAACATATTTAAGACGTCTGCAAGAGACTCACCAGTGAAACTGTTTATGGACTATATTGGTAAGCGAGCAAATCAGTTCAAAAAATTACCGAGTATATTTTCGTGCATAACGGGGCAAAATTTGATACTCAGTTTCTCTATAAAGAACTACTTGAACACGAATCATCAGAGATATTCACGGGTGACCCCTTAAAAAGGGAAAACAAACTTATTCAAATGCAGATAAGAGGAAATAAACAAACGAACAAACATTTTTAAGACGTCTGTAACAGACATGCCAGTGAAACTCTTTATGAACTAACTATATTGTCAAGCTGTCGGATCAGTTAAAAAAGTGACTGTTGTATATTCTTGCGCATAACGCCGCAAAATTTGATACACAGTTTCTTTATCAAGAGCTACTTGAACACGAGTCCTCAGAAATATTCACGGGCGACTCTTTGAAAAGAGGCAACAAACTTATACAAATGCAGATAAGGAATAATGTTCAGTTTAAAGACACATTATTATTCAGTCCCTGTAAATTAGCCAAGTTACCCAAAGTAATGGGTAAGGATGCCAAAGTTTCAAAAGGTATTTCCCTTACACTTTCCTCACCGGCGACACTTTAATTTATGTGGAAACCCCCACCCCCAAACATTACTTTAACTATGACAGTATGAGTGCTAGTGAGCGTGAAGATTTTCAGAGGTACTACAATAGTTTTAATGATACCAATCCTTACAATATAGTTGATGAATGCGAGCGTTATTGTGTGAATGATGTGCGTGTTCTTAGAGTGTGTTTCCAGGCCTTCAGAAGGATGTACATAAACCGATTCAATTGTGATCCGTTACAAGCCGCAACCACGATCGCGTCATTGTGCTTCACTGTATTCAAGAATAACTTTATGCCTAAAGACAGCCTAGCTATCATTCCCCGTACGTTCCGCGTAGTTATGGGTATTAGGCTATTTACTGGCTCACACACCTACAACAGCAGACTAGAGTGCTCATAAAGCATGCTTGCAACACAGGTGAAGTGGCAATTAAGATTAACGGTCGTGTTTTTTGGGTAGACGGGTTGACTGAGGACCCCCACACTGGTGTGAAGACGGTGTACTCTTTTAACGGGTGTTGGTGGCATGGATGTCCACGTGCTGAGCATGGAGTCACAGGAGATATCCATGGGAGCTCCCCCGCTGATAGTCTTGCATGCACCCGTACCCGAGACCAATTTATAAGTTCCCAGTTCACTCACAAGGTGATGTGGGAACAAATATGATGTACGGATCAAGGGTGATGAGCAGTATCGCGAAGAAATAAGGGCTATCAAACGTACAATGGCGCTGAACGAATTTGAACGAAAGCTATTTTAAACTTTCCTTTGATGATGTACTTCCATCCACCGAGTTATGGTTGCCTGTCTTACATGTTGTCACGGACCATAAGCTCATGTTCCCTCTGTGTGTGAAGTGTTCAGAGGAGAACAATGGGGACTGTAATCATACAATCAATCAGAGGAAGATCAAAGGCGTTTATACAAGTCCTGAGCTAGCCCTAGCCATTCTTCAACACTAAAAAGTACTGAAGATTTATGAAGTGTGAAGTTTCAGAAGCTCCCCAACCTTTCACACCGTATATAAATACTTTTTGAAGGATAAGGTAGAAGCATCAGGATACCCGCGGGGGTTGAGAGCGAGAATGAAAAAACGGCCTACATCCAACATTACCATGAACGTGAAGGTATACAGCTTAAATTGAGTGAGATTGCGCGAAACCATGGCAAGCGTTTTAGTGTAAAGTTGTGCTTAAATATTCTTTCGGGGAAATTTTCACAGAATACAGAAAAGGACGTCCATCTAGCAAAAAGTTATAACGAAGTGTGGGACTACGCCAACGCTGTCGATAAAGAAGTCATGAAATCACGAATGTGGGTAACACTTACACGATACTGTAAGGGACAACGGAACAGAGATGTCTACGGACACGTCACGTGTCACAAACATACCTATAGCCAGCTTCACAACAGCTTACGCACGTATCAAACTTTGGAGTCTGACGCAATCTCTAGGGCGGAGGGTTCTCTACGCAGATACAGATAGCGTGATATTCACGGAGAAAGAAGCCGAATACAGTATATGCCTCCTATTGGCGAATTCCTCGGAGAGTTGACTGTCGAGATCAAGGATGAGTATGGAGACTGCGCTTCCACTGGGCCAAAAACTTACGGGATACGTGTGAGGGTTGGGGATGAGTTCAAATACATCGTGAAGTCTAAAGGCATCACTCTGAACCATGCAAACCGCCAGATCGTCAACTTTAATTCACTCAAAGATCTAATAAGCTCAGAAAATAATGGAATTAAGGGTGACCAACCACCGTATTTGGTTGTTGGAACTTGAACAGAAGTTGGGTGGTGTGAAGGAACTTAGGGGGACGAAGGTATGTCGTAACACCTACAGAAAACGGTACCAAGTGCCTGGCACCTACGATAATGTACCCTTTATCTACCGTGGGGGGGGGGGGGTGAATAGGCGTTATATACTATATAACGCCGCAATATATAGTTTAAGTTTATTTACTTCTTGGCAACATTTTACAGTTTATTTATTTATTTTTTAATACGTGTGGTTGAAATAAATTTATATTCCAGTTAAACGTTTCATTTTTTCCTTTGAATGTGTGTGTGTGTGTGTGTGTGTGTGTGTGTGTATATAAGATCAACCCATTGTATGGTGCGTGTCACGTGACTCCGCCTACTTTCCCTTTGGAAGGACACACTTCCTCCCTGCTATGCTTAGCAGGGTTGCCGAAGTTGGTACTAATGTACCAAATTTGGTACTTTCGACCCTCTCTGGTACTTTTGGTACGACTTTCATAAAATTTGGTACTATTTGAGCATTTTATTAAATGAATATTATTCACTTTGATTTTATACAGAGACGAATGTCAGGCACTTAGCTAACTTCATATTTCTCCTAACTTTCTTTTTTAGCGCTTTTTAGGCACTATTTTAATCTAGCGCCATTTGAAAATCTCAGGCAAAACGATTTCATACAATTTTAAAAATACCGTGACGAGTGACTCATCACTCATTTGGCGGCAGTTCGTTGTCTTGATGAATTTCAACTTAAAACTTTAAACTTTTATGTGAGTGAAGGAAAGCCTAGCTATATAATTCCTTTAGCAGTAAAGTTCCCCAATATCATTTGTGAAGAAGAGTATGAAGAACTAAACAAAGAATGGCGAGAATTAATTGTTTATGATATGCCACCTTCATGTGATAAGGTAAAAGAACCTGAGAAATATTGGTGTGCAGTTTCTATGGAAAAATGTGGTGATCAACCACGTTTTCCAATTTTATCAAAATTGATGCTAAACCTCATGTCTTTACCCCATTCATCTGCTGCTGCTGAAAGAACATTTTCGCGAGTGACCAATATTAAAACAAAAAATAGGTCTCGACTTAAAACAGAGACATAGTCAGACACTCAGTGGGTTATGCATAGCAAAAATTTGTTAGAAGGTACTGAATGTAAAACATGGCAACCCCCTCAAAGCCTGGTTGAAAAAGTAACAAACAAAGCATGGTGTATGAATGAGCGATTAGAAGACATGGAAATGGCTGAATTCTAATAAAGGTAGGTTGTTTCTATGCATTTTAAATATTTGGTACTATTTTAGGATTTTTGGTACGTTTTACCATCTTCATTTGGTACTATTTGGAAAACTTCAGTGGCAACCCTGATGCTTAGTTGACCGCAACAGACGTTGGAGTTCAGATGTATCTTTTACCAGTTAAAGATTTCTCACGTTGCCGAATAAATAACAATGGCTGCCGCTGATATTGCTTGCTCTACATTCCTGAAGTGGTACTCGACACAGTCTACAGATGTGGTGAACACTGAAAGAACTTCTAGTCAGTCGTGTTTTGATACATTCAAGTCTAGTCTAAAGCGAGTGGAACGGGGTGAACAGGATACTCAAATACTTTATGGATTTTCTCATGAGAGCATTACAAGCTTCTGCAATGCAAAAGGCGTGATGAAATATGTTGTGAGCTTAAAATGTGTAAAAGAATACGTTCAATGTGGAGTGAAGGAGTCAACGTTCGCTGAAGAGAAGAGAGACTGTGGATTGTGAAACTCACTGACGAATGGCACGACAAGACCTATTACGTCATGTTACACTTCACCGAGTACAGACATGTGTTACTAAACTACTAAACGCAAATATTGTGGTTATGGACAGTTTAAAATATTTCTACCACTACATCCATGTATAACATGTCGAGGTCCCTAGTAAAATTATAGCGAAAGGTTTATGCGAATTTTTAATAGAATTTAGTGACAAATATTGTTTATCCCCCAAAGTGGAACAGTATGCGCGCGCATTTATCTCAAATAGTGCCCCTCAGTTTCAACAAGTTTTTATCTTCATTTAATGTATTATATGTACATAACTGTTGCCCCTGAAAGAAATATGGTGAATCCTGTTATTCCCGAACATGATAAAGAGTCTTTGTTACGCATCCCCGGCAATAAGTATGATAAAACTTTGAAACTTTGAAACTTGTATTGCTTCTTGCAACGCAAATAGAAAATTAAATTTCTCTAAGCATTCACCCAATATAATGGGGTCCACTTTTAAACATTCATTTATACGGCAAAAGCGTGTCGAAGCTTCATATTGGAACCTTTACCTAAAGTAATTGATCGCCGCATAGCAACAAACGCAACATATGTTCTACCCTGCACGGCTCGCTAACTGAATCATTCCGTGCGCCATCCGCCTCACAATCGCCTCAGAGATTGACCCGACTGGACGACAGTGGACGTGCTCTCCTCCCAGACTCGATAGAAACCTAACAAAAGTTTGAGCTATTGTTAAGCAGTATCCTCAATGCAGTATACAATATCTCTGTCTTCAAATCAGTGAGTGTATTTAAGCGTAACAGAGGTGCTGGTAATTACGTGCTTGAAACCAAATGTAAACAAACGGAATCGGGCAAACGTAATGTTATGGATAAAATATGGATAAAATATTCGTGGTGGTTGAGAAGTGGTCGGTGGAGAACTATAAAATACCTGCAGAGGTGGGCACAAGAAGAGAGCAGATCAACGACATCCCCTTATACTTATATACTTATACTCTTATATCTACACGAAACCGCTTCATTCCCGATAGATTATTTGAAATTGTCACTTTCCGTAAACTGATATGCGTTATTTCGACACTGTTCTCGAACACGAATACACTGTGCTGCTCGATGATTTCGCCGAGTGTTGGGACGAACAAGGCGAGAATGGTCTGGAACTGAAAACATATTTAGAAGTTACAGACCCTGAGAAATATCATAAGCTCTGGAACAAAGGTATAGGACACTACAAGCCCAAGCTCGCCTTCACCGTTCACCCATAAGAATTATTTCCATATATAAGATAGCTGCTGTGACGATTTAGAAGACTTCCTCAATCATAAGTATGAGTTGTAAAGAGTTTACAGTTGAAAAGCTCAGCGAGGAAAGCTTAAGCACTCGCTTGGAAAGGGCTTTTTATAAACTTAAATTTAATGATAATGCAGTAAACGATACCATGTTCATGTGCGCCTTTGATTGTATTCTAGCAAGGTTTAAAGGACGAGAGAGTTTTACAACTAATGGTAAAGTGGGGACAAAAATAGTCTTCAACGCTCTAAAAGGACTTCATATTGAATATAGGCCCCCCCCCCCCCGCATGCTTTAAGTGTGAAACGTTGTTAAATCGCGTGCACTGTGTTGTACAAAGTAATGAATATGTAATAATAGATGGAACTGTATGCATTTAGGGGTGCCTCGAGTCACATGAATGAAACTGTCGCGCGGAAGAAATTTCAAGAATGAACTAGTTTCGACAACGCTTCAAAAACAAAAATGTTTCGAGAATGCAAGTGTATTATATAATTTAATAGAATTGTTTCCTTTATTTCATACTATAGATTATGCAAATCGATTAATTTATTTCATTAAATTAAAATTTTCATAAATAAATCGTTAAATAATATGATGTGTATCAATCTTTGGATGGTCAGCTTTTGGTGCTTCAAGTTCATTTTGCATACGACTGCCTGACTGAAAACAACGCTTAGAAGTTCTCTCCCGATTCTTTTAAGATATCTAAGTAATATTTTTTATTTTGATACATTGATTATAAAGGGTGATCCAGAGAAATGGGACCCAAAAGAAACCCCTGTAACTCTTAAAGTATAAGTCCTTTTATAAAATCATACGCATCATTCGAAAGAGGATAGTTACAAGTTTGTACAGGATTGTATAGGTTTTGACAATACAAGACAAGATAAAATACAAAACAAAATAAAAGTGTTAGTTAAAATTAACCCTTCAAGATGACTGCATGGACTGTGGAACAGCTGCGTTTCATAACTGAGCAATATTATGAGCATGGAAGAAGTGTAGTTTCAGCTCAAAGATCTTTCAAGACAAATTTTCAGATGTCAAAATCACCTTCTAAGAAAGTAATCCGTCGGTGTGTCAGAAATTTTTCCCTAACTGGCAGCATTGGAAAAAGAAAACCAACTGGAAGAGTGCGCACAGCAAGGATAGACGAGATCATTAACAGAACTCATGAAATTGTACAGGATAATCCTAACATAAGCATCAGACGTGCTTCTCAGCTGTTAGGAGTTGGATATGGAACAACACACCGTATATTCAAGCAAAATTTAATGCTCTTTCCATATAAAATTCAAACAGTGCAACAACTAAACGATGGAGATTTCGCACGAAGACGACAATTCTGTCAATGGATCCAACAGAAGGTAAATGACACCACCAATTTTCTAGCAACTTTGATTATGTCAGACGAAGCCCATTTTCACTTGAATGGAACTGTAAACAAACAAAATTGTCGTTTCTGGGCAACAGAAAATCCATTGAATATTACCGAAGTCCCGTGGCATAGTCAGCGTGTAACTGTTTGGTGTGGTCTTACTGCATCTCAGACCATAGGGCCGTACTTTTTCGAGGATTCCACCGGAAACACGGTCACTGTAAATGGTGATCGCTACGAAAAAATGTTGACCGATTTCCTTATTCCTAAATTAAGAGATCTTTGTCTAGAAAACCACTGGTTCCAACAAGACGGAGCTACCTGCCATACCACGAGGAACTGCATGGCAGTTTTGCGTCAAACGTTTCCAGGCGAGTTAATCTCAAGATTTGGAGACGTTGAATGGCCCGCAAGGTCTGGATTTTTCTCCCTTAGATTATTATCTCTGGGGATATTTAAAGAGTAGGGTCTACAGAAATAACCCAACGACCTTGCAAGAATTGAAGGCCGCCATCACAAATGAGATACAGGCCATACCACCGCACACTCTTGCAAAAGTGATGCAGAACTTACAAGCGAGAACACTGGAATGCTTGGCAACTAATGGAGCACATTTGAAAGGAGTCATTTTAAAAAAAATAAATATTTCATAATAAACTCGTAACTCTACTCTTTCGAATGATATATAGTTTTTATGAAAGGAATTAAATATTAAGAATATTTGGCTTTTTTTTATGGGTCCCATTTATCTGGATCACCCAGTATTATTATTGGAAATTGTTCTAGAAAAGTTTCATTAATTGTTGGCATAGTTTGATGTTTAAATTATATAAATTTGGAACTGAATTTGATTTCCTATGATAATATATAAACGAGTATATAAATATATATACAGGGCCGTCGAGAGGGGGTCAGGGGGGGTCAGTGCCCCGGGGCACCAACCTCAAGCCAATATTACTTTTGAAAATATTGAGTTGGAATCTTCTTCTACGTCTGAAGCACCAAGTTCTGCGCCATCATCTGAAGACTCACCGCCCGCCTCTCCTGAAAAACGCAAGTGTTATGCTCGTGGCACTATCCAAGTCATCACTCCCGAATTGGCAAGTACATTGGATCGCACAGGAATCAGTCATCGTTCAGCACACCGGATTATCGACGCTATGGCTAGAAGCCTCGGCCATAACTCACAAAAACTCGCGCTCAACTATGAAACCATTAGAAAATCACGAGAAAGGCTCCGTTCGGCGACGGCAGAAAAGATTAAACAAAGGTTCACACCCAACGAAGTGCTCACTGTTCACTGGGACGGAAAAATTCTACCAGACGATGAAGGTGGTCGGTGTGACCGACTAGCCATTTTCGTAACCGGAGTTGATACCGAGAAGCTCTTGGGTGTACCTAAGCTGACATCAGGAACGGGTGAGGTCATCGCCTCGGTGGTACATGCTGCGCTCAAAGAATGGAATGTGTCAGAAAAGGTATCAGCTATGAGCTTCGACACTACAGCTTCAAATACTGGTTACTTGTCTGGGGCATGCGTAATTTTGGAGCAGAAACTCGGCCGCCGACTCTTATACCTTGCATGTCGCCATCACATCCTAGAACTTGTCGTTGAGAAGGCGTACATGGCATGGAATGCATGGGACCATCATCTGGTCCAGATATCCTCCTATTCTCCCGCTTCAAAGAGACGTGGAATACAATTTGCCAAGATAAGTACAAGACCCTGTCAGACCTTCCATCGAGTCTGAATGAGAATCGAGAAGAACTGATCGCTTGCTGGAATCTATATCTGACAAAACATCAGCCGAGGGATGATTACCGTGAATTCTTGGAGTTGTCGATTACAATCCTTGGAGGTAATTTACCTAACTTTAGGTTTCGGCGACCTGGAGCACTTCACCGAGCACGTTGGATGGCAAAAGTAATTTATTCATTAAAAATCCTGCTGCTTTCCCATCAGTTCAGACTTACAACTCGTGAAATGTCTGGCTTAAAACGATTTGTATTTTTTGTCCTGGAGTTATATGTCAGCGCGTGGTTCACGGCCAGCAGTCCTTCATCTGCTCCCGCGAACGATTTGAAGCTTCTTCAAGACCTAGCAAAGTACCACGATGAAAAGATCTCAGCATCCTGCCTTAGTGTCCTCGGTCGTCACTTATGGTACCTCAGCGAGTACTTGATTGGTCTCGCACTCTTTGATAAAGGTATCAATGCAACGACGAAAAAGAATATCGCTCGATCAATCCTCGAAAAAGAAGCTGCTGAAGATCCTCCAAAGCGAGCCCCAATACCTGCTGTTTCTTCAATTTCAACAAAGCAGCTCTCAGACTTTGCCTCGAAAGGATCAAAGCTTCTCTTTGAACTTCTAAAAATTAATGATGGTTTCTTGTCCAAGGAACCAGAGACCTGGCCGGACGACGAAGATTTCAAGACTGGTTTGACTATAGTTGAAGGACTAAAAGTCGTCAATGACATGGCAGAGAGGGGAATTGCCTTGATCCAGGCCTTCAATACAAAGATTACGAAGAATGAAGAACAGCGCCAACATCTCTTGCAGGTTGTTGAGGATCATAGGAAGTCTCAGCCTGGTACATTGAAAAAGGAGTATGGCTTGAGGAAAAGCAAGAATTAATGGGTGGTCTACAATTGAATGAAAGACACCCTGGAATATATTTAGTAAATATATTATTTACTTATTACGATTGGAGTACGCCTGCACTTAAACCTTATGAACTAAAACTAACGTTTATTTACATTAATTAAAAAAAATATTAATTTATTTTTACTAGGTAATGAATAATTAATTTTTGTTATAAGGAGAATTATTTACCTCACTTGAGACACCCTTAAATATTATCTGAATGACCTAATATTTATAGTACATTGTTTTCTCATGTAGTAGCAGCATTGAACAAATGGCCAATAAAAAACACCAACTTTCGATTTTTATTGTCACCCTAATATATATATTAAATAAGCCGAGTATGTATTATTTCTTTTTTATACCTGTTGTATATACATATATTAACGCGTATTTGTCAACTGTATTATTGTTATTACTCCTATTTTTGCCTGATATATATATATATAATATATATATATATATATATATATATAATAGTGTGTAGATGTATGTTTTAGTTTTCGTTTACACTGTGAATATGTAAAACAACTCGCCGTGAAACTTGCCTTCAAATGACTCGAAAAAAATATACAATATACATAATAAAAACTGTTTGTGTGTGTGGGTCTAGTTGAGTGTGTGGGTGTAAGTGTGTGTGTGTGTTCAGACTCAAAGGAAATGAGTATATGTATATACACGGTGAACCAAAAGTAGGTGGACAGTAGGTTGAATACGGTTTGTGTTATATTATATTATAACTATGGTGTTCATTATAACTATGGTGTTTGTGTTATATTATATTAAATATTATAACTAAATTTATTTAAATTTTACTTTGTATTATAGTATACAAAAAAATTAAATATGTATTCTCAAAATAAACGTTATCATTTACTGTCCACCTACATTTGGTTCACTCTATATATATATATATATATATGGGATGAATTTCACAATAAAACACGTGAAATGAATGAATGCTGCAAACCCACAAGGAAAAAGAAAAACGATTCCAAGGCCTTTCGTGTATTCAAAGCTACACCTCGTCAGGGAATGAAGATAAAGGCGAGAAGCCCATAAATATATACAACGTACAGGAAAAACAAAACAATTAGCACATACTTAACAAGGGTTAATGAGAGGCAAAAGAAATTTTAACATGATATCGTCAATTTTATACGTCCCCGCACTGTTATTGAAAGTGTTTTTAAAATGAATAAATGCACATTCTAGAATATTTCTTTCTATTATATCTCTGTTTTTAACAAGCGCTTTAGAACTATCCCACTTGATGCTATGGTTACATCTATACATATGGTTAAATAAAGCATTGGAAGTATTAGCTGTTCTACATGCATATTTATGCTGTTTTACCCTAATATCTAACGTTTTACCGGTTTGGCCTATATATACTGAGTTACATTGTGTACATCCGATCGAATACACTCAACCAACAACATTATCAGGGCTATTCTTTATTAGGCGTGATTTAACAGTATTATTATACTTAAAGATTACATTAATGCCAATTGCTTTAAGTACAGTTGGAAGGTATTGAAAATTAACATGGTAAGGTAGGCTAAGGATATTTTTACGCTGAAATTCCTTTACAATTACATTATTATAATACCTATTCTTGGCTTTCTTAAGACAGTTATCTAAAAATGAAATAGGATAACATAATTTAGTACCAATATTCATGATATTGCATAACTCGGAATCTAAAAATTCAGGACTGACAACACTCAATGCTCGAAGAAACATAGCAGAGAAAATAGAGGATTTAATCGAAGGATGATGGTCAGAATAAAAATGCACATAAGAGTTATTATTAGTAGGCTTACGGTAGACTTCATATTTGAACTGATTAGAGCATCTCCAAATTTTAGATCAAGAAAAGATAGGCTTCCATCATTTTCTTTTTCAACTGTAAACTTAATAGATGGGACTAAATTGTTGAGCCTACCAAGAAATAAGTCCACATCCAAATTATTAGGCCAAAGGCATAAAATATCATATATATACCTGTACCAAACCAGGTTAAAATTAACAATCGTAGGCAAAATTCTACTTTCAAAAAATTCCATATATAAATTAGCTAGTACAGGTGAAAGGGGATTTCCCATAGCCAATCCAAACGACATAGCATAAAACTTATTTTCAAACTGAAATTTACAATCTTTGACACAAAGCTTAATTAACTCAATAAGAGTGTTGTGTTGAACAGGGAAAGAATATTCAGAGATCTTATCTTTTAAAAAATCAAGTAGGTCACCAACAGGGACTTTTGTGAATAGCGAGCATACATCGAAGCTTACCAATTTGAAATTAGGGTCATTAGGGAATTTCAGTTTGTCAATAAGATCCATGCTATTTACAATATGTGACTCAGAAATAGAGCCAACTAGCGGCGTTAATAAACTAACTAACCATTTTGATAGCTTATAGGTTAGGGAGCCCACTGAGCTAACAATAGGCCTTATGGGATTATTAACTTTGTGTGTTTTTACTAAGCCGTACAGATATGGTAGTGACGGATTGATACTAAGAAACTGCTGTGAAAGCACATTATAGTTATTTTTTAAAATTTCTCTTAATTTTCTGTTAAACATTTTATTAACATCCTCCAATGGGTCTCTATTTAGAGGTTTGTACGTGTCACGATCACTTAATAACGTATTCATCTTTTCAACATAACTGTTTTTGTCCATGATGACGATCGAATTGGATTTGTCCGCTTTGAATACACGAAAGGCCTTGGAATCGTTTTTCTTTTTCCTTGTGGGTTTGCAGCATATATATATATATATATATATATATATATATATATATATATATATATATATGTTAACTCCTCCGTCTATGGCCTTGGTCGGTTCGAAGTTGATGGGGGTTCTGGTTAGGTGGCAGCAACAGATTTGTTACTTTGGAGTAGCTGATACCGTATAGGGAATCGCAGTAGTTTATCTTATACTACTCTCCGATTTCTTCTTATAACGTATCGGGAAATTATTTTTCTCTCTTTAAGACTAAGTTCTCAGAAGATAGAAAGGCTCGAAGGAGAAGATAAAAACTTTCTTTTACTGTAATTTACTGCTAAAATGTACAGGTAATGATTCTCAGCCTCTAAGTTAGATCAGACTTTTACAGGGGGAGAGGTTCGACCTCTTTCGAACATGGCTCAGGCCGGAATTTAAAACGAGGAGGCTCCGACCTCCTCGCTGAAGGGCTAAGACAGGAATGAATGAATTTACAATACAAGAAATAAATAAGTCTAAATTTTGGGGGAGTGCAATTGAAGGTTAAGCTTCCCCCCTTGAAGAATCTGCGAATTATTTCATCTTAAATAAAAAAAATAATATAAGAAATGAAACAGAAAAATAATTAGTTGCCGATTATACATTTTTGGGTGACGACTTCACGTCGGAGTCGTACATTGAGTACAACCTAAGTACATTATTAAGTACATTGTAATTTTGGTTTGCTACAACTATGATTATAATTACCAATGAATTCACATTCACTTATCGTTAATTACAATTTCATTAAAGTACATTAATTATATCATATTAAATTATTACAGTTACTTACAATTCTAGCAAATTGTTAATTGACATATCTGATACTGAAGTAAGATACGGAAGTACACGGACATTTATGATATAAAATAACAAAATATAACATAACATACAACGTAAACCTTGTGTTATAAATTTGGAGCAGGCGCAAGAGGGATTTCGGGTTCTGAGGCTCGCTTTTTTGGCAACGTCATCGGAATCTGAATATTCGTATCAGCATCCACGAGTATCTTGCGAGAGGTTAAATAATTAGAAAAAATAAAAAGTATACATGTGAACGTACTTACATGTAAGGTAACTATGTACGTCATCAGTTGACATGTACGAATGCATGATGTATTGTACACATATCGGTAGTCACACAATAGGTAGACAATAGGTAGGTGAATGAATAATTAATAAAATTAATAAAAGATAAAGGTCAAGAAAGGACATGGATGTATGAATTGAACAACATATAACTAATGACGTATAGAGCGTAAAGTTTTTTTTATTATTATTATGTTAAAGAATTTACCACACATTGAATACTAAAGACATCCAAATTTGCATTATGCGAGTTTGGTCCTTATGTAAAAATGAATATATGAATAAGAATATAAGACTTATATAAATATACAAAGTATACGAATGAACATCAGAATTATATGAATGAAGGGACTATTCATTGTTTATTTTTACATATATATATATATATAAAATATGACTTAGAGACCCAGCCACTCAGACTACATGACAGACTGCCAACGGCTTCCGAAGCCAGTGAGGGAAGTCAGGGAAGCCGGCATTATGCGTCAAGAAGCTGCAGCGGATGGATGTCCAGTTATGCCTCAATAAAGAACTTTTGCTTTTTTCTCTATACACACATACAAACATACATACATTCAAACATATATGCAAACATGCATACACACACACACACACACACACACACACTGTGTGTGTGTGTGTGTGTGTGTATATATATATACCTCTGTGGGCCTGAACACCTAGGTTAGTTACATCCAACCCCTTTCCTGCTCATCTCCCTCTCCCCCCACTTCCTGCATACACCCTCTTCCCCTTTGCAGTGTTGCAAGGCTCTGGCTCTGCAGCATTGTAACAACAATCAATATGGATCATATTGCATACAATTGCATTGCACTCGACATTTTGCTGGTATATTACTTGCATATCAAAAAAGTAAAAGATTTATTGTCATTCTAAACCAAATGTTTTAGTAACTCATCAATTTCTATGAAAAAACTATATAGGGTTATTGGTTGATTGCCATTAACTTGGCCATCCGATGAAAATTAACGCCAGACTTTGGTGATGAGTTGTCGGCAAAAACCCTACCTCTTTTCATAAAAAGATTGTGTTTGTGGAGGTCTTCAAAAGACCTCATTAAGTAGTGTTTTTTGGTTAATTTTGAATTTATTTGCCTTCGGTATTTAGCGCTGCCTGATGGTAAAAAAAGAAACTACCATACCTTATTATTTCGTTGGACCTCGCTTCTGGTTGTAGGGCGCGCGGCTGCCTATCGCGCCTCTCTTTCGATGTAGGCGATAGGGTTGCGATAAGGTTACGCAAGGAGTTTATTCAGTTTAATTAATACAGGCAATTCACTATGCCTAAATACTTGAAGGAATAGGCCTATCCTTTTGTGTTATTAGTTTTATCTTATTAGTTTTTCACTCAGAACATGTAGGAAGATTACACACGTTTTCCTTGCCTACAGCAATGCTTGTCACTTGGCAGCTTTGGCTGAAGTAATATAAATCTTTTTTTTCTTAAATTTGCTTACTTTGCAGTCTCCAACGTCTAATTTTTGTATTTTCATTATTTCTTCTCTTGAAGTAATTTTCATGAATTAACGATGGAAAATTTTGATACGAAAAAATACGTTTTTCTTCTTGTTATGTAGGTCCAATGCCTACATATTGGGTTCTACGTATGGCAATTTTTTTCAATTCCCAATAGGCTTTGTCGCCAATCGCGAGGCAATTTTGTAGTTATTTAATACAATAAATTAATAATTTGTATTTAATTATGAAATAAAAGTACCATATACGATACCATATTGTAGGCATGTATAAGCCTGGGTTTGAATTAGGCTTTGTTGTAAACTGTAATGTAAAGTGTACGACAGGCATATATAATTTTTCCATAATTACTTTACACGCATTTTGGACTCCTTTTCCCACAACTAAACTAAACCTATATTAAACATATAAAAACATTTATAGAAAAGTTGCATTTTCGTACGATTTATATTATTGTGATATACTGTATATTATTATTATTATTATTATTATTATTATTATTATATTCACTGTGACTGAAGGCGATAAAATGATTTTAGAGTCACTGAAAAAGTTAACGGGCTCTTCCTGACTAAATAGTAAAAATGTTCATAATCATTGGCACAGAAACGGGTAAAAATCGAGGTATTCCTAAAAAATTCTTTTAAAGGATTTCGTCTTTCAATACTTCTCTATTATTAGCTATAAAATAAACATGTATTTATGTGTTTAATAAGTAACTAACTAACTATGTGTGTGTGTGTATATATATTCCATAGAAATATCAGTAACTATGATAATTTTGTCGTTCTTTTTTATAGTTTTCCTACTTATTTTAATTGGTATGAATAGTGTAAGGTTTTAATTTTAATTTTAGATGGGTAAAGATAGTGTAATATTATTTTAATAATTACAAGTGAACAATGATTGCATATTAATTGTAAACTGCTATTTACCATACAACAACGGCAGTAATCTAGATGAATACATTGATTTGCTGTACAAAATTAAGTCATTAACAGATAACCACAAATATTCTCACTCTATAATAATGGGGGACTTTAACGCACATGTGAACTCAGAATTCTTTGTAGAATTGGGTAACGTGTGCGAGTCGGCCAAATTAAGTAGTGAAGAAGATGTATTAACGGTAACCAGTGGTAATTTTACGTACGTTAATGATATGAGTGGTACCACCAGGTGGATTGATCATTGTTTCGCTAGTAATAATCTGAAGGACCGAATTGTTAGAGTTCATATTCTGTATGATTTCCTTCTTTCTGATCATAGACCATTAGAACTATTAATTAATTTTACCAATTTATGCGCAACACGACATAACAAGAACTCAATAGGTAAGAATAATCGCGTCGATTGGTCTAATGTTAATATGCAACAGAGAATAGAATACAAAGACAGAACAGGTCACCTCTTTAATAATTTAGAAATTTTGCATCTTGCCTGTAGTAATACTTGCTCAAATGACTCTCATTGTAAACTCATAGATAGGTATTATAGTAAGATAGTATCAATGTTAAGAGAAGCAGGAAGGCCCCTGATTAAATCTTACAACTATCATACGAAAATTATTCCTGGATGGAATGATTTTATTGCCCCCCTAGAGAGGGAATCGAAAGACGCTTACGATTTGTGGTGCTTTCATGGTAGATCCAGATTAGGACCAGTATACATGAATATGTGGAGAAGTAGGGGTCAGTATAAGGCGGCCATTAGGTGATGTAAACAGGAAGAAGAGTCTATTCGAACATCAAATCAAAAGCCTGTGAAGCTCGTATAAATAACGATAATAACAAATTTTGGAAATTTGTTAAGAATCAAACGGGTGTCAAAAGTGTCCTCCCTCCGACAATCGATGGGGTGTCGGGGGAAGATGAAATTGCAAACCTGTGGAAAAACCACTACTCTACTATTCTTAACTGTGTGAGTAGGAATAATCTTAAGATAGATTGCAGCGAAACGACTGTGGGAGGGACAAAGGAAAATACTTGATATCACTTCCTGAAGTAAAGAGGTTAATTAAAGAGCTAAAGACTGTTCTGCGTCAGGGGTAGATGACCTATCGAATGAGCACTTAAAATATGCCAATGACGTAGTATGTCTGCATATATCAATGCTTCTATCAGCCATGCTTGCTCATAGCTATATCCCTGCAGAGTTCATGAGGGTATACAGTATATCTTGCCCCTGGTCAAAAATAAGTATGGAGACATTCTGTCCAGCAATAATTACAGGCCTATTGCTGTCGCTTCCTGCTTCTCGAAACTACTAGAAAAAATCTTGTTACTCTGATTAAATGATTACCTATGGACATCTAATCAGTTTTGTTTTAAAAGGTCCCACTCAACTCACCTGTGTATCTATGTACTTAAAGAAACAATATCTAAATACATTGATCGTAATTCAACTATTTATAGCTGTTTCTTAGATATAAGTAAGGCATATGATAGAGTGAACCACAATTTTTTTATTTTAAAAAATAGAACACAGAAAGGTTCCCATGTACATATTAAATTTATTGAAATTTTGGTATTCCCACCAATCTTTTGGCTCCTCTTACGGGGTGAGACAAGGCTCCTTGCTCTCTCCTATGCTCTTTAATGTGTATATTGACGGATTAATTGCTTCACTTAATGAGGCAACAGTGGGATGTTGTATAGATAACACAAGGATAAATAACTTGGTTTATGCCGATGATATGGTGTTAATAAGTCCCTTTATTAAAGGTCTGGATCAGCTACTAAAAGTCTGCGAAGTGCATTCGCAGAAACATGATAGTCTTTTTAATGTTTCAAAAACTAAGGTTATGCAATTTCATCCTAAAAGCTGTAAGCAGCCAGCTGATATTAGGTTTAAAATGAAAGATGAAGTAATTGAGGGAGAACAAGAGTTTAAGTATTTGGATCAAACTGTTACCAACTCAATGAGTGATGACTCGGATATAAGAAAACAATCTCGAAGCCTTTGTGCTAAAGCGAATATGACTATAAGGAACTTTCGGTTCTGTACAAGTGAAGCGAAAGACACTCTCTTTCGTACTTTCTGCAGTAATATTTACGGACAGCAACTCTGGTGAACTATAAAAAAGGTTCTGGCAGAACCCTAAATTTGATGTACAACAGGTCTTTTAGATTCTTACATAAATTACCACCGAGATGCTCAGCTTCGCAAATGTTTGCTACCCGCAATGTCCCGAGTTTCCCAGAGGTAAGAAGACGTGCTCAATACAGTCTGATGCGACGAATTAAAAAATCAACCAACCCGATTATCCAAGTTATCCATGAGTCCTGCCGTTTATCCTCTTAGCTATGGAATTCTTGGTACGAAAATGTCTGTCTGTAGCTTCACTTAACCTCGACATTACTGTATTATTTCTAATCAACTGTATATATTTCTGTTTTTAGTATGTGAACTGTCATTGTCTTAATAATATTTGTCATATGGACTATAGTCTGCCAATAAACCTTTTCATTTTCATTTTCATTTCATTTAATAATAATTTCTCGTTTGAAGAAACTTTAAAAACAGCTTAAAGTAACATATATCGCAAATTTTAAGGAATTCTGTGCAAATATCAAAGTTAAAAAGCGGCAAAAGTTGAGGCTTTTTTCAAGCTGTAAAAGAAAGCTGGAACTGTTTATTACCAAAACAAACTCAATTTTCACCTTAAACGCTTCCTGTCAGCGCCAAGTCACAGACTGACCTCTCGGAAGCTGCGGGAGGGCCTCCTGATGAGTTTCAGTACGAATTTTATTTTTGGAAAAAATGTCGACTTGGCGCTTTATAACTCTGATGCAGTTATAAGTTATAATATATATCTACTAGAGAAATTACACTAGAGAAATAGCCCACCTCATAAGGCAACGTAACAACCTCAAATATAACACACAAACCCCACACACAGAATACATAAAACAGCAGATACAACACCTTAACACAGAAATAAACAACAAACTCAAAGAAAAACAAACAGAAACATTCAGGGAATTCATAACAACATTAAACCACTCCACAGATACATCCAGGCTATACAAGACTATAAACGGCATTACCCACTCTAACAGCGGCATTCACACCTCACACGCGGCTATCTGTCGCAGCCAAAATAATATCCCAACATACACACAACAAGCTAAAATTCTAGTTAATCACTACGCAAAGATAAGTCACTTAAACAGAGACAACAACCAGAAACATGCAGACAGACAAACAGCCAGACACAAGAAAACCTACAGACTCGACACAACCATTACACCCTTCAATACAGACCAGACCACCAAGATCATCAAAAACATTAAGAATTCGAAGGCTACTGGACCAGACAACAGATCTAACATACACCTTAAACACTTGGGCCCACAAGGAATACTAGCTCTCACAAATATCAGCACATATTCATACCAACACTGTATTATTCCTGACATATGGAAACAAGGTAAAATTATTACACTACTCAAACCAAACAAAAATCCAAGAGAACCAGCTTCCTATAGACCCATTACTTTACTATGCACACCTTCCAAAGTAACAGAAAGACTAATCTTACAAATCACCAACCCACACATTCCACTATCGCCTACTCAACATTGATTCAGACCTCACACTCAACCACGACATTACTCACTAACCTCACGCAGCACATCATGGATGGCATCAACTCCAGACGACCAGCTCAACGTACACTATTAGCAACAATAGACATTAGTAAAGCATTTGATGCTATCCCACGCTTCCCTCTCATAAACAAAATACTCAACACAAACCTGCACAATAACACCAAAAGGTGGCTGAGCAACTATCTTTCAGGAAGATACTCACATGTCACATTTAATGGCAAGTCATCCAAAAACAAGCTTTTTCCGAACGGGGTCCCTCAAGAGGCTCTGTTCTCTCACCAACACTCTTCAACTTATACTGTACATGCATGACATTCCAACACCCATAGATAACAAGCTTACCTTATCATATATGCAGATGACATCACTCTAACATCCACCCACAACAACATTGACACCGCTACAAATAACCTACAAACATACATAAACAGTATACAAGACTGGCTCACACACAATAGACTCAAAGTAGCGCCCACAAAATCAACCATCACCTTGCTTACAAACAACACAAAAGAACACCAGGTAATTCCACAGCTTACACTAAACAACATCAACATTCCACACACTCACAGGACCAAAATAGTTGGGGTCACATACAACACATCATTATCTTTTGCAAACCACATTCAGGATATTAAAAACAAAAGTACGTCAAGACTTAACACGCTTAGGGTACTAACAGGCACAAACTTTGGACACCAGCAGGAAACAACATCACTTATATACAAACATTATATTCGCTCAGTTATGGACTATGCTAGCCCATGCTGGGCACCCATTATCTCAAACACACACATAAACACCTTACAGACAATACAAAACAACGCACTTCGTATCATTACAGGATGCACTCAAACAACACCAATAGAACACCTGCACACAGAAACAAAAATACTGAAAGTTAGGGAACATTTAGACATGAGGGGAACACAATTCATGGCAGCAGCGACAACTAACCCACAACACCCTTGCCACTACATGTACAATCACGCACCGACACCTCGCACCATTAAGGTAACACCAGAGAGACATTAGAACCAAATACTCCATTCCATACCACGCCCCACAGACATCACACAGTACAGAAAACACATACACACACACCTAACCCACAAAGCACTGACACGACTCGGTCCGAATGTGGTCCTAGGTGCGAAGCCGCCACCCATTAACAGGTCAGAGATTAGCCTGAGCAGATCGGATCGAGTTAACTTAGCACGATTCCGATGTGGACATCACCCCAACTTACTAACATATAAACACAGACTAGACAACTCCATAGACGACACCTGCCACCTGTGCCAGGACACACCACAAACAATTGAACACATTATGACAGACTGTACCGCCCCAGCACAACAACGAACACAACACAACATCACTAGTGCGCTGAACCTCTGGTCCACTCCGAAGAGGGCGATCGGTTACCTGCGTGCCGCCGGCTTGCTCGATCAGGGTGGGCTGATCGGCTAAACAACAACAACATATATCTACTTTGCAGGTACAATTTCGGGAAAATGTTCGCCTAGAAACATGAAATTTATTGGAAGTACAAAAAGTTACTAATCAGAGATCATTAGGTCTTGTTAAAAAAATGTTCATGTTTCCAAAAACAAATAAAATCTTTAAGGATAAAACAGAATATTGTCAATTAGAAATTTTTTATTTTTGTTTTTAAAAATTTCTTATTTTTATGCGAACTTTTTTCCAAATTGGTTGTCATCAGTTTCATCAGTTTGACTGTGTATATTTTGCTTCATTTTTATTTATTTGTTGATGATGGTTTAAGGATATTTAAAATAATTCACGGTCAGAGTGGTCCCAAAAATTGTACCCACTTTTAATGCAAATGATTAGAATAATGGATACATTTTTTCGGGCTAGTTTATGTATCTGGACAAGGAGGAAGGAGTGGCAAAAAGGTGTAGTCTGAATATGCAGTATTTTGTATCTATTATTTTATTACTGAAGGTTTTTTTTCTAAATTTATTTACTGCTTGTATAAAAGAACTCTATTAGAAAATAGTATCGTACTTCTGAGAAGCATCATTACATGACTAATGACTAATAATAATTGACTATACAGTATTAGTATTTGATCAAGGAACAGCACGCCTCAAGTTCATTTGCAATGGTGTATGATCTTATTCAAGGGTATTTCATATCTTCCTCATATATTTATCACATTATCCTTCTTAACTTCTTATCATTGTAGCTTAGGTTCATATTTTTATTAAAAAAAGTTACATTTAAATTATGATTTGAATGAGTGGATTTTGAAGATAAATGAAATAGAAATTCTTGCACGTGAAATTTTTAGGCTTTTTCTGTTTATACTTCGATAAACTTTCCTTTTTCAATTATCCACATTCATAAATGCTTAACAGGGAATTATCGTACATCTTTAATTGCATTAATGACCAAAATATTGAAAAATATTTTGGTCATTAATGCAATTAAAGATGTACGATAATTCCCTGTTAAGCATTTATGAATGTGGATAATTCTTAAATATTTTAGTTTTCATCATCTCACCGATTTCATGGGCATATTTCGGACATATTTCACGTTTAATTCACACACAGAATGTTTGAATATTCATAGCAATTTCATCCCACAGAAAAATTATTCTTATTCGTTTAGTGTGAAGTATAGCAAGTGATATGTTCTTATATAAAGTAGCGTAGACTGTTGAGTTCATTAAGTTGAAGATCAACTATGTTCGTGAACATTTTCGTTATAATTATTGTTATTCTATAAACTATGTATTTTTCTTTCTAGGAAGGTTATCCTATGCGCCCAAAAGGAATTCATTACATAAATACACCTCCCTCTTTCGAAACCATTTTCAACACGTTCAAAGTGTTTATGAAAGAAAAGATAATAAAAAGAGTAAGTAGAAGTGAAATATTTGCTCATGTTATACTTCAAATAGAATGCAGCTCCTTCAATTACAGTTATAACTTATAAGACTGTTCCATCCCTTCAAACTCATTTCTCTTGATACTTTAAACGAGGCAAATTGAATTTAAAGCATTTTTACTCATGAAGAAGTTATTTAATTTAGTTCTAGACAGAGTGAATAAATGAGTTGAATCTTGTTAGGTGAACAGTCACAATTACGAGAAAATGAATTCAGAATTTATTTGAAATGGGTTTATTGGAAGCACAAGAAATTGGTTTATACTAAGGTCTTCATACTCGCTGAAGACCTCAGTAAAGGTCGAAAATTGTGCTTCCAATAAAATCATTTCTTATTATGGTTTTAGTTCTCAAAATAAGTCTTATTATCCCCTTTAAGGTGCATTTCCACGGCAGTAACCTCGAAAGCCTTCACGAATATATCTCTAAGGATGTTTTACCAAAAGAATATGGGGGAACAAATGGATCCGTTGAAGAAATCACGAGTAAGTCCGTTAATGATAACTACAGTATCATTATATTTTTTTTAATAGTTAATTTTTTTTTAGTCCATTTATCTTAGTGATATTGTATTTTTTCTTTATAACCACCATTCGTTGGTTATAAATTAAGAAATTAAGCCCCTGTGAAAGGATACGAAATATTCATTAAAAGTTTTGGCGTTTCCATAGAAACACGGCTCCTCTTCTTACCATTTATGGACAGAATTTTTTGTTGGGTCAGTTATGGATGTGTCTGAAACCTTAAATTTCGTAGCAGTAGTCCATAAAGGGTTAAGGGTGAACAAAAGACTAAAGGGAAATAAGTAATTAAAGTTTATGAAGAAACGGCTTTTGAACGTTATCGTTTTTATCTTCACATTTTTCCCCGCTTGCTTCTCTTTTCTTCTTAAAAACTTCTGCTTAAAAGTGTTTTCCTCCGTAAAAGCTCGTTTGGAGGAATGTCGAAATAAAAATAGGGCAAAAATTCTTTACATTATTCAATGTTATTATCAGGTGAAATGAAGTAATCTTCATTTGTGCATCCGAATGAGTTACTGTATATACCACATTTATGTGTCCCTAGTTTGTAGAATGAGCTATATACCACATTTGTGTGTTCCTAGTTTGTTGAATGAGCTCTATACCATATTTGTGAGTTCCTAGTTAGTAGAATGAGCTATATACCACATTTATGTGTTTCTAGCTACACGAGCTACTGTACAAGCGTGCTACTGTAGAGGTCAAAGGTGTGTAACAAAAGTGGGCAGAATTGAAATTCACAGTATTTATTTTTCTAGATTTCTGGATTGAAAAAGTAAATTCAAGACGAGATTGGCTTTTGGAAGACGAAAAGTATAAAGTTGATGAATCGAAGAGACCTGGAAAACCAAAGACAACTAGCGACATTTTCGGTCTGGAAGGATCATTTAGGAAGCTCAACGTGGACTAACTGCAAACAAATACACTAACAATTTAAAAAAATATATATATTACGGTTATTTTCGCTTTAGATTCATTTCTGATAAGGATACTTGCAATGATATTTTTGTTACAGATTACTTAACATGTGCATGTAGAAATTATAAAAACTCACATTAAAATATTAAACTAAATATGTTCTTCACAAAAAAATTAATATTCCAAAATAATTTCCTTTAAAAATAACTGCATTCATTTTATTTCTTCCTATTCAAGTGAATAATTTAAAATATTTTTCTGCTGTTTTGCTTTGCTTTGTACACCCTTACTTCCTTCTGACTACAGTATTTATAACCATTAGTAGTTTAGCTGCAAAAATGCCGAGTGACCGCTAAAGTTCATATAAAAAAAATGCCGTGTGGCCGCTAAAGTTCATATTAAAAAATGCAGAGTTGGGGTAAAGGGGTTGTGGGGTTGGTCCCCCAAGACCAAGGCCTAAATGGTGGGGCGGGGATAGTTCCCCAATGCCAAGGCACAAAGAGGAATGGGGGATAGTTCCCCAAAGCCAAGGCCCAAAGAGTGATAGGAAGAACTAAAGAAAGGAAGACTATCCCCTCAAAGGAAGAGAGAGAGAGGAAGAAGAAGAGAGAGAGAAAACCTAACCTAACATGTATGTATGTTTCTGTGTTTGTGTGCATGTATTTGAAGGGCAATAAGACACAATTCTTTATTGAGAGGAGAGACGGAGTGAACCGAACGCTGGCATGTCTTGACCCATATTGAATCTCTCCCTAGCTATTCTGAACGGCTTTTGGATCACTTACAGTTGACTTACAATGGGTGGGGTGACTGAATGGTTAGGTTTCTAAGCGCCAATGGTTGTATTCCAAATATATATATATATATATATATATATATATATATAGAGAGAGAGAGAGAGAGAGAGAGAGAGAGAGTTACAAGGAGTTACAAGGTTTCTAAGCGCCAATGGTTGTATTCCAAATATATATATATATATATATATATATATATATGAGAGAGAGAGAGAGAGAGAGAGAGAGAGAGAGAGAGAGAGAGAGTGGAGAACAGTCTTAGAGAATAAAACAACTGAAGAAATGCTAACAACCTTGGAAGAAAAAACGCTGAGAATGTTAGAAAAATATGCTCCGAAATCACAGCCAAAAGGAAAGAGGAGCTGGCTAGAGAGGCAAAAGAGAAGAATATTCCGCCAAAGAAAGAGAGTGGAGGCGAAGTTAGCCAACTGCGGAGATAATGCCAAGAAAGTAATACAAGAAAAACTGGAGGGTATTGATAGGGAAATACAAGCCCTGATTAAGGACCATACAGAGAGGGAAGAGGAAAAGGCGGTAGAAGCAATAAAGGAAAATCCAAAATACTTTTATAGCTATGCGAAAAGGAAAACAAAAACGCGCGCCGCTATTGGGTCCTTAAGGAAGAGAAATAATGAACTAACCGACGATCTAAAAGAAATATCTGAAACATTGAGAGCCCAGTATAAATCAGTTTTTAGTACCGCAAAAAGTGACGAAGCGATATCTGACATAGATGCATTTTTTGAAGAGAAATTGCAAGGAGAGTGTATAACAGACTTTGATTTTACCCAAGAAGATGTAGCGAGAGCTATAGGACAAATGAAACTACATTCAGCTGCAGGTTCGAACAATTGGAACACATTATTCATTAAAAACTGTAAAAATTAAATAGCTACACCTTTATACTGGATATGCAAAAGATCCCTAGACACTGGGGAAATACAGAGCATCTTGAAAAGAGCAAACATTGTCCCTATATATAAAGGAGGGGACAGAGCTCAAGCAAAGAACTAAGAACAGTGTCATTGACGTCCCACCTCACCAAGTATTTGAAAGAATAGTTAGAGAGAAAATTTGTGATTTCTTGGAGACACTGGAAAGAATCAACGAAAATCAACACGGATTCCAATCAGGAAGATCATGCCTATCACAACTAACAGAGCACTACAACAATATCCTAGATGCATTGGAAGGCAATGACAAATACGATGTCATATACACAGATTTTGCTAAAGCTTTCGACAAATGTGATCACGGTATAATAGCACATAAAATGAAATATATGGGAATAACAGGCAAAGTGGGAAAATGGATCTACAACTTCCTCAGAGAACGTCTACAGGTCGTCAAAATTCATGGTATATCATCATCATCACAATCGGAAGTACGCAGCTCAGTAGCACAAGGGACAGTACTGGCCCCACTCCTGTTCATTATCATGCAAACAGACATAGACAGCGGAGTAAGTAGAAACAGTATAGTAAGATCCTTTGCAGACGATACAAAGATCAGCAGAAAAATCAGCGATGTAAATGAAGTGGAGACCTTGCAGAGGGACACGAACAAAATATACAAATGGTCAGAAGACAACAACATGACATTTAACACCGAGAAATTTTAGCTCTTGAGATATGATAGAAAAGAGAACTTAAACAGACTGCATATTATGCTCCAGATAGACAGGAAATTCAGAGAAGCACGAAATCGACCGATCTGGGGATAATAATGGCCGATGATGCGAAATTCGAAACAAAATCAAATAGCGATAAATAAAGCAAAACGAGTCGCGGGACAGGTACTAAGAACGTTCAAAAGAAGGGACAGGACAGTAGTGATTCCCCTGCTAAAAACACTGATTATACCGAAATTTGAATACTGCTCAGTTTTGACGTCCCCTTATAAAAAGGAAGAAACTAATAAACTAGAAGAAACGCAGACACATTTCACAGCCAAGATTGATGGCTGCAAAGAACTCAACTATTGGGAAATACTACGTAAACTAAATCTTTACTCCCTGGAAAGAAGAAGAGAGAGGTACACCATAATCTACATATGGAAAATGATCGAATAACTGGTACCAAACCTCAAACTAAACCCAGTTACCATTCAAACAACACTGGAAAATAGGAAATGCAGAATATCTAGTATTCCCAAATTAAAGGCCCGACAAGGGACCTCCTCATAACTGAAGGAAAATAATTTGGTTGTCAGGAGGCCAAGACTTTTTAACCAGCTTCCAAAGGACCTGAGAAACGTTACAGGGGTTAAAGTTGAAGTCTTCAAAAGAAGACTAGATGCCTGGCTCAGGACGGTACCAGATGAGCCGGGTGTACCTAGCTATGTATGGTGGAGAGCGCAAGAAAGCAACTCGCTCCTCCACCAAGCCTGAAAAAGAGGCGGGGCCACCAGCTTGACCTTCGTGTGAAGAGAGACCAACGCACGGAACAGCAACGAGGTTAACGACGTATATGTGTGATATATATATATATATATATATATATATATATATATATATATATATATATATATATATATATATATATATATGTGTGTGTGTGTGTGTGTGTGTGTGAATATATATATACCTTACCTTACAACCTTACAAAGGTTCCGCGTGATGATTTCTCATTTCGCGAAGGTCAAGCTTGTCGCCCCTCCTCTCGAGTTGGCCTGGTGAAGTAGTGAGTTGGATTCTTGCGCTCCCACCTCACATAGCCAGGTACGCCCGGCTCATCGGGGATTGTTCTGAGCCAGGCGTCTAGTCTTCTTTTGAAGATTTCCACTGCAACTCCCTTCGTGTTTCTTAGGTCTTTGGGCAACTGATTAAACAGTTTTGGTCCTCTCACTACAAAACTATTTTCTTTCAGGGTTAAGGATGTTCCCTATCTCGCCTTCAATTTGGAATACGACACAGTCTACCGCTTCTACTTTCCATCGTTGTTTGGGGAGTTATGGGATTCAGAGTAAGATTAGGGACTCGTTTCTCCATTATTTTCCAAGTGTAAATAATGGTGTATCTCTCTCTTCTCCTTTCCAGTGAATATAGGTCTAGTTCTCGTAACCTTTCCCAGTAATTTAGTTCTTTGCACCCATTGATCTTGGCTGTGAAGCTTCTTTGGATCCCCTCCAGCTGTCTAATGTCTTCTTTTTTTATGGGGAAGTTAGGACCGAGCAGTATTCTAATTGGGTATTATCAGGGTTTTCAGTAAAGGAATCATTACATTCCTATCCCTTCGTTTAAAAGTTCTCAATATCTGACCCGTTATTCTCTTTGCTCTGTTTACTGCTATCTTATTTTGTGTTTCAAATTTCGCATCATCTGTCATTACAACCCCTAAATCTTTTGCTCTGGAATTTCTCTGAATTTCCTGTCCATTTGGTGTATAATATTCCATGCACTTTAGGTCTTCTCTTTTTCCGTACCGTAATAGCTGAAATTTCTCGGTGTTAAACTTCATATTGTTGTCTTCAGTCCACTTGTAGATTTTGTTTATGTCGGTTTGTAGAGATCCTATGTCTTCTGGGTTTCTTATTTTTCTACTGATCTTTGTGTCATCCGCAAACGATGTTACTGTGCTGTCTCTGTTAACGTCCTCATCTATGTCCGTTAGCATTATATATATATATATATATATATATATATATATATATATATATATATATATATATATATATTATTCTTGTAGCGTATCGGGAAATTATTTTTCTCTATTTTAAGACTAAGGTCTCTGAAGAAAAAGGGGCTCGAAGGCGAAGACAAAGATATTCTCTTACTGTAGTTTACTCCTAAAATATTACAGGTAATGCTTAGCCTCTAAGTCAGATCAGAGAAATCAGAATGAACACTGAAGAAATTTTACACGTATATTTACTTAAAATTTAATGACATCATTATTATTTGATGCTGACCTGTTTTCGTTTTTCATTTTCAATAGGCTGATTTATTTTACAAAATATTTAGATAAGATAAATATTTTAGCTGTAGCAATGTCTAGACAGATAAGCAAGATATCTGAAGATGAAGCCATATTTTTATTTTAAACCGCATATTTACAGATCTGATGTTATCATGATCTGCCGAGTTACCTAAAAATGGAAATTGAAATATGCATTTTATTATGAATTACAATTAAACATGCATATGAGCAAAATTCAAATGCTTAAAATTTAAAATTAAGTGTTAAGCAAGACATTACTTCATCTTTTACAACGAAGAGAGAATATATGAAAAAAATAAACATTGCAGAATTTAACAAGATTACATTATTAAGCTAAATCTAAAAAGTGATTAAGTAATTTAAAAAGAAATAATTCATCAATTATTCAGCAAAAATAAAATAGAAAGAAATAAAAAAATTATCCGAACTTGTGCCAGCGTTATGCTAGTTTGGACTGTATACGGGTGCGGCAAAAGTAACGCCCTTTTTAGTTTATTCTCTTTTATTGAAGGAAATAAATCAATTACAGCATTTTAAGAGAAATAATAAGGTTTTTAAGAAAAATACAGCATTTTAAGAAAAATAATAAGTACTTTCTCAGTAAAAACTAAAAAATAACTGGAATTTAATTAATTTTGTGGTTGGTTATACTGTATAAAACACTAAAGATACAATTATTAAAAGGGCGTTACTTTTGCCGCACCCGTAAAATATATATACACGGTGAACCAAAAGTAGGTGGACAGTAGGTTGAATACGGTTTGTGTTATATTATATTATAACTATGGTGTTCATTATAACTATGGTGTTTGTGTTATATTATATTAAATATTATAACTAAATTTATTTAAATTTTATTTGTATTATAGTATACAAAAAAATTAAATATGTATTCTCAAAATAAACGTTATCATTTACTGTCCACCTACATTTGGTTCACCCTATATGTGTGTGTGTGTGTGTGTGTGTGTGTGTGTGTGTGTGTGTGTGTGTGTGTGTGTGTATACACACAGTATATTAATATATATATATATATATATATAATTTATATATATATATATGATGAATAAAACCACGAAGGAAAGGAAACACAGAATGGTGCTCAAGCGCTTTCGTCTAATGACATCCTCAGGAACACTGAAGTACATAAAGAGTTACAGCCTATATATAGGTTACAGAAAAAAATTTATATATATATATATATATATACACACATAAACGGAGAGGTAAAAAATAAAATTAAACATTAAAGGATTGTGGGAGGAGCATACAAATTTGTAAGGAAAAACTATCGATTTTTAGCATAAGATCAAATGAATTGTTTCCAACAATGTTATAAAAAAAAAAATAAAAAATAAAAAATTATACTGGAAATCTGCCCAGGTTTTAGCACTCTACCCTTCTTGTTTAAGTTCGATGTATATAAAAATAAATTGAAAAATAAAAGTTATTAGAGTAGCATACAAGTTTACCAAAGATTTAGCGTTCTACCCTTCTTATCTAAATCTGTTCTGAAGGAATTCAAAACAACAGGATCGAGTTGAAAAAGACCTTTGCTTACAGTATGTTGAAGTTATTTGTAAGTTGGATAATGGCAGACTCAAGAATATTTCTATTAACAATGTTGCTAGAGTGAAATAAAACTGAAGCATTATTCCAATCAATACAGTGGGATAACTCTGACAAATGGACAAAAAGGGCACTGGACGACTGTCCTGTTCTAACGGAATATTGATGCTGTTTTATACGTGTATGCAAATCCTTTCCCGTCTGACCTATGTAAAAGGAATCACATTGTTTACAACCAAGTTTATAGATAATGCCTGAATTATTGGTAGGGCTATTTTTTACGATGATATTTTCACAATATTGTTATATGAAAATACTACATTAATATCCAAAAGTTTAAGTATATTAGCAATGCCTAAAAAGCCCGGGAAAAATGGAAGTACTAAAATATTTTTTGACAAAGTACGAGTGTTATTATTCACACGATAGAAAGTTCGTTTTGCCTTGATGAGACAAGATTCCATAAACGCAGATGGATAACCTATCTCTTGGTAACATTAGTTTATTGATATTATCATCTATTAGACTTTATAAACATATATGCATAACTCATAATTAGGGCAATTTTTTAATGACCTAAAAACAAAACAAAAATTGACTTTATTTTCCTCCAAAATTGACTTTATTGACCTAATAAATATGTACCATTAAATTGTCTAATTTGACTTATTGTAAAGCAATTTTCGTGATTACAAACTATTAGTTGTGTAATTTTAGTGATAAATTGTATAATCTATTTATAGATTGATACATAAAACTAATATACAGGGTGTACATAAAGTCAGAATCTATTTTTGTGAAGCACTTGGAAATTATATGGAATTCAATCATAAAATGATAAAGTGGTAACATTTATTAAATAATTAAGAGTAGGATTCGACGTGACGCCCATCAGTATCCCTGCACAGCTCAAATCGTTCCGCAGCATTTCTAAACACATTCTGGAGCATTTGCGGGGTTATGTTATCTGCAGCAGTTCGTATACGTGTACGTAAGTTTTCAAGACTCGTAATCTTCGTCTGATAGACGTGCGACTCGATAAAGCCCCATGCAAAGAAATCTAAAGGGGTCAAATCTGGTGATCTCGCTGGCCAAGGTCTGTTGCTTCCGCGTCCGATCCAGCGATTTGAAAAACGTCCATTTAGATAATCCTGAACAATTTTGGCATAGTGACAAGGAGCACCATCATGTTGATAGACGACGGTACTAACAATCCTATCCCCGTCGTCTATCAACATGATGGTGCTCCTTGTCACTATGCCAAAATTGTTCAGGATTATCTAAATGGACGTTTTTCCAAATCGCTGGATCGGACGCGGAAGCAACAGACCTTGGCCAGCGAGATCACCAGATTTGACCCATTTAGATTTCTTTGCATGGGGCTTTATCAAATCGCACGTCTATCAGACGAAGATTACGAGTCTTGAAAACTTACGTACACGTATATGAACTGCTGCAGATAACATAGCCCCGCAAATGCTCCAGAATGTGTTTAGAAATGCTGCGGAACGATTTGAGCTGTGCAGGGATACTGATGGGCGTCACGTCGAATCCTACTCTTAATTATTTAATAAATGTTACCACTTTATCATTTTATGATTGAATTCCATATAATTTCCAAGTGCTTCACAAAAATAGATCCTGACTTTATGTACACCCTGTATTATACAACACTCCACATGCAGTCAGCTAACATCTTTAAATACAATTATTCCACATCTGCATTATACAACACCGCAATATAGTTTTTAACATTTTCGGATTTGAAGTTTCTGTCTTTGGCTAGGAGTTTTCGAAGACTCAAAAAACCTCTTTCGACTGATGCTGAGGTAGGTTGACAATTTTTTAGTAGAACGTATAATGATGGAGATATAGCATTCCTGGTCATCAAAAATATATCCTTGATATCATTTGTTTGTAAACGCTTTTTGATATAATTCTTTATATTAACATAATAATCTCCAAAATATATGGTATTGACCGCTTCGTATGCTTCTTTGATAGTAAAATCTGTGCTCTCCATTTTTTCTAAAAGAGAACATAATGAAGAGTACTGTTCTTGCAAATGTAAGAGCTGAAAACCTAACCCATCTGATTTGATGCCAGCTTTCGCTCTTTTAACGATGATCCCGTTGCCCTCAAATCCTTCCACAATCTGTCTTACTTTTAGAAGATGCCTTGCGTAATAAAACGCTGCATTCAACCAACTGGCCCATCTAGTAACGATTGAATCAGGTGGCTTAGATGATTAGAAAGATTTTGTATTTTGTTTCAGGGCGCAAATTGTTATCTGACAGTTAAGGCTAAGAAATGTATTTGCGAAATGTATTTAAAAATATGTATTTTCAAATAACAAATACTCTTTCAAAGTATTTAAATATGTATTTAAATACATAACGAAAAAAGTATTTATAAATACAAGTATTGCAATACAAATATATTTAAATACGTATTTAAATACTGCCCATCTGTGTGTGTGTGTATATATATATATATATATATATATATATATATATATATATATATATATATATATACTGTATATATATATATATATTATATATATATATATATTAGGTAGCTGGAACGTGACCTACTCTCTCTACAACTTCTTGGAGTTAAATACTAGCTTTACCCGGCTCCTCCTGACAGGCTTTTGAATACAGCTAGGGGGGTGTTGGTTTGATCGGCTTTTCTATGAACACAGACACAGTGTAAAAGCTGAAATAAAACACACATACACACACACACACACAGACACACACACACACACACCCACACACACAATCATGGTGTGTATATATATATATATATATATGATGAATAAAACCACGAAGGAAAGGAAACACAGAATGGTGCTCAAGCGCTTTCCTTTCCTTCGTGGTTTTATTCATCATAAATATTTTTCACGTGTTACTTTCGTGAAATAATTTTCATATATATATATATATATATATATAATATATATATTATATGTGTGTGTGTGTGTGTGTGTGTGATCAAATTTGATCCCCTCTATCCAGCACCACCCACCGATAATACAACCACAGTGGTATCAATTGCCGCAACCCCAATTCTCCCAAATGCAGCAGCCAAACCAATAACACCGAACAAGAACCGACATCAACCTGGAAACGACCACGATATAGGAAAACTGAACACGGAAATTAGAAACCCAATAAATGTTTTATACACAAATATTCAAGGCCTCTACACGGACCATGTAGGCTGCAAATTACAATACTTACAGAATTTAGCTACCGAATCCAGCATAGATATTATGTGCCTAACGGAAACACACTTGCATAAATGCGAAAAAGGCAGTGAAAACTGTATCGAGGATACTGAATTAGCATTGATGGATTACAACATACACAGAGCAGATAGAGTGGCTAGACGAGGGGGAAAGTGTTGCATCTAAAACACATACACATGTGAAGTGAAGGTAAAGAAATCAAACAGCACAGTTGAAGTTATTATATTAGAAGTAAAAGAACTGAACCTAACCATTATGAACATCTACAGACCACCAAACACCACAAAAAGTGAATTCCAATTTGCTACAAATGAAATAGAAAACATATTAACATTACTTGAAACTCCAGCAACAAATATTCTAATTTTCAGAGATTTTAATTTTCTATTCATATCATGGAAGAAAAATGACGAAGTTATATATGTCGAGAAGTTTCATGGCAACATTACTAAAAATGATAGAACCCAAGCAACAATGCTATTAGATATTATGGAACATTACGCCCTTACCCAGGAAATCTGGCAACGAAGACGAACCGTCAAACATCTCCACAGATGCAGAACTGATGCAAAGAGACTCAAACTAGAGAGGAAACTTGGCGAAATAGAAATGGACCTAAAGCAAACACTCATACATAAGACAAACGAGGAGGAAAACAAGGTAGCAGAAAACAAAAATAAAATAACACTTCTACACGTTTGCGAAAAGGAAAATGCAGT
>JAJOZX010000577.1:550000-660000 GCA_023014485.1 Bathynomus jamesi | reverse complement strand
ATTATAGTATACAAAAAATTAAATATGTATTCTCAAAATAAACGTTATCATTTACTGTCCACCTACATTTGGTTCACCCTATATATAGGGTGTCCCATAAGTCTGGAACCATAGGGCAAAATGATAAAAACGGCAACAAAAACGGCTTTTATTCACAGAATGTGTTCAATGTGTCCACCATTATTATTGATACACGAATGCAGACGAGATATCCAGTCAGCAAACACATAGCGAATGGTATCAGGAGTGATGGTGTTACATGCGTCGATGATGCGCTCCCGCAAATGTGCAACACTCTGAATTTTCTCCGCGTAGACCAACGCCTTCAAGTGACTCCAGATAAAAATCCAACGGGGTGAGATCGGGGCTCCTCGCCGGCCACTCCACAGGCCCTCGACGTCCTATCCAATGACCAGGGAATTGTCGGTGCAGCCACTCTCTTACCCGGATGCTGTAATGGGCAGGAGCACCATCCTGCTGGAACCATGTTGGGAAATCCCCATCTGTGTTCAAGACACTGGGGAATGCTTCCTCGTTGAGCATACGCAAGTAGGCTTTTCTTGTGACAGTGTCATCAAAAAAGAAGGGCCTATGATACGGTCTTTCCAAATGCCACACCATACCATCACACGAGCGACACCTTGTTCCTTTGAAACAGTAAACCAGTGAGGGTTGTCTTGCGACCAGTAGCGGGTGTTCTGTCGGTTCACCTCACCATTTGCGTAAAAAACAGCCTCATCACTGAACAGAATGATGGACGGGAAATTGTCATTTTGAGCACATTGTTCCATAGCCCATTCACAAAATTCCATCCGTCGGTCTGGATCATCTTCGCTTAATTTCTGCAGGATTTGAAGTTTGTAAGGACGCCATTTGTGTGCTTGAAGAATGCGATGGATGCTGCTTTTCGACACTCCTGTCTCAGCGGACAACCACCGAAGAGACTTTTGGGGACTGTTTGTGAAATAAGCGAGGATGGTAGCGGCTGTGCCATCGTCGGTGGATGTCCTCGGAGGTCCACTGCGTGGTTTATCTCCTATGGATCCCGTTTCCCTGAACTTTGCTACAAGTTTGCCGACACAGCTGTGTTATCGGCGCGCGGTCCGGATGCAATCTGTTAAATTCCTCAGCGACCTCCCTCTGACTCCGATTTCCTACGAGCAGAATTACCTGAATGCGTTCTTCTTTATTCAAAGACATCATGGGCACTTGCATAAACGGAAAAACATGAGTTTCTTATTTTACCCTATGGTTCCAGACTTATGGGACACCCTGTATATATATTCAGGATAAAAACGAAGACGTAGAGCAAAAAAGTCATTATATTTGGCTGCAGCCGACGTTTCGGGCAACTCTACCCATCGTCAAGGCCTAATTAATAGAGAGCTAAAATTAATAAATGACATAAAATATATAAATGACGTTTCTATTGAAAATTTTAAAATTCTTAAATCATTAAAATGCTCGTCCTCGCTTCGTATTTATGAATCTTTATGTATTAAGTTTTTGAACCCTAGTCTAAACACTGATTCTGGCTGTTACCCCCTTTACATTAACTAGATCAACTACCTTCTAAATTTTCTCTGCGACCCTTTCTTCTTTTTGCTTCAGTTTCTTGTGGCTGTTCTTTGAATACAGGTGTGTCGGTTTATTCTTGTAGTTTTCCGTTTAACTTTTTACTTGTGAAGGTTTTTTTATAGTTTTATTTTTAAATGATTTTAGTTTTAGGTTTTACATCTATCATTTCTATATTTTTTGTGTCATTTATATACTTTACTTTTGATTTGATCTTGTTTTAGCCTTTTTCTAATTTGTATTTTCTATTTTAAATAATTTTAATTTTTTACATTTGTTTAGGTTTTAACTCTCGTCATTTATATCTTTTGTCATTTATTAATTTTAGCTCTCTGTTAATTAGGCCTTCAAGATGGGTCGAGTTGTCCGAAACGTCGGCTGCAGCCAAATATAATGACTTTTTTGGCTCTATGTCTTCGTTTTTATCTTGAATGTAAAACTACGTCTCCTTAGGAAGGATTCTATATATATTCTATATATATATATATATATATATATATATTTTTTTTTTTTTTTTTTTTTTTTGATGCGCCTCGGTGGTGCAGTGATTAGCGTCGCTGACTACGAATCCATCGGCCCCGGGTTCGAGACCCGGTGGCTGCAGCCAGCGCGCAGCAAAACCCAGCTGTTCATCCTTCCACACAATAAAGAAAGTGGTTGGTAGATAAATGGGTACCCTGGGTGGCCTAGACGCTGGCCTGCTGGTGGGGCGTGATTCGGATTCCACGTTAAACTGAAGGTCTAAGGTCGAGTGAAAAGCTTGACCTTCGTCAGAATGAACAATTTGGGCGGAAGCTAACTAAGGTTATATATATATATACTATATATACATATATATACCAGACATAAAATAATAATACGTCCAGCAGTGAAGATATATATATATATATATATATATATACACACAGGGTGTCCCATAAGTCCGGCATCATAGGAGAAATTCATATTTTTCTATTTCTACAAACTATAATTCATATTTTTCTCTTTCTACAGGCCATAATGTCTGTGAGCAAGGAAGAACGAATCCAGATAATTCTACTCATAGGAAATCGGAGTCAAAGAGAGGCCGCTGCTCAATTTAACAGACTGCATCCAGACCGCAAGCCAATAACACAGAGTTGTGTGTCTGGATGCAGTCTGTTAAATTCAGCAGCGGCCTCTCTTTGACTCCGATTTCCTATGAGTAAAATTATCTGGATTCGTTCTTCCTTGCTCACAGACATTATGGCCTGTAGAAAGAGAAAAATATGAATTATGGTTTGTAGAAATAGAAAAATATGAATTTCTCCTATGATGCCGGACTTATGGGACACCCTGTATATATATATATATATATATATACGGTGTTCGAAAAGTTCCACCACCATAAAATGTACATATTGTAGTACCAATTTTATTTTTGTGTGATTAATTGAATTTATATGTGATTCATTGACATTTTTTTTTCTTTTCCAAGTAATAGAGTTGTGTGAACAATGGCAGACCAGTCCACTTACACTCTGGAGGAAAGAATAGTGATGAGCACATGGGCTCATGAAAGGTCACATATTGGCAAAATGATGCATAATATCCACAATGATTTCAACATAAGATTCAATAAGGCTGCACCACCAAACAAGACGCTATTACGCTGAGAAAAAGCTGTTTGAAACTGGCTCCATCAAGGACAGACCACGGTCGGGAAGACCAACAACGCGAGCAGAACAATGTGAAGGTGTAATTGCATCGGTGGCTCGTTCACTGAAAAAATCACTTCGGAAACGATCACAAGAACTTGCAGTCCCCATGTCCACAATGAGAGATCACATGACAAAAGATCTCGGCATGAAACCATACTTCCCGTCATTTGTTAATGAATTAAGTGATACAGACATGCAGAAACGATGTGAAGCATGAACTGTTTTTGACCGTTTTTCCAATAATTTCCAACAATTCAGTGATTTTTTCTGACGAGTGTGCAATTTACCGTAGCGCCAAAATGAGAAGTGTTTACTTCTGGAACAAGGAAAATCCACACTTCTTTCAGGAACTGGAACACCATCCACGGCACGTGATGATGTTGGCTGCAGTGTATGCCAGGAACTTGTTCTGTCCATATTTTTTTGAGAGTCCTGTCAACCAAACTGCCTATCTCAACATGTTAGTGGACTGGTTTGCTCCTGCTCGAACGTTTAGGGCTGCTTGGTCGGGTGTGGTTTCAACAAGACAGAGCTCTGGCTCATTTTGCCATTAATGTGAGGGAATTCCTCAACGAAGTGTTCAGAAATAAGTGGCTCGGCCGTGGCTCGTAATATTTACCTGCCCCTCTTGAGTGGCCGCCACGAAGTTGAGATCTGTCTTCATGTGACAATGCGTTATGGGGTTTCGTCCAGCAATGCTGCGTCGATTCTCACACTACACATGGAGGCGCATAATCCTTTGTTACGAAAATGATGGTGCACACACAGCTATTCTTGATTAGTAACTGTAATTTGTAACTGTATTTCCTGTAATTAAAGTAATTATTACTAGTGACTTGTTCCTTAAATTACACCTATCACATAGAAATACAATTAATCACACAAAAATAAAATTGGTATTACAATATGTACATTTCGTAGGGGTGACGGGACTTTTCGAACACACTGTACATAATATATATATATATATATCTCAGAACAAAATGGGGATAAAAACTTCAAGATCAGTTTCAACCACGCTTAAATAAAATAGTAAACTCGCACGTAATTGTATCCACATTTACAGCCTCGTTGCTTTGTACTAGCAATAAATATGATTTAACATTAATTCACCGCTCAAAGTATGTGGAGGTCTATATTCAACATACAATAAAGGTCTTTTAACTCGTTTAACACTGTTTTTTTTTACCCACTTTACAATTGGGAGTAAAACTGTCACGCTCTTTAAACATGGTTAGAATACAGTCAAAAGCACGCTCAAAGATGACATCGCCTACGATATCATCATTTAATTCAAGTTTATAAACAGTCCTTTCCAAGCGTGCACTTAATCTTTCCTCGCGGACCCTTTCAACTGTAAAGTCTTATTCACCCCCTCATATTGGCAATTAAAGAACTTGTTGGTTTTCGTCGTCGTCGTCGTTGGGCCTAGGCAAGCTACGGCTTGGGACCGTAGCGCATCTATCCGGTATAGGTTAACCTGGATGATGTAGCCATAAGCACTGCCGCTAGTTAAGTGCCAACCAGTGATTATCTCACTAGCCGTATTGAGTCCGTTAGGCGAAACTGCGACAGTACCAAAGGTGGAAAATATAACCTTGGTTTTCTATTATTTATTTGCAAAATGGACATGGTATTAGATTAAAATAATATTTGAATATAAATAATTAACTGACAATTGTGATATATAATTAATTATGTTTACATACAATAAAATAATATAGTATACATAAAATTAGTATTAATGTGGTTCACAATTGAATTATGATGGGTAACTAATTTAAAATGAATTTATACTATTCCGAAATTCAAGACGGTAAAATTAACATTTATCTTGAAACTAAAATAAGAGTATTCACTACACACCCCCACCAGAGAGGAAGTTCAAAGAGTTCCGAACGACACAGATTTCCCTGGACCTTTTTGGTAGCTACATGTACCTCGCTTAAGGTTGATTCCAAAAACGCAGGCTTAAGACGATCGATAGAAACCTTGTCGACCTTGGAACCGCGCTGGATGAGAAATGATTTGCGCGTACGTCGGAGAACTTCATAGGGCCCGTCATATGGACATTGGAGAGGCCGTTTTGGGACAGGTACACGAACGAAAACGTGGGTGCAAGACTGGAGGGCTGGGGAAACAAAGATGTTCTGTTGGCTAGTCAATCGAGGGGGAACAGGCTGAAGGGACTGCATGTGAGAGGAAAGTGTTTGAGCGAATTCCGTAGGATCACATGACTTATCCCCTGCAGTGAAGTAGCCACCTGGTAGCCGCAGTGTTGTTCCATAGACTAGTTCAGCCGCTGTAGTCTTCAGATCACTCTTAAATGCAGAGCGAATACCAAGCAACACGAGTGGAAGCTTATCCATCCAATGGGAGTCTTCGTGACACATAAGGGATGACTTCAGCTGGCGATGGAAGCGTTCGACGAGGCCGTTAGCTTGCGGATGATACGCACAGGTATGCGCATGTACTGTACCCAACAAGCTGGTAAACTTCTTCCAAAGCGAAGACTCAAATTGGCGACCTTGGTCAGTGATGACTTTTGTCGGCAATCCAAATCTTGATACCCATCCATGAAGAAAGGCTCTTGCAACAGTGTCCGCTTGGATATCAGGAAGTGGGATGGCTTCAGGCCATCTGGAAAAGCGGTCGAGACAGGTGAGCAGATAACGTTGGCCTTGAATCACTGGAAGAGGGCCAACAATGTCTACATGAATTACCTCAAATCGCTGGGATGGGGGCGGAAATGCGTCAAAGGGGGACCTGGTGTGCCTTTGGACTTTGGCACGCTGGCAGGCAAGGCACGTTTTGGTCCAATGTTTGACATCCTTCCGCATCGAGGGCCAAACAAAGCGAGAGGTAACCAGGTGTTGCGAAGCACGGATACCAGGATGGGAGGGCTTATGAAGATCCGTGAAGACTGCTTGTCTGTGACATGGAGGGACATAAGGGCGAATAGCAGCTGTTGATACGTCGCAATAGAGGGGCACAGACAATCCTGGCATACTCATTTTCTTGAGGGAAAGTGAGTGAGTGGAGTCTTCTCTGAGCAGGTCTTGTAGTTCCGTATCCTTATCTTGATCCTGTGCAATAGCATTCCACAGTGTAGAGCTGAGGGTAACAGAAGTAATCTCTATTCTTGAAAGTGCATCCGCTGGAGTGTTCAAGACACCTTTGATGTGGCGGATATCTGTGGTAAATTGCGAGATATAATCGAGTTGCCTGATGACTCTGGGAGAGTGGTTACAGCTGTTTTTATTGAAGACAGTGACCAAAGGTTTGTGGTCGGTAAAAACACAAAACTCTCGGCCTTCAAGGAAATGTTGAAAATGCTTCACGTTTAAGTAAATAGCAAGAAGTTCACGTCTGAAAGCACTATAACGCGTTTGGGCTGGCTGCAGCTTTTTCGAGTAAAACGCGATGGGTGCTTGTTGACCGTTAATGGTTTGTTCCAACACCCCACCGATCGCAACATCTGATGCATCGACCGTTAGAGTTAGGGGGGCATCACTGATAGGAAATGACAGACAATGCACTATTGATAGCATTTTTGGCATTGTCGAACGCCTGTAAACTATCGCTACACCATACCAATTTCGTTACCTTGCGTTTGTGTGTGATCATAGCGTGTAGAGGAGCAAGAACACTGGCACAGTTTTTAATGAACTTGTGGTAATAATTTACCAAACCTAGAAACCGACGTAACTCACGCTGATTATTTGGCATAGGGTTATTTTTTATCACTTCACACTTGTCCTGAAGGGGGGTAATTCCGTGTTGCGAAATCGTGTGACCAAGAAATTCCAAGGTTGGCTGTGCAAACACCCACTTAGATGCATTAATAGTAACACCGTATTGTTCTAAGCGTTGAAAGAGGAGTGAAAGATGTTCCTTATGTTCCTCTTCCGTTGAGCTGGCCACAAGCAAATCATCGATGTAAGCATAAACAAAGTCTAAGCCTCTGGTGACCTCATCTATAAACCTCTGAAAGGTTTGCGCAGCATTCCGTAGCCCGAACGGCATCTTCACAAATTCGAATAACCCAAATGGTGTACAAACTGCAGTCTTGGGAATATCCGAAGGCTCTACGGGAATGTGGTGGAAAGCCTTAACGAGTTCTATTTTACTGAAGATAGATTTGCCGTGGAGAAGAGAAGTAAAGTCTTGGACATTTGGTACCGGATATCGGTCCGGGATGGTTGTCGAATTCAAAAACCGGTAATCCCCACATGGTCTCCAGTCTCCTGACTTCTTCTGGACCAGGTGTAGGGGAGAGGACCAACTGCTTTTGGAAGGTCTTATTATCCCAAGATCTATCATAAGCTGGAATTCCGATTTGGCAGCTTTCAGTTTGTCCGGGGCAAGACGTCTGGGTTTTGCAAACACAGGGGGACCTTTTGTTGTAATGTGATGGGTAATGGTGTGCTTAATGGTATCACCCATCTGCATCGGTTGAAGAATTCCTGGATATCGCTGGAAAAGGCACTGGTACATGGAATTAGGGGGAACGAGGGAAAGTGCAGAGTTCGAGGCGTCCGGAAGGGCAACCTGTTTGGCAAGAACAGAAAGCAGTGTGGCCTGGTCGCATAAGCGTCTCTTGTCAAGATCCACCAGGAGTTTGAAATGCTGGAGGAAGTCAGCGCCGATTATGGGATGCTGCACTTGAGCACAGATGAAAATCCACTTGAAGGATCGGTGAAGGCCCAAGTTTAGTTCACGCGACTGAGTACCTACGTGGGTATGCGTGAACCGTTAGCAGCGTATAGAGGCGGAGATTCCGAGTGCGTATGACCAGATTTTTGAGGGAATACACTGACTGACGCTCCGGTATCGACCAAGAAATTGACACCAGAGTTCCTGTCCTTTATGAATAACAGGTTGGCAGTGCGAGTACTAGACGCCATTAGGACTCGCTGCTGGGGTTTTCCGACGAAAAATTGCAAGGGGAGATGCACTTCCTAGCCTTCTTTCCAAATTTAGAGTGGTAGAAGCAGATCTTCCCGGAACTCGAACGATGCCTCTTCGTAAATCTTGACCGAGAATGGCTTCTTTGCCGTTGATTTTGTAGCAGAGAACAAACGTGGTTGAGTTGTTGACTTAACTCTTCCACTTTCAACTCCAGTTCCGATTGTGTGTTCACGTTGTTGACCGGAGCTGTGTCAATCTCCACTACTTTGTCGGCAGTTTCTGCTAGTTTATCAACTGGAGTAGCAGGATCCATAGTGGCCAAGACACGCTGAGCTGATGGAGGAAGTTTCTGCAAGAACAACTGTCTAAAGATGTCCTTATCGAAGGTTTGTGCGCGTTCGCCTAGAGCGCACTGCATAGCCCTCAGCATTTGAGTGGGCTTACGGTCTCCAAGTTCTTCTTTTGAGATTAACTGATGTAGTTTCTCACGCTCGGAGACAGTGGTGCGGCACAGGATGGCAGACTTCAGATCGTTGTATGGGTCCTCACTCGTGGAAGTAGACACGATGACGTCACGGACTTCAGAGATGATGCTCGCTGGTAGAGAGGACAAAACATGATCGTATTTTGTCCTGCTAGCGGTGATCCTTCCCAAGTTGAATTGTGATTCCACTTGGTGGAACCAAATAAATGGATCACCCGGCCAGAAGACGGGGAGCTTTACGCTCAAGTGGGAGATGGCACCAGCGTCGTCAGGCATCTTCTCCTATGCTTGCTGACGTACAAGCAAGACGACAAGTTACCAACGAAGGAGTGGAGGTTGAGACGAGCGCAGGCACAGAGCGCACGGGCAGGGGTGAGGGGCAGAGGGCACGAGCGACGTTACAGTCTGGTCCTAGTCGCTCGGGTGAAGGGGGTGATGGGCACGAACGACGTTACAGTCTAGTCCTAGTCGTTCGGGTAAAAGGGGGGAATCCAACTCCGGGGTCACCAATTGTTGGTTTTCGTCGTCGTCGTCGTCGTCGTTGGGCCTAGGCAAGCTACGGCTTGGGACCGTAGCGCATCTATCCGGTATAGGTTAACCTGGATGATGTAGCCATAAGCACTGCCGCTGGTTAAGTGCCAACCAGTGATTATCTCACTAGCCGTATTGAGTCCGTTAGGCGAAACTGCGACAGTACCAAGGATTGAAAATATAACCCTTTCTATTATTTATTTGCAAAATGGACATGGTATTAGATTAAAATAATTATTTGAATATAAATAATTAACTGACAATTGTGATATATAATTAATTATGTTTACATACAATAAAATAATACAGTATACATAAAATTAGTATTAATGTGGTTTACAATTGAATTATGATGGGTAACTAATTTAAAATGAATTTATAGCTATTCCGAAATTCAAGACGGTAAAATTAATATTTATCTTGAAACTAAAATAAGAGTATTCACTACAAACTCTTCTAAATCGTAACGTCAGCTATATTTTATATAAAGATATAATTCTTCCGGATGAACGGTGAATGCGAGACACGGCTTGTAGCCTTCAAAACCAATGTTCCAAAGCTTGTGGTATTTCAGGGGATTTGTATCTTCTAAATATGTCTTCAATTCCAGCCCATTCTCACCATGTTCCTCGCGACACTTGGTAAAATCGTCGAGCAGCACAGTGTACGCGAACTCGAGAACTGTGTCGAAATAACGCATATCAGCAATACGCGTCTGTAGTATAGGCTTTAGCTTACGAAATCCGGTGATTTCAAATAATCTCTCGAGAATAAAACGATTTCGGGTAGGGACGAGCGCCCCATTTTCACTGCTATTCTTTCACATCAACCGTATATCGACACATGGTTGATTAGTAACACTGTTTATATACATTGTACAAATAACGGCGTATGACGATGCATCACTAATCTGCTCTCTCTTTGCACCCACACCAACAGGCATTTGATAACCGTCCATAGACCACTTCTCAATTAACATAAATAATTTAGACATCTCTTCAACATTTAAATAAACAACATTGCGTTCGCCAGAGTTTGTAAGCGTGCATTTTGTTTCAAGTACATAATTAATAGCACCACTACTGCGTTTAAACACATGCACAGATTTGAAGACGGACACGTCGTATACAGTGTTGAGGATACTGGACAATGGGAGCTCCATCTCTTATTACTATTCTGTTGATGTTGATAACGATGTCGAGAAATATGGAGACCACGTCCTTCCGAGTCAATCTCTGAGGCGGTTGTGAGACGTCAATTGTAGAGTGGGATCAGACTACGCGAGTGGGTGCCTGGGTGGAGGAGGGGGTTGGGGGAATGATGCATACGGGATGCATCATGAATGCTGCCAAGTGTTAGTCACACGGATTCGTGTACGAGGTTGTTCCAACATAAAAGAATCGAGGCCAAAAGGAGAGGCCAAAATAGTCTCCGTTCAAGTTAGTTGAGAAGTCTTCGACGGCAGGTATGTCAGGACCAACAAGTTTTTCAGGAGCGCCTACAGGGTACGGATTATTCTTCATAACGTAGGGATATAAAGAACAGAAATCAAAGTGGTGGACTTTCACGCCCTCCGTAGGTGGAAAGTATAGCTTGAATGGGTTCGTGCGGTCGCCGAACAGACTTTCTCCGCATTTGAAACGATCCACCAGAATTGAACGTTTGATAACCCTAATTTCCTCGTGATACTGGTCATCACCCTCCAACCGTGCATCATATTCATGCTCCCATATCACCTTGTGAGTGAAGTGGGGAAATTATAAGTTGTTCACGGGTGCCGGTCCATGCAAAGCTATCAGCCAGAGTTCTGCCGTGTATATCTCCTGTAACGGCACATTCAGGACGCGGACACTCATGCCACCAACATCCGTTAAACGAGTACACTGTCTTCTCACCAGTGTGTGGGTTCTCAATTATTCCGCCAACCTAAAAAACGTGATCGCCGATCTTAATAGCCACTTCATCCGTGTTGCGAGCATGCTTTATGTATACATCCGCCTGCTGTTGTTGGTGTGTCAGCCAGTAAATAGCTTTATACCCATAACTACGCGGTACATTATGGGGAATGACAGCCAAGGTGTCTTTTGGCATAAAATTATTTTTGAACACGGTGAAACACAATGACGCAATCGTGGTTGCAGCTTGTAGCAGGTCACAACTAAACTGGGCTATGTACAGTTACCAGCATATGTAATGTTCCTCGCCTCACAGGCGACTCCGTACATGTGGTAACGCCGTAGTGATAGTTAAGGTACCCCAACTGGGGGAAGGTGGGGTGGAGGTGGGACAACCGAGTCGAACAACATATAACACAGACATATATAGTCCGTGAGCCAGACCCCAAATTTTGACCAATCGGTACCACTAAAGCGAACCAGATGAAACAATGCTTTTTGGAAAGCTTATAATTTGTAGTTTCCAAATATGCTTGCTGGACATCTGTATCTGGTAGCATTTTAGTGTAAATCTTCACCAAACGTAGGCACCTAATATTTTAATATTGGGCGTAAACTTTAACTGTTGATAAAACAATAACGCTACTCTTTTGAAATATCCAGGAAGCATTATTATCATCTACTTAGCATCCTTCATCATTGGTATGAGGGACGTTTGGTTCCCCCGAATGGTACCAATCAACCCTTCTGGTCCACGGATTATTATATCTAAAGGACAATTGAATGCGCAGTTACTGACATACAAGTAATTAAATGTAATGTCTGTGTTCAGAAAGATAAACAATTAATATGATCGTGAACAGCGTTGAACTCCATGCAGTTTACTAGTCTTATACAGTAATACGTTTCCATTATGATTACTGCAAGTCAATATCAACAGCTACCACAACACAACTTGTTATATTTGGATTTCAACCAAATTTAACAAATAAGATGATATTTTTAAAGAAACTTGCGATTACATGAGGGTATAAACAACATGTGTGTTTCATTAAATCTATAAAACATGTTATTACATCAAATTGAATAGTATATTTATCAGTAAAGAACCTGGCCCTTAAACTTAGCAAAATCAATAAAACTAGTGGGGTACTGATTCATCGGCATTTGCAGAATCGGCCATTTTTGGGGCATTGGCTGGCATCGGCCAAATTTGTCTAATTCTTTTACTGATTATTTGAAATTTTAAAATTTTCATTACAAACCAAAATCTATATTTACAAAAAATTGGACACCAAAATACACTATGATAAGTTATACTCATTTCAAAGTGTTATTATATAAGAATATTTTACATTCACAAAAATGGCAAAGCAAAATGAATTAAGTTGTCCATAAATTTACGTTTTCTCGACTAGCTAATCTCTAAATATTATAAACTACTGTAATGTAATTGTAATTGTAATTGGTTGTGTAATGTCTATTTTTGGTTCAAATTCACTAGCATATAAAAAGTTGTATAGTGGTTGCTGTTCATATAGACTTGCAGTAATCATAATGGGACCTTATCTATACTAATATTTGTGACGGTCGAACTGCCTGCCTGCGAATTTTCTTTCTTTCTTTCTTTCTCATGGCCGGCCAAACCACTGGCCAGATTTAGATGAGACTTGGGGAATAGGGATAACTGAAACCGGTGAAGAACATACGCTATGTGGCGTCGGCTTCCGAGGTCATCTGAGGCCGCTGGAGGCCTCTGTATTCCGGATTGGTTGAAAGATAGTGACATTCTAGACACGTCATAAAAGATAGTGACATAAAATGGGCGAGCTCTAGCATATATATATATAAGAAAATAGGCTATGTGGCGTTGGCCTCCGAGGATATATATATATATATATATATATGTGTGTGTGTGTGTGTGTGTGTGTGTGTGTGTGTGTATTACCTCGGCGTCTGCCTCCGAGGTCATATATATATATCGAAACCTACGGAAAAATTATTGAATGCCCTGCTAGGTTAGACTTCGTTAAACTTCCACCCAGGCAGGGCCGGGTCGCTCCGCTAGTTACTGTATAAGACTAATAAACTACATGGAGTTCAACGCTGTTCACAATCATATTAATTGTTTATCTTTATGAACACAAACATTATATTATAATTACCTGTATGTCAATGACTGCGCATTCAAATTTCAATTGTCCTTTAAATATATATGTCTGTGTTATATGTTGTTGGACTAGGTTGTCCCCCTTTCACCTACACCCTCCCCCAGTTCAGTTGAGGTACCTTAACTATCAATGCGGCGTTGCCACATGTACGGAGTCGCCTGAGAGTTAAGGAACATTACATATGCGAGCAACTGTACATCATTCTGAAGGCCTGGAAACACACTCTAAGCACAAGTACATCGTTCACACAATAGCGATCACATTCATCTGCTGTATTTTAAAGATTGATGTCATTAAAACTATTGTAGTACCTATCACAGCTTTCCTGCTCACGTGCATTCATACTGTCATATTTAAAGTAGTGTTTAGGGGGCTTTTGCCCTACGTAATTTAAAGTGTCTTTAGTAAGGAAGTGTAAGGAAAATACCCTTTTGAAACTTCAGCGTTCATCCTCATAACCTTGGGTAGTTTAGCTAATTTACACGGGGTAAATAATAAGGTGTCTTTAAACTGCACATTATTCCTTATCTGCATTTGAATAAGTTTCTTCCCTCTTTTTTAAGGAGTCGTCCGTGAATATCTCTGATGACTCGTGTTCAAGTAGTTCCTTATAAAGAAACTGAGTATCAAATTTTGCCTCGTTATGCACGAGAATATATACATTAATTTTTTTGAACTGATTTGATAGCGTAACAATATAGTCCACAAAGAATTTCACGGGGGAGTCTTAAATATGTTTGTCCCTTTACCGCATTTACAACAATCATTACGCGCGACGTTCATCCATTCGTCACAAATGGACTGACTTACGAGCAGGTGCGGTATAACCTCTTTTGTTTCAGGGTCCGTGTAGGTTCTACTTCGTAGTATACAATTATGCAAGGTTAATTTTTGGTTTGTCTCCTTTCATAGAACATACATGCTTTACATCTGCTTTATAGATTTCGTGGTATGTAGTACAGTGAATTTTATCGGACTTATGCTTCAACGCACCCCAGCTATCCATCATCTGAAATATACCACACTCGCAAATTCTTATTTTCTTCCACGTCCTATTTACTTTATGGAAATTATAACATATTATTGAAAAACGTGCGTCTACATACATTACAATCTCTTTTTTCAGCTTCAACTAAACGACTTTCACATTTAGGACTTTTACACTGTTCGCAGATCATGTGGCCGCAACCACGATCGAGATTAGTGTGTTTTTGTATATTTTGTAACTATTACAGTTAAGAGTATAAGGCCTGGCGTCGTGACCTACAACGCGGAAAACATGGTTTATATCGATCGTGAAGTTCTCCAAGTTAAACTCTGTACCGCTCTGGGTGGCCTGAGCGATGCGCGCTAAAATGTAGCCAATATCTTCGGCAGCCAGACGTCTGTATGGTATCACTACCCAAAAATCGTCTCTCTCTCCATCATTTTCTCCGAACCCAAGGGCCAGTCTTACTCTGGACTCGCGCTACTCAATGCTCTGAAGGGCAAACTCTACGACACGCAGTCCGTGTTCAATACTGCTGTTATATACGACTCGCGGATCTGCACTGACTGCGTAACGGTTTCTAGTCAGGGCAGGGGTGGAGGTGACGTTGCGCACCAGTTCGATTGATATGCCTCCGTCTACAGGTTGAGGTATTGCTTCCGAGACGAAAGATACATCTGGAGAAGGTATTGAACGGGGATAAGTGGGGCCATATTTATTCAGGTTTGGTGCTACTATAAGTGTTGTACCTTAAGACGTGGAAATCTGAGGCTCTGTCACATTTTCAGAACTTATTGAGGGACTAACAACCGCCACGTTCGTTGAGAGTTTTACACGCTTTATACCTGACGTGGAAGGTGTTTCAACAATGGTGCTGTTAGCATCCTCATGCTCCCGCTTTTTCCCCGAATTGGAGAGTGGGGGTGCTACTGTTGTCGCTGCTAAGGGTTCCGGAACGATAGTGGGTGCGATGTGGAGGTGCAGTCTGTAGCCTCAACAACAACTACACCATCATCGTCATCATTATCTTCATCAGCAATATCTACGAAGGGTACATGCTGCTGAAGCAGTTCCCTATCTTCGACATCATTCACGGTTCTGGGGAAAAAGAAAAACAAGATTGTAGAATATAAGAAGCAACACTTAAAATTTTATTATATTTTGTCAATGCTCCACTTACGAGTGTGTCGTGTTAGAGATGAATTCTGTAGAAAAAATCAGGTTCACGAACCCTTCTACTGTACATACATTGTGTATATCTGGTCCTACAGGACGTGGTAAAACCGTATTTATGCTTAAAATCATTACAGATAAGGACGAACTGTTCTCAAATTCTGTATATAAAGTTATATGGTGTTATTCGACATACCAAGCCGTATTCAACGAATACCAAGATATTGTTTTGTTTCACAAAGGTGTTTATGATGTTAGCTCGATAAAGGGCGATGAGCACACGGTATTAGCAATTGACGATCGCATGTAAGAAATGAATAAAACGTTCGCTGAAACATTTACAGTATTCTCCCACTACCTTAACATAAGCGTGTTCTTCATCAACCGAAATCTGTTTTACAAGAATAGATACATGCGCGATGTATCTCTAAACACGCAATATCTAGTCTTATTCGCAAAGCGTAGAGATGTAGCGTAAATTGGGTATTGGCCAATTAAATGTTCCCAAATTAGTGTAAGGAGTTTTTGGAAGTTTATAAAGAAGCTACAAGTCAACATTACAGATATTTGGTTTGTGACCTTCACCCGCGAAACACGTTTAGGGTGCTTCTAAGAATGAATATATTTCCAAACGAGCCTGAAACGGTGTATATAGCAGAATGACGAAGTTAAAGAAATACCGTCAATTAATAAAAATCTATCAACAACTATCACGCACTCTCTAGCGCCTGTTTGTTAAAAATATTGACCCAGACTTTTTAAAATGCATCTGCGAAATCTGTCTTAGCGTTATAAAATGAAATCTACCAATGAAGCCCGCTCAGAAGACTTGCTTACGTCGTTACAAGAACATAATACGTGCACTCGCTCGTAAAAGACAAAGTGTGGGAAAGAAAAAGCAAATTACTGCACAAACAGGAGGTTCATTCTCCCTATCTCATTTTCAATTTGGGGGCCTTTATTGTCAGTATAATATAATGAAGAAAGTGGTCGTGATTCCACACGAAGTGTCTGCTTCACTACAAAATAAAAAGAACCAGGAATCAGTTTTAGAACCCGGTAAAAGCAGGCTTAAAATAATGGAGAACGAATTGGTGAATCTACTAGACAGCGAAAAGCCTCCTGACGAGAAAAGAATTTTATATCAAGAAGCTCTCCAGAAATTTCTTCAAGAGTTCGAAGATTATAAGGAGCCTGCCGAGGCACCCATACTTATCAGACAGTGCTGCTGCTGTTGAACGTAACGATACAGGCACTGGGGCTGAGACTAGAGACGAACAGTCAGTGATCATATCGTTAACCTAACAACAACAACACCATTAGTCTGAACAGTTATTAAAAACAGTCTCCCGCACACACTGACGAATAAAGGATTAAGTCTTTTGAACCTAGTGAGTGACGATCCCGTCATATAATGGTCCGATACTGGTGAGGTTATTGCTGAAGGCAGTGGCGGTCCTAGCTTACATGACGCCCTGGGCGAACCTCACCTTCAGCGCCCCCCCCCCTGTTCGCCAACACACACACATTCGAATCCCCCCAAAATAAAGGACAGACATAACTCTTTCACAAAATAACTTTTTATTGGACTAATTGTTGGAACTTCAGAACCAAAACAAAGACTCAAATTTCTGAATTTTACAAATCCTTCATCACGTAAATAGAATAACTCACTTAAGAGAATGTAATTATGATACTATGAACAGGAAAAATACAAATTAAATTGCACAACTGCCATAAATAAACTAGAGAATCAAATTTCTAAATTGTACAAATGCTCTATCACATAAATAGAATAAGACACTTAAGAGAGGGTAATTATTATGCTACACTTTGAACAAGAAACAAAATAAATTGCACCACAGCACAACTGCCATCTAAAGCCTGACTCTTCTTACCTTCCTTGATGCAAAGTCATTGATCTTTTATTATTTATTTTATTTTATTTTTTATTTTTATTTATTTCTTTATTTATTTATTCTTATTTTTATTTTTATTTTTTTTGCAGGCGCTCATGCCGCCCCTCCACAAATGCCGCCCTGTGCGGCTGCCCATATTGCCCATATGAGGAACCGCCACTGGCTGAAGGTACAAAGGTTCAGGGTTCGAACATTACTGATATTATTCACGATTTGGTTAGAAAGTGGAATAGGCCCTCTCCAGCAGGTTGGGAGCATGTTAAATTGAGACTACAGCAGAGTTATACCAAGCGTTAATGTTTCGTGTACGGGCTTGTTCTGTAGTGATTCCTATTCCCCTCACTTATAATTTATTATTTACTTTACTTTCTATTCAATTTCTTATCATTCTGCTCCTTCTCTTTTTATACTCGCTTCGCTGTACTTTTTAAACACGGGCAACGGGTAGAGTGGACCGACGGTTGAGCCGGTGAGCGACATTTCACTTTCTAACAAAGTAAAGGAGACAGGGGATAATTATACTTTAATTACGCTTTACCTGACTTTTTATTTATACCGAAACACTTTAGACAAACGGGGTAATGCGAGGGGGGAATTAACGTAAACATTCAGCCGGAGAGAGACACAAAATACTTATTTTTAAATAAACAACATTCTATATATGAAAAACACCTTATTGGCCAACGGCCATCCGATAACTGAAGGGCATTTCTGCCCAGCGTCCGCTTGGGCAGATTCTTAGTGTTGCCAACTAGCATTTTATATTTTTAATTTCACAAACCATTATTAATTTATTATTTAACAAAACTTAATTAAACATTATTAAATTCTTATAAACAAACATTTAATTCTTAATTAGACATTACTACAGTTCCAATATGAAAGAGTCATGTGAATACTTGTACCCCATTATACTGGGTAACTGTTTAGAGAATTTTTCTATCTGCGACAGACGAAGCAATATCGGCTTTAATGTTTTAGCATTCCCACTCCCTAGAATGCGCACCAGACATTTTCGTTCAGGGTGATTTTCACGACCTAAACACATTTTATTCACACTCCGGCGCACTATTTGAGAGAAACATGTGCCCATATTTATCCTTTTTGCCTAGCAAGCGAGACTCGTCTCTAAATTCTATTAAAATCTCACTAAGCCTTTAGCCACAACCTCACTGCAAACCTCGTCATGATATATACAAATGTAGTGGTAAAAATATTTCAGATTGTCCATTATGACAAGATTTACATTCTCAGCCGCAGGGTACGAGTATTCGGTATGATGCAGCATGACATAATACCGCTTGTCATACCACTCATCAACAAGACTCACTAACCATACCCGTTGCTTCTCTTCTGCACGTGTTGTTTCTGCCACTTCACGGTATATGTAAGCTTTTATGCAGTTTAGTCCTACAACATAGTCCATTACATCGTTTGTGCCACGAAATCCTGCATTGCTCTCACCAGAATAGCAATAGAGTATTTAAACCTATTGTTCCTCAAGCTTCGCACGGCTCAATGTAGCCTTAAGAGTTTCAAAGGAGGGAGTAATAGGGATTCTTTCAGTATCCACCACATCTTCAGACTTTACCGAATACCACTTCATAAACGTCTAGCACGCAATATCAAAGGTTGCCATCATTATTTTTCGTCTACCGATTTCTTCAAACACACGTCTGAGACCCAGGGCTTGCAGCGGTCAACTGAGGACGCAGGGGTAGAGATATGCCCAGGTATTAGGAGGAACCACGTGACTTTTGTTCGATCATACAGGGGGCGGAGCTTAGGACATTTTCCTGTACATACGCACACACACACACACACACACACACAAACAAAAAAAGGGCAAAATAAAACGCTAATTGAAACACGATTTATTTAATAAACATAGCATCGAATTTAAAGGTGTGTATATATATATATATATATATATATATATTCAAATACGTGTAATAAATAAAATAAACATATCATTAACAAGTAAACAGACACACACACATATATATATATATAATATATAATATATATACTGTATAAATAAAAAATAATCAAGGTTATGGTAGCCAAAGGGTACTGTACTATAGGTACCAGGAACCTGGTAACGTTTCCTATAGGTGTTACGACACACTTCCGTACCCCTAAGTTCTTTCACACACCCCAGCTTCTGGGCCCGAAAATTGTGGGTCCCTACAGTCAGTTTGGACGGTTGGTCGCCTTCATCTTCCAAGCATAATCGCTCCTTAAGCATGATGCCCATAACCTTCACGATATATTTCATCTCCTCCCCGACCCTCACCCGTACCCCATAAGTTTTTGGACATGTTGAGACAAAAGAGTCGGCGTATGCGATGTCACCATACTCACCCTTGATCTCATCAGTCAACTCCGAGGAATTCCACAATAGGAGACATGTATTCACCCTCTCTCTCTGTGAATATCACATGATCTGTGTCGGCGTACAAAACCCTCCGCCCAAGAGAATGCAATAGACCCCAAAGTTTGACGCAATGTGTCTGTGGCCAATTCAGTAATGTTGTATTTTATTATGTACGTATTACCTACATTCACGAACTCCATCACCTCTTTATCGGTAGCATTGGCATAATCCCACACCTCCACCTCGTTATAACTTTGGGATAGATGAACATTCCCCTTCCCTGTATTCTGTGCAAATTTTCCCCAAAGGCTATTAAGACAACTTTGCACTAAAGCGTTTTCCTGGGTTCTTTACAATTTGAGAACGGTCAAGCTGTATCCCTTCACGGTTATGGTAACGCTGAATATAAGCGATTTTTCATCTTCGGTATCAACTCCTTCGGTATCAACCCTGATGCTTCTACCTTCAAAAAAAGTGTTTATATATGGCGTGAAAAGGTTGAGTAGCTTCTGGAACCTCCACACCTCATATGTTCAATATTTTGTAGCCATGACGAACGGCTAGAGACAGCTCAGGGCTTGTATATACGCCTCAGATCTTCCGCTGGTTGGTTGTGTGATTACAAGCCCCATTGTTCTCCTCTGCGCACTTCACGCACAGGGGAAACATGAGCTTGTGGTCTATAACGACAGGTAAGATCGGCATCCATAAATCGCGAGGGGGGAGCACGTCTACGAAAGAAAGACCGAAATAGTGCTTGTTCAAATTTGTTGAGAACTCTTCGATGGTGGGCAGGGCTGGTCCCACCAGCTTTTCAGGTGTTCCTCCGGGATACGGATTGTTCTTCATCACGTAGGGATATAAAGAACAGAAGTCGCAGTAACAGAGTTTCACGCCTACCGTACGCGGAAAGTATAGCTTGAAGGGATTTGTACCTCCACCGAACAAGCTATCACAGCATTTGACCGAAATAGTGCTTGTTCAAATTTGTTGAGAACTCTTCGATGGTGGGCAGGGCTGGTCCCACCAGCTTTTCAGGTGTTCCTACGGGATACGGATTGTTCCTCATCACGTAGATATAAAGAACAGAAGTCGCAGTAACAGCGTTTCACGCCCACTGTACGCGGAATGTATAGCTTGAAGGGATTTGTACCTCCACCAAACAAGCTATCACAGCATTTGAGAGGATCCAACACCATTGAACGTTTGATCGTGTTTATTTCTTCACGGTACTCTCTATCTGTTTCCATCCGTGCATCATACTCATGCTCCCACAAGATCGCGTGAGTGAACTGGGTGCCTATAAGCTGATCGCGGGTGCGGGTATATGCAAGACTGTCGGCAGGAGATCTACCGTAGCTATCTCTTACGATTCCATACTCAGGACGTGGGCATCCGTGCCACCAGCAACCGTTAAATGAGTACGCAGTCTTCTCACCAGTGACACGGTCTTCGCTTAGACCATCAACCCAAAAAACACGACCACTGACCTTAATGGGTACCTCCCCCGTGTTGTGGGCATGTTTTATGTATACACCGGTTTGCTGTTGTATGTGTATGAACCAGCAAGTAACCATGTGTCCATAACTGCGAGGGTTGTTTCTGTGACGGCTAAGGTGTCTTTAAGCATGAAATTGTTCTTGAACACCGTAAGGGACAATGAGGCGATCGTGGTTGCGGCTTGTAGCGGATCGCAGTTGAAACGGTCTATGTACATTAGGGCGGCTCGTTTCGTTTTTACACTTTTTTCGATATTTGATTGGGGGTAGTGCGGAAAAGTTGCGATTTGGAGAGAAAATAAAGTGTGTAAATTTTTTTTTATCTACGTCAATACCTTCCGGTGGCGGCGAGTCCTTAAAAATAGAAAAATAGGCCTAAAAACACATAAAATTTTATATAATTTTATATAATTTTTATATAATGTTCATTGTTCAATGACTGCTATTAATTTATTCAAGCCTATAATAGTGTTCTCAGGGTTGTTTGCACAGAAATATACCGGAATTAACATTTGTATAACATCTTGTTAAAACTTGCTTTAAATCAATATTTTGGATATTTTAACGGCTAAGACGCCACCGGAAGTTATTAACAGATCGTGCTGAAATTTTTATTGTTTATTTTGTAAGTCTTTAAAACCATTTTCCAATCTACCCCGTTAGGCCTATTTTTCGATTTTTAAGGACTCGCCGCCACCGGAAGGTATGGACGTAGATCAAAAAAATTTTACACACTTTATTTTCTCTCCAAATCGCAACTTTTCCGCACTACCCCCAATCAAATATCGAAAAAAGTGTAAAAACGAGCCGCCCTAATGTACATAGACCGTTTCAACTGCGATCCGCTACAAGCCGCAACCACGATCGCCTCATTGTCCCTTACGGTGTTCAAGAACAATTTCATGCTTAAAGACACCTTAGCCGTCACAGAAACAACCCTCGCAGTTATGGACACATGGCTACTTGCTGGTTCATACACATACAACAGCAAACCGGTGTATACATAAAACATGCCCACAACACGGAGGAGGTACCCATTAAGGTCAGTGGTCGTGTTTTTGGGTTGATGGTCTAAGCGAAGACCGTGTCACTGGTGAGAAGACTGCGTACTCCTTTAACGGTTGCTGATGGCACGGATGCCCACGTCCTGAGTATGGAATCGTAGGAGATAGCTACGGTAGATCTCCTGCCGACAGTCTTGCATGGACCCGCACCCGCGATCAGCTTATAGGCACCCAGTTCACTCACGAGATCTTGTGGGAGCATGAGTATGATGCACGGATGGAAACAGATAGAGAGTACCGTGAAGAAATAAACACGATCAAACGTTCAATGGTGTTGGATCCTCTCAAATGCTGTGATAGCTTGTTTGGTGGAGGTAGAAATCCCTTCAAGCTATATTTTCCGCGTACAGTGGGCGTGAAACTCTGTTACTGCGACTTCTGTTCTTTATATCCCTACGTGATGAAGAACAATCCGTATCCCGTAGGAACACCTGAAAAGCTGGTGGGACCAGCCCTGCCCACCATCGAAGAGTTCTCAACAAATTTGAACAAGCACTATTTCGGTCTTTCTTTCGTAGACGTGCTCCCCCCTCGCGATTTATGGATGCCGATCTTACCTGTCGTTATAGACCACAAGCTCATGTTTCCCCTGTGCGTGAAGTGCGCAGAGGAGAACAATGGGGCTTGTAATCACACAACCAACCAGCGGATGATCTGAGGCGTATATACAAGCCCTGAGCTGTCTCCAGCCGTTCGTCATGGCTACAAAATATTGAACATATATGAGGTGTGGAGGTTCCAGAAGCTACTCAACCTTTTCACGCCATATATAAACACTTTTTTTGAAGGTAGAAGCATCAGGGTTGATACCGAAGGAGTTGATACCGAAGATGAAAAATCGGCTTATATTCAGCGTTACCATAACCGTGAAGGGATACAGCTTGACCGTTCTCAAATTGTAAAGAACGCAGGCAAACGCTTTAGTGCAAAGTTGTGTCTTAATAGTCTTTGGAGAAAATTTGCACAGAATACAGGCAAGGGGAATGTTCATCTATCCCAAAGTTATAACGAGGTGGAGGTGTGGGATTATGCCAATGCTACCGATAAAGAGGTAATGGAGTTCGTGAATGTAGGTAATACGTACATAATAAAATACAACATTACTGAATTGGCCACAGACACATCGCGTCAAACTTTGGGGTCTATTGCATTCTCTTGGGCGGAGGGTTTTGTACGCCGACACAGATCATGTGATATTCACAGAGAGGGAGGGTGAATACATGTCTCCTATTGTGGAATTCCTCGGAGTTGACTGATGAGATCAAGGGTGAGTATGGTGACATCGCATACGCCGACTCTTTTGTCTCAACATGTCCATAAACTTATGGGGTACGGGTAAGGGTGGGGGAGGAGATGAAATATATCGTGAAGGCTATGGGCATCATGCTTAACCAGGAGAACCGACGGATCGTTAACTTTGATTCGTTGAAGGAGCGATTATGCTTGGAAGATGAAGGCGACCAACCGCCCAAACTGACTGTAGGGACCCACAATTTTCGGGCCCAGAAGCTGTGGTGTGTTAAAGAACTTAGGGGTACGAAAGTGTGTCGTAACACCTATAGGAAACGTTACCATGTTCCTGGTACCTATGATACCGTACCCTTTGGCTACCATAACCCTTGATTATTTTTTATTTATACAGTATATATATATGTGTGTGTGTCTGTTTACTTGTTAATGATATGTTTATTTTATTTATTACACGTATTTGAATATATATATATATATATATATATATATACCTTTAAATTCGATGATATGTTTATTCAATACATCGTGTTTCAATTAGCGTTTCATTTTGCCCTTTTTGTGTGTGTGTGTGTGTGTGTGTGTGTGTGTGTGTGTGCGTATGTACAGGAAAATGTCCTAAGCTCCGCCCCCTGTATGATCGAACAAAAGTCACGTGGTTCCTCCTAATACCTGGGCATATCTCTACCCCTGCGTCCTCAGTTGACCGCTGCAAGCCCTGGGTCTCAGACGTGTGTTTGAAGAAATCGGTAGACGAAAAATAGTGATGGCAACCTTTGATATTGCGTGCTCGACGTTTATGAAGTGGTATTCGGTAAAGTCTGAAGATGTGGTGGATACTGAAAGAATCCTATTACTCCCTCCTTTCAAACTCTTAAGGCTACATTGAGCCGTGCGAAGCTTGAGGAACAATAGGTTTAAATACTCTATTGCTATTCTGGCGAGAGCAATGCAGGATTTCGTGGCACAAACGATGTAATGGACTATGTTGTAGGACTAAACTGCATAAAAGCTTACATATACCGTGAAGTGGCAGAAACAATACGTGCAGAAGAGAAGCAACGGGTATGGTTAGTGCGTCTTGTTGATGAGTGGTATGGCAAGCGGTATTATGTCATGCTGCATCATACCGAATACTCGTACCCTGCGGCTGAGAATGTAAATCTTGTCATAATGGACAATCTCAAATATTTTTACCACTACATTTGTATATATCATGACGAGGTTTGCAGTGAGGTTGTGGCTAAAGGCTTAGTGAGATTTTAATAGAATTTAGAGACGAGTATCGCTTGCTAGGCAAAAAGGGTAAATATGGGCACATGTTTTTTTCAAATAGTGCGCCGGAGTGTGAATAAAATGTGTTTAGTTCGTGAAAATCACCCTGAATGAAAATGTCTGGTGCGCATTCTAGGGAGTGGGAATGCTAAAACATTAAAGCCGATATTGCTTCGTCTGTCGCAGATGGAAAAATTCTCTAAACAGTTACCCAGTATAATGGGTACAAGTATTCACATGACTTTCATATTGGAACTGTAATAATGTCTAATTAAGAATTAAATGTTTGTTTATAAGAATTTAATAATGTTTAATTAAGTTTTGTTAAATAATAAATTAATAATGGTTTGTGAAATTAAAAATATAAAATGCTAGTTGGCAACACTAAGAATCTGCCCAAGCGGACGCTGGGCAGAAATGCCCTTCAGTTATCGGATGGCCGTTAGCCAATAAGGTGTTTTTCATATATAGGATGTTGTTTATTTAAAAATAAGTATTTTGTGTCTCTCTCCGGCTGAATGTTTACGTTAATTCCCCCCTCGCATTACCCCGTTTGTCTAAAGTGTTTCGGTATAAATAAAAAGTCAGATAAGTGTAATTAAATGTATAATTATCCCCTGTCTCCTTTACGTTGTTAGAAAGTGAAATGTCGCTCACCGGCTCAACCGTCGGTCCATGTCTACCCGTTGCCCGTGCTTATAAAGTACAGCGAAGCGAGTATAAAAAGAGAAGGAGCAGAATGATAAGAAATTGAATAGAAAGTAAAGTAAATAATAAATTATAAGTGAGGGGAATAGAAATCACTACAGAACAAGCCCATACACGAAACGTTAACGCTTGGTATAACTCTGCTGTAGTCTCAATTTAACATGCTCCCAACCTGCTGGAGAGGGCCTATTCCACTTTCTAACCAAATCGTGAATAATATCAATAATGTTCGAACCCTGAACCTTTGTACCTTCAGCAATAACCTCACCAGTATCGGACCATTATATGACGGGGTCGTCACTCACTAGGTTCAAAAGACTTAATCCTTTATTCGTCAGTGTGTGCGGGAGACTGTTTTTAATACCTATTCAGGCTAATGGTGTTGTTGTTGTGAGGCTAACGATATGATCACTGACTGTTCGTCTCTAGTCTCAGCCCCAGTGCCTGTATCGTTACGTTCAACAGCAGCAGCACTGTCTGATAAGTATGGGTGCCTCGGCAGGCTACTTATAATCTTCGAACTCTTGAAGAAATTTCTGGAGAGCTTCTTGATATAAAATTCTTTTCTCGTCAGGAGGCTTTTCGCTGTCTAGTAGATTCACCAATTCGTTCTCCATTATTTTAAGCCTGCTTTTACCGGGTTCTAAAACTGATTCCTGGTTCTTTTTATTTTGTAGTGAAGCAGACACTTCGTGTGGAATCACGACCACTTTCTTCATTATATTATACTAGACAATAAAGGCCCCCAAATTGAAAATGAGATAGGGAGGAATGAACCTCCTGTTTGTGCAGTAATTTGCTTTTTCTTTCCCACACTTTGTCTTTTACGAGCGAGTGCACGTATTATGTTCTTGTAACGACGTAAGCAAGTCTTCTGAGCGGGCTTCATTGGTAGATTTCATTTTATAACGCTAAGACAGATTTCGCAGATGCATTTTAAAAGTCTGGGTCAATATTTTTAACAAACAGGCGCTAGAGAGTGCGTGATAGTTGTTGATAGATTTTTATTAATTGACGGTATTTCTTTAACTTCGTCATTCTGCTATATACACCGTTTCAGGCTCGTTTGGAAATATATTCGTTCTTAGAAGCACCCTAAACGTGTTTCGCGGGTGAAGGTCACAAACCAAATATCTGTAATGTTGACTTGTAGCTTCTTTATAAACTTCCAAAAACTCCTTACACTAATTTGGGAACATTTAATTGGCCAATACCCAATTTACGCTACATCTCTACGCTGTGCGAATAAGACTAGATATTGCGTGTTTAGAGATACATCGCGCATGTATCTATTCTTGTAAAACAGATTTCGGTTGATGAAGAACACGCTTATGTTAAGGTAGTGGGAGAATACTGTAAATGTTTCAGCGAACGTTTTATTCATTTCTTACATGCGATCGTCAATTGCTAATACCGTGTGCTCATCGCCCTTTATCGAGCTAACATCATAAACACCTTTGTGAAACAAAACAATATCTTGGTATTCGTTGAATACGGCTTGGTATGTCGAATAACACCATATAACTTTATATACAGAATTTGAGAACAGTTCGTCCTTATCTGTAATGATTTTAAGCATAAATACGGTTTTACCACGTCCTGTAGGACCAGATATACACAATGTATGTAGAAGGGTTCGTGAACCTGATTTTTTCTACAGAATTCATCTCTAACACGACACACTCGTAAGTGGAGCATTGACAAAATATAATAAAATTTTAAGTGTTGCTTCTTATATTCTACAACCTTGTTTTTCTTTTTCCCCAGAACCGTGAATGATGTCGAAGATAGGGAACTGCTTCAGCAGCATGTACCCTTCGTAGATATTGCTGATGAAGATAATGATGACGATGATGGTGTAGTTGTTGTTGAGGCTACAGACTGCACCTCCACATCGCACCCACTATCGTTCCGGAACCCTTAGCAGCGACAACAGTAGCACCCCCACTCTCCAATTCGGGGAAAAAGCGGGAGCATGAGGATGCTAACAGCACCATTGCTGAAACACCTTCCACGTCAGGTATAAAGCGTGTAAAACTCTCAACGAACGTGACGGCTGTTAGTCCCTCAATAAGTTCTGAAAATGTGACAGAGCCTCAGATTTCCACGTCTTAAGGTACAACACTTATAGTAGCACCAAACCTGAATAAATATGGCCCCACTTATCCCCGTTCAATACCTTCTCCAGATGTATCTTTCGTCTCGGAAGCAATACCTCAACCTGTAGACGGAGGCATATCAATCGAACTGGTGCGCAACGTCACCTCCACCCCTGCCCTGACTAGAAACCGTTACGCAGTCAGTGCAGATCCGCGAGTCGTATATAACAGCAGTGTTGAGCACGGACTGCGTGTCGTAGAGTTGGCCCTTCAGAGCATTGAGTAGCGCGAGTCCAGAGTAAGACTGGCCCTTGGGTTCGGAGAAAATGATGGAGAGAGAGACGATTTTTGGGTAGTGATACCATACAGACGTCTGGCTGTCGAAGATATTGGCTACATTTTAGCGCGCATCGCTCAGGCCGCCCAGAGCGGTACAGAGTTTAACTTGGAGAACTTCACGATCGATGTAGACCATGTTTTCCGCGTTGTAGGTCATGACGCCAGGCCTTATACTCTTAACTGTAATAGTTACAAAATATACAAAAACACACTAATCTCGATCGTGGTTGCGGCCACATGATCTGCGAACAGTGTAAAAGTCCCAAATGTGAAAGTCGTTTAGTTGAAGCTGAAAAGAGAGATTGTAATGTATGTAGACGCACGTTTTTCAATAATGTTATAATTTCCATAAAGTAAATAGGGCGTGGAAGAAAATAAGAATTTGCGAATGTGGTATATTTCAGATGATGGATAGCTGGGGTGCGTTGAAGCATAAGTGCGATAAAATTCACTGTACTACATGCCACGAAATCTATAAAGCAGATGTAAAGCATGTATGTTCTATGAAAGGAGACAAACCAAAAATTAACCTTGCATAATTGTATACTACGAAATAGAACCTACACGGACCCTGAAACAAAAGAGGTTATACCGCACCTGCTCGTAAGTCAGTCCATTTGTGACGAATGGATGAACGTCGCGCGTAATGATTGTTGTAAATGCGGTAAAGGGACAAACATATTTAAGACTCCCCCGTGAAATTCTTTGTGGACTATATTGTTACGCTATCAAATCAGTTCAAAAAAATTACTGTATATATTCTCGCGCATAACGAGGCAAAATTTGATACTCAGTTTCTTTATAAGGAACTACTTGAACACGAGTCATCAGAGATATTCACGGGCGACTCCTTAAAAAAGAGGGAACAAACTTATTCAAATGCAGATAAGGAATAATGTGCAGTTTAAAGACACCTTATTATTTACCCCGTGTAAATTAGCTAAACTACCCAAGGTTATGAGGATGAACGCTGAAGTTTCAAAAGGGTATTTTCCTTACACTTCCTTACTAAAGACACTTTAAATTACGTAGGGCAAAAGCCCCCTAAACACTACTTTAAATATGACAGTATGAATGCACGTGAGCAGGAAAGCTGTGATAGGTACTACAATAGTTTTAATGACATCAATCTTTAAAATACAGCAGATGAATGTGATCGCTATTGTGTGAACGATGTACGTGTGCTTAGAGTGTGTTTTCAGGCCTTCAGAATGATGTACAGTTGCTTGCATATGTAATGTTCCTTAACTCTCAGGCGACTCCGTACATGTGGCAACGCCGCATTGATAGTTAAGGTACCTCAACTGAACTGGGGGAGGGTGTAGGTGAAAGGGGGACAACCTAGTCCAACAACATATAACACAGACATATATATTTAAAGGACAATTGAAATTTGAATGCGCAGTCATTGACATACAGGTAATTATAATGTAATGTTTGTGTTCATAAAGATAAACAATTAATATGATTTTGAACAGCGTTGAACTCCATGTAGTTTATTAGTCTTATACAGTAAGTAGCGGAGCGACCCGGCCCTGCCTGGGTGGAAGTTTAACGAAGTTTAACCTAGCAGGGCATTCAATAATTTTTCCGTAGGTTTCGATATACAGTATATATATGACCTCGGAGGCAGACGCCGAGGTAATACACACACACACACACACACACACACACACACATATACTGTATATATATATATATATATTACCTCGGAGGCCAACGCCACATAGCCTACTTTCTTATATATATATATATATATATATATATATATTATATATATATATACAGTGGGGGGGAAATAAGTATTCGTACACCTGCAAAATTGTTTTTCAATAAACTTACAATCAAACGAATTACTTCAAAGTTGAACAAAAGATGGCTATTGGCATACAATTAATATGTATTAAACGAACGAACCAAATTTACGAATAAATAACTCGACAAATTAAATTTACGAAATTAGGTGGGGAAAAAAGTATTCGTACAAATTAATTTTCATAACTTAATATTTAGTTGCGTAACCATTGTTGGCAATAACTGCTTGTAGACGTTTTCCGTAGGTTCCTACTAGTGCTTTGCAACTTTCTGTCGGAATTTTAGCCCACTCTTCTTTGCAAATAACCTTCAAATCGGCGATGTTCCTCGGGTTTCTCAAATGAATCTGCTTTTTGAATATTCGCCACAAGTTCTCAATCGGATTCAAATCAGGCGACTGGCTAGGCGACTGCAGCACCCTCACATTGTTCTGAACGAACCACTCCCGAGTAAGTTTGGCAGTATGCTTCGGATCGTTATCTTGTTGGAAGCACCATTCATCTCCAAGCTCCAACTGTTGGACAGAGGCGAACAAATATTCTTCTAAAATATCGCGATACAGTGCTCCATTCATTGTTCCCTCTATGACGTGAATTGCTCGAGTACCATTAGATGAAAAGCACCCCCATACCATGATGCTTCCGCCTCCGAACTTTACAGTAGGGATGGTGTTCTTTGGATCAAGAGCGCATCCATCTTTCCTCCACACATGACAAGCCGTGTTCCTTCCAAATAACTCTATTTTCGTTTCATCTGACCAAAGTACGGTATTCCAGAACTCTTTAGGCTTTTCTAAATGCTCACGGGCAAACTTCAAACGAGCATCTCTATGCATTTTCTTTAGTAGGGGTGTTTTCCTTGGACGGCGAGACTTCAGGTTAATCCTGTGTAGTTCATTACTGATAGTCCGTTTAGTGACCGAAGTTCCTGCAGCCATTAATTCTTCTTGAATCTCCTTGCGAGTCGTCATAGGGTTTTCTTTAACTTTTCTTGCCATCCTTCTCCCAGCTCGGGGAGAAATGTTTCGAGGAGCACAGTTCGAGGAAGGTTGTGAGTAGTACCCGTCTTCTTCCATTTCAAAATAACGGAGCCTATTGTACTGAATGGGATACTTAACCTCTTTGAAATGTCTCTGTAGCTCAACCCTTCATTGTGGAGCCTGATTATCTCATTTTTCTGTTCAACAGAGAGTTCCTTCGTCTTCGCCATGGCGACAACCTTCATGCATTAAGACTGAACAATGAATGAGAGCTGCGGGAAATGACGTCATCATAACGTGTCGCAAACAGTGTTGGAACATTCCAGAAGACTCATGTAGATGCTAGAGACCTCTCTTTGTCCTCTATAGACCTCTATTTGTAACTTTTCCTAAGTGTACGAATACTTTTTCCCCACCTAATTTCGTACATTTAATTTGTCGAGTTATTTATTCGTAATTTTGGTTCGTTCGTTTAATACATATTAATTGTATGCCAATAGCCATCTTTTGTTCAACTTTGAAGTAATTCGTTTGATTGTAAGTTTATTGAAGAACAATTTTGCAGGTGTACGAATACTTATTTCCCCCCACTGTATATATATATATATATATATATATACATATATATATATATATTATATATGCTAGAGCTCTGCCCATTTTATGTCACTATCTTTTATGACGTGTCTAGAATGTCACTATCTTTCAACCAATCCGGAATACAGAGGCCTCCAGCGGCCTCAGATGACCTCGGAAGCCGACGCCACATAGCGTATGTTCTTCACCGGTTTCAGTTACCCCCATTCCCCAAGTCTCATCTAAATCTGGCCAGTGGTTTGGCCGGCCATAAGAAAGAAAGAAAGAAAGAAAGTTCGCAGGCAGGCAGTTCGACCGTCACAAATATTAATATAGATAAGGTCCCATTATGATTACTGCAAGTCTATATGAACAGCAACCACTATACAACTTTTTATATGCTAGTGAATTTGAACCAAAAATAGACATTACACAACCAATTACAATTACAATTACATTACAGTAGTTTATAATATTTAGAGATTAGCTAGTCGAGAAAACGTAAATTTATGGACAACTTAATTCATTTTGCTTTGCCATTTTTGTGAATGTAAAATATTCTTATATAATAACACTTTGAAATGAGTATAACTTATCATAGTGTATTTTGGTGTCCAATTTTTTGTAAATATAGATTTTGGTTTGTAATGAAAATTTTAAAATTTCAAATAATCAGTAAAAGAATTAGACAAATTTGGCCGATGCCAGCCAATGCCCCAAAAATGGCCGATTCTGCAAATGCCGATGAATCAGTACCCCACTAGTTTTATTGATTTTGCTAAGTTTGAGGGCCAGGTTCTTTACTGATAAATATACTATTCAATTTGATGTAATAACATGTTTTATAGATTTAATGAAACACACATGTTGTTTATACCCTCATGTAATCGCAAGTTTCTTTAAAAATATCATCTTATTTGTTAAATTTGGTTGAAATCCAAATATAACAAGTTGTGTTGTGGTAGCTGTTGATATTGACTTGCAGTAATCATAATGGAAACTTATTACTGTATAAGACTAGTAAACTGCATGGAGTTCAACGCTGTTCACGATCATATTAATTGTTTATCTTTCTGAACACAGACATTACATTTAATTACTTGTATGTCAGTAACTGCGCATTCAATTGTCCTTTAGATATAATAATCCGTGGACCAGAAGGGTTGATCGGTACCATTCGGGGGAACCAAACGTCCCTCATACCAATGATGAAGGATGCTAAGTAGATGATAATAATGCTTCCTGGATATTTCAAAAGAGTAGCGTTATTGTTTTATCAACAGTTAAAGTTTGCGCCCAATATTAAAATATTAGGTGCCTACGTTTGGTGAAGATTTACACTAAAATGCTACCAGATACAGATGTCCAGCAAGCATATTTGGAAACTACAAATTATAAGCTTTCCAAAAAGCATTGTTTCATCTGGTTCGCTTTAGTGGTACCGATTGGTCAAAATTTGGGGTCTGGCTCACGGACTATATATGTCTGTGTTATATGTTGTTCGACTCAGTTGTCCCCCCTCCACCCCACCTTCCCCCAGTTGGGGTACCTTAACTATCACTACGGCGTTACCACATGTACGGAGTCGCCTGTGAGGCGAGGAACATTACATATGCTGGTAACTGTACATAGCCCAGTTTAGTTGTGACCTGCTACAAGCTGAAACCACGATTGCGTCATTGTGTTTCACCGTGTTCAAAAATAATTTTATGCCAAAAGACACCTTGGCTGTCATTCCCCATAATGTACCGCGTAGTTATGGGTATAAAGCTATTTACTGGCTGACACACCAACAACAGCAGGCGGATGTATACATAAAGCATGCTCGCAACACGGATGAAGTGGCTATTAAGATCGGCGATCACGTTTTTTAGGTTGGCGGAATAATTGAGAACCCACACACTGGTGAGAAGACAGTGTACTCGTTTAACGGATGTTGGTGGCATGAGTGTCCGCGTCCTGAATGTGCCGTTACAGGAGATATACACGGCAGAACTCTGGCTGATAGCTTTGCATGGACCGGCACCCGTGAACAACTTATAATTTCCCCACTTCACTCACAAGGTGATATGGGAGCATGAATATGATGCACGGTTGGAGGGTGATGACCAGTATCACGAGGAAATTAGGGTTATCAAACGTTCAATTCTGGTGGATCGTTTCAAATGCGGAGAAAGTCTGTTCGGCGACCGCACGAACCCATTCAAGCTATACTTTCCACCTACGGAGGGCGTGAAAGTCCACCACTTTGATTTCTGTTCTTTATATCCCTACGTTATGAAGAATAATCCGTACCCTGTAGGCGCTCCTGAAAAACTTGTTGGTCCTGACATACCTGCCGTCGAAGACTTCTCAACTAACTTGAACGAAGACTATTTTAGGCCTCTCCTTTGTTGATGTACTTCCTCCGGCCGATTTATGGATGCCTATCTTACCCGTTGTCATAGACCACAAGCTTATGTTTCCCCTGTGTGTGAAGTGCACACAGGAAAACACAGGGGTTTGTAATCATACACCTAACCAGAGGAAGATTCGTGGCGTCTTCACCAGTCCCGTCCCGAATTGGATCTAGCCGCTTGTCACGGATGCAGAATACTAAAGAATTATGAGATATGGAGGTTCCAGAAACTCCCCAATCTCTTCAGCCCATATATATAAATACTTTGTTGAAGGACAAAGTTGAGGCCTCAGGATAACCGGGAGGCGTTGAGACCGACGACGAAAAAACAGCCTATATTCAGCGTTACCCTGATCGTGAAGGTATACAGCTTGATCGGAGTCAGATTGTGCGAAACCCTGCTTAATAGTCTTTGGGCGAAATTCGCACAGAATACCGACAAGGGAAACGTTCATCTAGCCACCAGTTACGACGAGGTATGGGATTACACAAACGCCAACGATAAAGAAGTCATGGAAATCGTGAATGTGGGCAACACTTATATAATAAGGTACAATAGAACAGAGCTGTCTATGGATACATTGCGTATTACAAACATCCCCGTAGTCAGCTTCAGGGTACGTGTAAGGGTAGGGGATGAGCACAAATACATCGTGAAGGCTAAAGGTACCACTCTGGATTGTGCAAACCGCCAGATCGTTAATTTTAACTCGCTCAAAGGCCTGGTGAGTTTAGAAGACGACGGATACGAGGGTACCCAACCATCACCACACTTGGTTGTAGGAATTCATACCTTATGTGAACAGAAGTTAAGAGGCGTGAAGGAACTTAGAGGTACAAAAGTGTGTCGTAACACATACAGGAAACGTTACTAGGTGCCGGGTACCTACGACACTGTTCCCTTTGGATACCGGGAACATGGAAAGTTGTTATATATATATATATATATATATATATATATATATATATATATATATCACAGCTATTGACTTCTCCTTCGGGAAACGGAGCTTCAGATGTGTGTGTGTGTGTGTGTGTGTGTGTGTGTGTGTGTGTGTTTATGTGTGTGCGCGGGATAATCTAGGCCCCGCCCACTGTATGGTGCACCTCAGTAAAAATAGCGTCATGTGCCTCTGAGTACTAAACCAATTGGAGGGACACACCTTCCCGTCATGCTCAGTTGACCGAAGCAAGCTTTGGCGTTCAGTCGTATCTTTTAGCTGTTGAAGAAATCATACGTTACCGAATAAATAACGATGGTTGCCGCTGATGTTGCATGCTCTGTATTCCTGAAGTGGTATTCGGTAAAATCTACAGATGTGTTGAATACTCAAAGAACTTCTAGTCATCCATCCTTTGAAGCTTTTAAGGCCACATTAAATCGTGCGAAGCTGGATGAGCAGGACGTCCAAATACTCTATGGATATTCTGGTGTGAGCATCGCGGGCTTTCGTGACACAAACGATGTAATGGAATATCTTGTAGGATTAAGCTACGTTAAAGAATACATACAGCGCGAAGTGAAAGAATCAACGCTTGCAAAAGAGAAACAGAAGATCTGGGTTGTGAATCTTGTTTATGAATGGTGTGACAAGAGGTATTACGCTATGTTACATCATACCGAATACGTACAGTGCGGCGGTAAATGGAAATCTTGTGATTATGGATAGCTTAAAATATTTCTACCACTACATCCATGTATATCATGATGAGGTGCGCAGCGAAATTGTAGCTAAAGGATTATGCAAATTTTTAGTTGCGTTTAGTGACGAGTATTGTTTATCCAGCAAAAAGGACAAGTATGGCCACATGTTTCTCTCAAATAGATCACCAGAGTGCTAATAAACTTTATAAGTGCATAGCTCTTACTTGAGAAAATACAATGGTGAATACAATTATCCCTGAACGTAACGTAGTAGAAGATGTTTGGTCCGCATTCCAGGGAGTGTGTGTGATAAAACATTGAAACCGATATTGCTTCATGTATCGATGGAAAATTTTCTTATCACCTACCTAGTATAATGGGATACAGTTTTAAATATTCGGATAATTTGCCAATGCGAGTCGATTCTTTTATGTTGGAACAACCCGTACACGAATCCGTGTGACTAACACTTGGCAGCATTCATGATGCATCCCGTATGCCTCATTCCCCCAATCCCCTCCTTCACCCAGGCACCCACTCGCTTAGTCTGATCCCACTCTGCACTTGACGTCTCACAACCGCCTCAGAGATTGACTCGGAAGGACGTGGTCTCAAGATTTCTCGACATCGTTATTAACATCAACAGAATAGTAATGAGATGGAGCTCCCATTATCCAGTATCCTCAACACTGTATACGACGTGTCCGTCTTCAAATCTGTGCATGTGTTTAAACGCAGTAGTAGTGCTATTAATTATGTACTTGAAACAAAATGCACGCTTACAAACTCTGGCGAACGCAATGTTGTTTATTTAAATGTTGAAGAGATGTCTAAATTATTTATGTTAATTGAGAAGTGGTCTATGGACGGTTATCAAATGCCTGTTGGTGTGGGTGCAAAAAGAGAGCAGATTAGTGATGCACCGTCATACGCCGTTATTTGTACAATGTATATAAACAGTGTTACTAATCAACCATGTGTCGATATACGGTTGATGTGAAAGAACAGCAGTGAAAATGGGGCGCTCGTCCCTACCCGAAATCGTTTTATTCTCGAGAGATTATTTGAAATCACCGGATTTCGTAAGCTAAAGCCTATACTACAGACGCGTATTGCTGATATACGTTATTTCGACACAGTTATCGAGTTCGCGTACACTGTGCTGCTCGACGATTTTACCAAGTGTCGCGAGGAACATGGTGAAAATGGGCTGGAATTGAAGACATATTTAGAAGATACAAATCCCCTGAAATACCACAAGCTTTGGAACATTGGTTTTGAAGGCTACAAGCCGTGTCTCGCATTCACCGTTCATCCGGAAGAATTATATCTTTATATAAAATATAGCTGACGTCACGATTTAGAAGAGTTCTTTAATTGCCGATATGAGGGGGTGAATAAGACTTTACAGTTGAAAAGGTCCGCGAGGAAAGATTAAGTGCACGCTTGGAAAGGAGTTTATAAACTTGAATTTAATGATGATATCGTAGGAAGCGATGTCATCTTTGAGCGTGCTTTTGACTGTATTCTAACCATTTTAAAGAGCGTGACAGTTTTACTCCCAATTGTAAAGTGGGTAAAAAAAAAACAGTGTTAAACGAGTTAAAAGACCTTTATTGTATGTTGAATATAGACCTCCACATACTTTGAGCGGTGAATTAATGTTAAATCATATTTATTGCTAGTACAAAGCAACGAGGCTGTAAATGTGGATACAATTTCGTGCGAGTTTACTATTTTATTTAAGCGTGGTTGAAACTGATCTTGAAGTTTTTATCCCGATTTTATTCTGAGATATATATATATATATTATGTACAGTGTGTTCGAAAAGTCCCGTCAACCCTACGAAATGTACATATTGTAATACCAATTTTATTTTTGTGTGATTAATTGTCTTTGTATGTGATAGGTGTAATTTAAGAAACAAGTCGCTAGTAATAATTACTTTAATTACAGTAAATACAGTTACAAATTACAGTTACTAATCAAGAATAGCTGTGTGTGCACCATCATTTTCGTAACAAAGGATTATGCGCCTCCATGTGTAGTGTGAGAATCGACGCAGCATTGCTGGACGAAACCCCATAACGCATTGTCACATGAAGACAGATCTCAACTTCGTGGCGGCCACTCAAGAGGGGCAGGTAAATATTACGAGCCACGGCCGAGCCACTTATTTCTGAACACTTCGTTGAGGAATTCCCTCACATTAATGGCAAAATGAGCCAGAGCTCTGTCTTGTTGAAACCACACCCGACCAAGCAGCCCTAAACGTTCGAGCAGGAGCAAACCAGTCCACCAACATGTTGAGATAGGCAGTTTGGTTGACAGGACTCTCAAAAAAATATGAACAGAACAAGTTCCTGGTATACACTGCAGCCAATATCATCACGTGCCGTGGATGGTGTTCCAGTTCCTGAAAGAAGTGTGGATTTTCCTTGTTCCAGAAGTAAACACTTCTCATTTTGGCGCTACGGTAAATTGCATACTCGTCAGAAAAAATCACTGAATTGTTGGAAATTATTGGAAAAACGGTCAAAAACAGTTCATAGGCTTCACATCGTTTCTGCATGTCTGTATCACTTAATTCATTAACAAATGACGGGCGGTATGGTTTCATACCGAGATCTTTTGTCATGTGATCTCTCATTGTGGACATGGGGACTGCAAGTTCTTGTGATCGTTTCCGAAGTGATTTTTTCAGTGAACGAGCCACCGATGCAATTACACCTTCACATTGTTCTGCTCGCGTTGTTGGTCTTCCCGACCGTGGTCTGTCCTTGATGGAGCCAGTTTCAAACAGCTTTTTCTCTCAGCGTAATAGCGTCTTGTTTGGTCGTGCAGCCTTATTGAATCTTATGTTGAAATCATTGTGGATATTATGCATCATTTTGCCAATATGTGACCTTTCATGAGCCCATGTGCTCATCACTATTCTTTCCTCCAGAGTGTAAGTGGACTGGTCTGCCATTGTTCACACAACTCTATTACTTGGAAAAGAAAAAAAAATGTCAATGAATCACATATAAATTCAATTAATCACACAAAAATAAAATTGGTACTACAATATGTACATTTTATGGTGGTGGAACTTTTCGAACACCGTGTGTGTGTATATATATATATATATATATATATATATATACACACAGTGTATATATATATATATATAGCTTCACTGCTGGACGTATTATTATTTTATGTCTGGTGTATATATATATATATATATATATATATATATATATATATAACCTTTGGTTAACTTCCGCCCAAATCGTTCATTCTGACGAAGGTCAAGCTTTTCACTCCACCTTAGACCTTCAGTTTAACGTGGAATCCGAACCACGCCCCACCAGCAGGCCAGCGTCTAGGCCACCCAGGGTACCCATTTATCTACCAACCACTTTCTTTATTGTGTGAAAGGATGAACAGCTGGGTTTTGCTGCGCGCTGGCTGCAGCCACCGGGTCTCGAACCCGGGGCCGATGGATTCGTAGTCAGCGACGCGAATCACTACACCACCGAGGCGCATCAAAAAAAAAAAAAAAAAAAAAATATATATATACAGGGTGGCCCAAAAAAAATGGCACCAATTTTGAGAAGTGATATCTCAATAACCATTGCAGCTAGGGACTTAAAAAAACAACCAAATGAAAGATAATTCTTTTCTCTTTAAATACTTATTCTATGGCTTGATGGTTATAAGCCCATATAATGCCCAAAATTGGCTTCCAAAAAATATATACAAAAAAAAGTTGCGCATTTATATTTATTCCTTTTAAGTTAAACCTAATTTTCAATAAATGGCTCAATCTGCCCTCCATTATGGTCAACCACAGCCTGTAATCTCGCCCTCCATTTTGAAATTGCCTTCGAGATCGTCACTTGTGAGAGATTTTCCCATGCAGCCTGAATTCGTTCACGAAGATGGTTCACATCACGGATTTTCTGACCATGGTAGACTTCTCTCTCTAAGGCAGACCACACGAAGTAGTCAATGGGGTTTAGATCTGGGTTGCATGGTGGCCATTTATTTGGTTCGATAAAACCAGGACAATTATTATTGAGAAATGTTATTGTTTCCTTGGCTGTATGAGATGGGGCTCCATCTTGCATGAACACAAAATCAGTGCTCGTCTCCTTGATCTCTGACAACATTGGAGACAAAATGTCATTACAGTAGTAAATTGAGTTAATTTTAACGCCTCGCTGAAAAAATGATGGATGTTTTGTTCTCAGATGACGCTGCAAGGGAAACCATTATCGAATCTGTAAAGTGTTTTTTTTCACGCAAAAGTCGTTTTGGGTCAACATGAGTTTTTGTCGCCACTGCTGAACGAACCAGATCATTTTGGGTATTTCGTGGTGTTTCGACCGTAAATCGTTTCTCATCAGAAAACCAAATTTTTTTCACACTCATTTGACCGAAATCTTCGCAATTGATTTTTACATCGATGGAAACGTCTTTCTTTCACAGGCTCCGATAAAGCAGTAACCTTCACCCTCTTAAATGTTTTCAACCCAAGATCTTTTCGAATTATTCGCTGTACTGATGAACGTGAAATCCCGGTTTCTTTCGCAACTTCACGTTCACTTTTACTTGTTCCCGGTTGTTCCTCTTGACTTAAAACCATTTCATTTACTTTTTCAATGTTTTCTGGCGTTCTAATACTTTTTGGTCGACCACTTCCCGGACGCCGTTGACTGCTGCCGGTTTCTTTAAGTTTTTGTAAAAAATGTGCCACAGTTCTTTTTTTCCAATTTCTATTTGGAAATTCGTAAAGGATTCTGTTTAATGAATATCCTTTTTCTTCACGTAGTGCTTGTATAATGTTCTTATCAGATTCTCTCAATCCCATCTTGAGGGGTCTGGAATAGAAAAATTTCATTTAAAATTAGGATCAAGGAATAAATATAAATGCGCAACTTTTTTTTTTGTATATTTTGTTTGGAAGCCAATTTTGGGCATTATATGGGCTTATAACCATCAAGCCCAAGAATAAGTATTTAAAGAGAAAAGAATTATCTTTCATTTGGTTGTTTTTTTAAGTCCCTAGCTGCAGTGGTTATTGAGATATCACTTCTCAAAATTGGTGCCATTTTTTTTGGGCCACCCGGTATATATATATATATATATATAGAATCCTTCCTAAGGAGACGTAGTTTTACATTCAGGATAAAAACGAAGACATAGAGCCAAAAAAGTCATTATATTTGGCTGCAGCCGACGTTTCGGACAACTCGACCCATCTTGAAGGCCTAATTAACAGAGAGCTAAAATTAATAAATGACACAAAAGATATAAATGACGAGAGTTAAAACCTAAACAAATGTAAAAAATTAAAATTATTTAAAAAAGAAAATACAAATTAGAAAAAGGCTAAAACAAGATCAAATCAAAAGTAAAGTATATAAATGACACAAAAAATATAGAAATGATAGATGTAAAACCTAAAACTAAAATCATTTAAAAATAAAACTATAAAAAAACCTTCACAAGTAAAAAGTTAAACGGAAAACTACAAGAATAAACCGACACACCTGTATTCAAAGAACAGCCACAAGAAACTGAAGCAAAAAGAAGAAAGGGTCGCAGAGAAAATTTAGAAGGTAGTTGATCTAGTTAATGTAAAGGGGGTAACAGCCAGAATCAGTGTTTAGACTAGGGTTCAAAAACTTAATACATAAAGATTCATAAATACGAAGCGAGGATTTCAATAGAAACGTCATTTATATATTTTATGTCATTTATTAATTTTAGCTCTCTATTAGTTAGGCCTTGAAGATGGGTAGAGTTGCCCGAAACGTCGGCTGCAGCCAAATATAGACTTTTTTTGCTCTACGTCATCGTTTTTATCCTGAATATATATACAGGGTGTCCCATAAGTCTGGAACCATACGGTAAAATAAGAAATTCATGTTTTTCCGTTTATGCAAGTGCCCATGATGTCTTTGAGTAAGGAAGAACGCATTCAGGTAATACTGCTCGTAGGAAATCGGAGTCAGAGGGAGGTCGCTCAGGAATTTAACAGATTGCATCCGGACCGCACGCCGATAACACACAGCTGTGTCGTAAACTTGTAGCAAAGTTCAGGGAAACGGGATCCATAGGAGATAAACCACGCAGTGGACCTCCGAGGACATCCACCGACGATGACACAGCCGCTACCATCCTCGCTCATTTCACAAACAGTCCCCAAAAGTCTCTTCGGTGGTTGTCCGCTGAGAGAGGAGTGTTGAAAAGCAGCATCCATCGCATTCTTCAAGCACACAAATGACATCCTTACAAACTTCAAATCCTGCAGAAATTAAGCGAAGATGATCCAGACCGACGGATGGAATTTTGTGAATGGGCTATGACACAATGTGCTCAAAATGACAATTTCCCGTCCATCATTCTGTTCAGTGATGAGGTTGTTTTTTACGCAAATGGTGAGGTGAACCGACAGAACACCCGCTACTGGTCGCAAGACAACCCTCACTGGTTTACTGCTTCAAAAGAACAAGGTGTCGCTCGTGTGATGGTATGGTGTGGCATTTGGAAAGACCGTATCATAGGCCCCTTCTTTTTTGATGACACTGTCACAAGAAACGCCTACTTGCGTATGCTCAACGAGGAAGCATTCCCGTGTCTTGAACACAGATGGGGATTTCCCAACATGGTTCCAGCAGGATGGTGCTCCTGCCCATTACAGCATCCGGGTAAGAGAGTGGCTGCACCGACAATTCCCTGGTCATTGGATAGGACGTCGAGGGCCTGTGGAGTGGCCGGCGAGGAGCCCCGATCTCACCCTGTTGGATTTTTATCTGGAGTCACTTGAAGGCGTTGGTCTACGCGGAGAAAATTCAGAGTGTTGCACATTTGCGGGAGCGCATCATCGACGCATGTAACACCATCACTCCTGATACCATTCGCTATGTGTTTGCTGACTGGATATCTCGTCTGCATTCATGTATCAACAATAATGGTGGACACATTGAATACATTCTGTGAATAAAAGCCGTTTTTATTGCCGTTTTTATCATTTTTACCTATGGTTCCAGACTTATGGGACACCCTGTATATATATATATATATATATATATATATTATATATATATATATATATATGATACATAAATTAATTATGTATTATATCTGTTTTTATGTCTAATGTATATACATATTTTAGCTCGTCTTTATTGGTTGCATTGTTATTTTACCAGCGATACATCTATAATTCAGCGCTCTTCAACCTGGGCGATATCGCCCACTAGTGGGGGATTTGAGCTTTTAGGTGGGCGGCAAGAAAATTTATAAAATTCTTGTAAAATTCAACAAAATTTACAATATTGTAAAGTAAACCGAAAACTCTATTGAAAATCTGCTAGCTAAGTTAAATTCTATAATTCTAGCCTAGCGCAAGGAATCTAGCGATATGCGGCAACTACAAGAATTCTAGCGATATACGGCGACTGGCTCAGTCAGTCGACAGTAAACAACGTGCTCGAGTAGTGTTTATTTTTTCTGTTGTGTATTTCTTGTAATTATCCACCCTCATTATTAGAATTATGTCCTCAAATAAGAAGTATACTCGTAGATATTCATCTGAGTATTTAGCGTTCGGATTTATCGAATCTCTTACTAACAAGCAACTTCCATTCTGCTTGCTGTGCCACAGAACTCTCTCAAATGAAGCAATGAAACCATCAAGAATGCTGAATCATCTCACTTCACAGCATAAAAAAGACAAAGAGAAGCCTCTTGAATATTTTCAAGATCTTTATGAAAAATTTAAAAATCGTCATACAATAACTGCATCATTTAAGAAACAAAGTACAAAAAACGAAGATGGAATAACTGCATCCTATCGTATCTCAAAACTTATTGCAAAAAGTGGTAGGAGCCATAACATTGGAGAAACATTACTAATACCATCTATTCAAGAATATGTTTCTACAGTTATGCATCAAGATCCAACTGATGATATAAAAACTTTGGCTCTTAGTGATACTACAGTAAGTCGACGCATTGATGAAATGGCGGTTGACGTTGAAAGCCAGCTGGTAACTATTCTCCAAACAACTTCATTTTCCATTCAGTTGGACGAATCTACCATTACAGACAATAATGCTTTATTGATGGCCTATGTAAGATATTTTAATGAGAACGGTGTACGGCAAGAAGAAATACTATTTGTACAAAATCTTATTACTGATACAAAAGGAGTATCAATATTTACTGCTGTTAAATCGTACTTAGAAAAAAATAACATTCCCTTGACAAATATTGTAGCATGCGCTACTGATGGGGCGCCATCAATGGTAGGCCGATACCGTGGTTTCGTTGCATATTTAAAAAAGGAAGTTCCAAACGTTTTCTGTATTCATTGTGTGATTCATAGGCAGCATCTTGCTGCGAAACATTTGAGTATAAGTCTTCATTCATCATTAAATATACTAATCAGTGCCGTGAATAAGATAAAAGCCAATGCAAAAAATGATCGAATGTTTCGTCAGTTGTGTCATGACAATGATGAACAATTTGTTAGGTTATTATTACACACAGAGGTCCGATGGCTCTCGAAGGGTGCATGTTTAACTCGTTTTGTTGAACTATATGAGAGCGTAGTGCAGTTTCTAGAAGACCAAAATGAAGTTGATCTTAGCCAAAAGTTAAAAATGATAAAAAATGATGCTTGTTATTTGGTAGGAATATTTAAGAAATGCAATGATTGTAATTTGCAGCTTCAAGGAGCCAATATGACACTCATGAACTATCAAAAAGTTATCTCATTATTCATTGAAAAGCTGCATTTATTCAGTCACAATCTTTCAAAACGGGAATTTCACCAGTTTCCAGAATTGTTATCTATTACGGATGACATAACAACAATTGATACACAAAGGTTTATTGATCATCTCAATAAACTTAAAACGGATTTTGAAACTCGATTCAGTGATGTTTTAACCATGGAAGTATGTGATTGGATGGTAAACCCGTTTACTGCAAATGTTACTGAAGCTGATGTAACATGTCAAGAGGAGCTATTAGAACTGATATGATGAGGAAAGCCAGGGAAATTTCAATAACGGTGGTTATATGCAGCTTTGGCAAAATAAAAAGATGTCAAATGTATATCCCAATATGTGGAAAAAGATTTTTAAATTACTGATCGCTTTTCCTACTTCGTACCTAGTTGAATCAGGTTTTAGTGCTGTGAATCACATTCTTACCAAAAACAGGAATGCTTTAAAAATCACTGAAAGAGGGGACATTCGTTTGTTCCTCACCAAATTCGAGCCAAACATTCGGAATTTAGTTTCCAAGCATCACGCACAAGGATCTCACTAAATTAAAGGTAAATGCATAATGTTTTATTATATAATACATATAATGTACCATACATAATTTTTAATATATGTTTGTTGGATTTTTAATTTTGGTGGGCGGTTGGCTAATTTATCTCACATAAAAATAGTAAAAGTGGGCGGTAGGCATAAAAAGGTTGAAGGGCACTGAGCTATATGCTAAATAAAGAGAGCAATGTAATTGTGTGTTTTAATTCTCCTTTACACTGTCTCAGAAATAAAGTATATACAAGGAAATAACTGTATATGTATATACACCATGTGTGTGTGTGTGTGTGTGTGTGTGTGTGTGTGTGTGTGTGTATATATGAGTAGAGTTTAGATAGAGTTTAGGGAAGTTTGAACGACGGTTCAGGATCGACCTGCAGTCGACCCCTCTGCAGCATCCCGCCTCATTTGCGGGATTTGATGAAGGAGGGAATTGCTGTCTGCTCTCCTCCTGCCTTCCTGCCCTCCTGCCCACGCATGGCTGGTCAGGGACTTTGCACAGGAATCTGTCCAGCTGGTTCTTGAAGTTATTCAGGTCGGTGTGCTGGAGATTCCTCACTTCTTTTGGTAGGACATTGAAAAGCTTTGGGCCTCGTATTCTGAGGAAATTATCCATCCTCGTTTTCATGCCCCTTGTCCCACGGCAGCTGAGACCGTACAAAATCTGCTCCTTCTCTCATTCCAGTTTATTTCTATTTCATTTCTAAGGTTAGGGACAGAGCCAGCATGTATTTTCCATATGTATATTATGGTGTACAGCTCTCGCCTTCTTTCGAGAGAGTAGAGTTCCAGGGATTGGAGTCGAGACCAGTAGTCTTCATCCTCCGTTTCCTCTCTCTTAGACGTAAAAGTCCTTTGTATAGCTTCAATGTTCGCAATGTCTCGTTTTCTGTATGGGCTTGTGAGAACTGAGCAATGCTCAATTATTGGTAGGACTAGGTTCTTCCATAATTTGAGCATGATGTTTGCTTTTCTGCTGCGGAAGCTCCTCCAGATGATTCCCATTATTTTTCTACCCGTTGTAATTTTGATTTTATAGTGCTCTCTGAATTCCGCATCCGACGACATTATTACTTCAAGACCCCTGATTTGTGGATTTGGTGTTATCTGTTTGGCTTGCATAGTTTTGTACCCTTTTTTTCTGTAGCTCCTCGTTATTACCATATCTTAGAAGTTGGAATTTTTGTTCGTTGAACTTCATATTGTTGTCTTCTGCCCACTGGAATATTGTTTCAATGTCGTTTTGTATTTTTCTTATGTCACCTTCGTTCAATATTTCCTTACATATCTTTGTGTCATCTGCGAAGCATGATACAATACTGTCTTTAATATCTGCATCAATATCTGCAAGCATTATTATGAACAGCACGGGGGCTAATACTGTCCCTTGTGGGACAGAGCTCACGACTTCCGAGACTTCCGATTTAACTCCGTTTACCACCACTCATTGTGTTCTTTGCGTCAAGAAATTAAATATCCACCTTCCTAGCTTTCCAGTAATACCTGCATTCTTAAGTTTGTGTGCTATAATTCCATGGTCACATTTATCGAAGGCTTTAGCAAAGTCCGTATATATTACATCTATGTTTTGTTCTCGACACAATGTTTCTAATATTTTCTTCTGGTGGTCTAGTAGCTGTGATAGGCATGATCTTCCCGCCCTGAAGCCATGTTGATTTGGGTTGTATAAGTCTTTTCCTTGTAGGTAGTAGGTAGTTTTGCCTCCAATTATACGTTCAAAACACTTTATAAGGTGTGAGGTGAGAGCCACTGGCCGATAATTCTTGGGCATTGCTCTGTTACCTCCTTTAATGTTTGACGGTTCGTCTTCGTTGCCAGATTCCTGGGTAAGGGCGTAATGTTCCATAATATCTAATAGCATTGTTGTTTGGGTTCTATCATTTTTAGTAATGTTGCCATGAAACTTCTCGACATATATAACTTCGTCATTTTTCTTCCATGATATGAATAGAAAATTAAAACCTCTGAAAATTAGAATATTTGTTGCTGGAGTTTCATGTAATGTTAATATGTTTTCTTTTTCATTTGTAGCAAATTGGAATTCACTTTTTGTGGTGTTTGGTGGTCTGTAGATGTTCATAATGGTTAGGTTCAGTTCTTTTACTTCTAATATAATAACTTCAACTGTGCTGTTTGATTTCTTTACCTTCACTTCGCATGTGTATGTGTTTTAGATGCAACACTTTCCCCCTCGTCTAGCCACTCTATCTGCTCTGTGTATGTTGTAATCCATCAATGCTAATTCAGTATCCTCGATACAGTTTTCACTGCCTTTTTCGCATTTATGCAAGTGTGTTTCCGTTAGGCACATAATATCTATGCTGGATTCGGTAGCTAAATTCTGTAAGTATTGTAATTTGCAGCCTGCATGGTCCGTGTAGAGGCCTTGAATATTTGTGTATAAAACATTTATTGGGTTTCTAATTTCCGTGTTCAGTTTTCCCATATAGTGGTCGTTTCCAGGTTGATGTCGGTTCTTGTTTGGTGTATTGGTTTGGCCGCTGCATTTGGGAGAATTGGGGTTGCGGCAATTGATACCACTGTGGTTGTATTATCGGTGGGTGGTGCTGGATAGAGGGGATCAAATTTGATCACACACACACACACACACATACATATATATATATATATATATATATATGAAAATTATTTCACGAAAGTAACACGTGAAAAATATTTATGATGAATAAAACCACGAAGGAAAGGAAAGCGCTTGAGCACCATTCTGTGTTTCCTTTCCTTCGTGGTTTTATTCATCATATATATATATATATATATATATATGTTGTGTGTGTGTGTGTGTGTGTGTGTGCATATACCATGATTGTGTGTGTGTGTGTGTGTGTGTGTGTGTGTGCATATACCATGATTGTGTGTGTGTGTGTGTGTGTGTGTGTGTGTTTTATTTCAGCTTTTACACTGTGTCTGTGTTCATAGAAAAGCCGATCAAACCACACCCCTAGCTGTATTCAAAAGCCTGTCAGGAGGAGCCGGGTAAAGCTAGTATTTCACTCCAAGAAGTTGTAGAGAGAGGAGGTCACGTTCCAGCTACCCAATATATATATATATATATATATATATATATATAAATATATATATATATACACACACACACACACACACACACACACACACACACACAGATGGGCAGTATTTAAATACGTATTTAAATATATTTGTATTGCGATACTTGTATTTATAAATACTTTTTTCGTTATGTATTTAAATACGTATTTTAATACTTTGAAAGAGTATTTGTTATTTGAAAATACATATTTTTAAATACATTTCGCAAATACATTTCTTAGCCTCAACTGTCAGATAACAATTTGCGCCCTGAAACAAAATACAAAATCTTTCTAATCATCTAAGCCATCTGATTCAATCGTTACTAGATGGGCCAGTTGGTTGAATGCAGCGTTTTATTACGCAAGGCATCTTCTAAAAGTAAGACAGATTGTGGAAGGATTTGAGGGCAACGGGATCATCGTTAAAAGAGCGAAAGCTGGCATCAAATCAGATGGGTTAGGTTTTCAGCTCTTACATTTGCAAGAACAGTACTCTTCATTATGTTCTCTTTTAGAAAAAATGGAGAGCACAGATTTTACTATCAAAGAAGCATACGAAGCGGTCAATACCATATATTTTGGAGATTATTATGTTAATATAAAGAATTATATCAAAAAGCGTTTACAAACAAATGATATCAAGGATATATTTTTGATGACCAGGAATGCTATATCTCCATCATTATACGTTCTACTAAAAAATTGTCAACCTACCTCAGCATCAGTCGAAAGAGGTTTTTTGATTCTTCGAAAACTCCTAGCCAAAGACAGAAACTTCAAATCCGAAAATGTTAAAAGCTATATTGCGGTGTTGTATAATGCAGATGTGGAATAATTGTATTTAAAGATGTTGCTGACTGCATGTGGAGTGTTGTATAATATATTAGTTTTATGTATCAATCTATAAATAGATTATACAATTTATCACTAAACTTTCAGAACTAATAGTTTGTAATCACGAAAATTGCTTTACAATAAGTCAAATTAGACAATTTAATGGTACATATTTATTAGGTCAATAAAGTCAATTTTGGAGGAAAATAAAGTCAATTTTGTTTTTGTTTTTAGGTCAATAAAAAATTGCCCTACTTATGAGTTATGCATATATGTTTATAAAGTCTAATAGATGATAATATCAATAAACTAATGTTACCAAGAGATAGGTTTTAGAAAAAATTCTGGCATGATATAGTTGAATAAGTATTTAAAAATGTATTTGAAATGTATTTAAATAATTTTTTATGTAATGTATTTAGTATTTAAATACATTTTGAAAATATGTAATGTATTTGGTATTTAAATACTTTTTTAAGGAAGTAATGTATTTAGTATTTAATTACATTTAAAGTATTTTGTGCCCATCTGTGTGTGTATATATATATATATATATATATATGTATGTGTGTGTGTGTGTGTGGGATTGAACTCAGAATGGTCCCCTGAGATCTTTTATGTTACACACAGACCGTGCATGGAACAAGGAACGCTTCTGGGAAAATGAAATCCACTGTAGTTCGAATAAGTAATGGTAAATGAAGAATACTATAGTATGGTGTGTCAATTTTGGGGGTGAAATGACTAAATTGAAAATCATGTGATTTGGTAGCAATTTAATGTAATCATTTGGCATACAAAATAATATCCTTGCAAAAAAAAAAAAACTCCTATCTACATCAATTTTAATTCTAAAATTCCATTTTTCCGTAAATTTGTAACAAAATAACAAATGTGCGCAAACATCCTATCAACATTTAAAGTGGCAATAAGATATCATTCAGAGTCTTTATTTGAAAGTAACCAATGCAGTCATGTCCTTTTTGCTGCGGTTCCTTGACATCAGCATTCGGCTTGCTACTTGCGCTTTGATGTAGCCTTCTCGCCTCTCGTGACTGTAAACTTGACTAGCTGCTTCTGTGACCATTTTCACACATCTCTCCACACTCTGAGTGTGAGAAGGCCACTTTGGCACTTGCATTGGGGCCTCTTTAAGTTGTGTTAAATCTTTGTTTGTTATACATATTGTCAGTGGTGGCTCCAAAACTTCCGAACTCAAGTTAACTAATTCTGACAATTTCGTGGCATTGACGTTTATCGGAGGTACCTTCCTTGTCTGAATAGAGCAGTCTCCCAGCTGGTCATCATCTAGTGATGTTCCTCTAAGCTTTAGAATGATTTCCACAGCCTCAGTTCGCTCTTTGGTACATTGGCTGCAGAGTATTGCTTGCAAAACTGCCTCTGGCCTAGCATACCAAGGGGACCTTCTCACCACAGGTAACACGATGTCCACCACTACTTTCCTTTGGGTTCTCAGTAGCTGTAATTGAAACAAGATGTGGTTGGGCCCCTCCATCCACATTGGATTAAGTTTTACATTGAACCAGTGAGGAAGATAAAACCCAGTAATAAATTCAACAATCAACATCAAATTCTGTAGCATTTTGCCCTTCAGTGCATGTTTGGAAACCCAAATCCTGCAGAAACGAATCGCTGTAGTTAACTAACGACTGTGACTTACGGGTCCAATCTCCAAGAGAGCCAGATTTTGAGGCAACTCTCCTGATCTGATTGCTTGAACAATACGATAAGCGTAAGATTGATCCGTGCTGAGGTCTTTGATAACTTCTTCAGACAACACTGGAAGGGGAGGGCCTACTTCGACCTTTGGAAATTTTGTATTTATTTCTAATTCCGTTGCTTCATCTAGCATGTTGCTAAGGGGGCCTGACCACTTGTTGTTGCTCTTTGTAGGACCATCAAGTTCCTGGATGAGACGACGAAGAGGTAGTTCCCCTGTGTGCAAATCACATACAATCCAAACAAGCCTTCTTCCAAGTTTTTTCCCTAAATGCGTCATAACACCGCCCTGCCATCCAGTGTTCACCGCAGTTGAGTCTCCACCAACGGCCTGCAGTGAACTGTCAAGTCTTCTTTCTTGAAGCCAACATATTATTTGATCAGCAATTGCTTCTGCATGTTTCTTGCCTTCTACTTCTGCTTCAGGAACAAAGTGAAACAAATAGCCGCCACCAGGTTCGGAACACAGAGTAGTGTTCTTCTTTGATGAGACCGGGAAACTTTCTGTCCATTCCCTCTACCTCTAGAACTTTTGTGTCATCTCTTCTTCCATCAAACAAAAGGCAAGAGAGACCTTCCTCCTTCAAGTCTTTTTCATGCTGATCAGATATTTCCTTCATTATTTTTTCTTGTGCTCTTCTTATCTTATTATGATCTATCACTAAGGATGTATCCTCTCGGCTAATGAGGCCTGCATCTATCCAAGCGGCAGTGACAATCTCTACAGTCTCTCGTAGCCCCGTATGGTGGCGAATACTGGCAAGGGCAATGTTTGAGATGTCTTTAGTGTTGTATTTCATTCTCTTCGGCGAAGGTTCAGATGGCATTTTGGAGCTATCATCTGATGTTGCTTCTCTCTGTTCATCTGAAGAGCTTTCAAAGAAGTGAGAAACCTCTTGATAGAGCTCTTCATCTCTTTGGGTGGCTTCTTCACTCTTCTTTTTCTTCCTTTCTTCCCTCTCTCGGATTTTCTCTTTTTTCTTAGCAATAACGATCTGTTTTTTGGTTTCTGAATAATCTGCCGAACCAATCTGCATACTTCCTTGGCCTCCTGCCTTTGTTCTCTGCGCCTTTATGAAAGCCAGCTTCAAAACAGGGATCTTCTTCTCACGAGGACAGCGACAATCAATGTGAGGGTGAGGTTCTCTTCTGCATGAGGGAGAACAATTGACTTCAGAACACAACTCTATGGGACACTGGCAGTTAAAAATGTCAAGAAGAGTATCAAGTGTGTGCAGAAATTTATTTTTCTTTGCTAGTTTTCCTTTATCAAGTGATGTCTCAACTGCTTTGTGCCACAGCTTTGTTAATTTTAGCTCAATAGTTCCATACTGATTGAGTACAGGTGGTTTGAATAACACATTAGCTTTTTTCCACTGATGCAGAAGAGGGAGAATCATGTCCCTTATGAGCTCTTTCTCTGTGTAGTTCCTTCTATCCTTTGTATTTTGTTCACGAAGGAGTAACCCTAGTCTCAGCATGTCTCGCACTGTTGGTAGTTCTGATACGGGAAGCTCCTTGCCTGTACCGACTAACAGGCTCAAGTGGCATGACGATTGACCTCTTGTCTTCAATTTTGGCATCTTAGGAATATCTGAAAAGAAAGAAAAACATTTAAGTATTTTATATCAATTACGATGTTTCAAAGTTTAGTCATTCGATGTTCTAAAATTCAATAAAAAAATATTTCATGGGATTACAACATATTTAGACAGAAGGATATGATAATAATAAATAATTGTAATAATCAATAATCCATACTTATAGTTAAACTGTAGTATTCGTCTAGTAGAATAACTATGAAGTAGGTACAAGAGCAATAACAGCAAACCACCGTCTATGACATCTAAGAGGCAACTGAGGACTGAGGGTGAGGGACAGTTCTATTCATGTTGTGACTTGTACATTGTACAACAACTATATGACCTTGAAAACACTCCATATGCGATCGGTGGGATAATTATGTGACAGTTGAATAGTTAATCAATTTATGTCCTATTATTTAGTAAAAGAGTCAATTTCTGAAACTTTAAGGGAAAAATGATGTAGGTAAGGGTTATTTTATTTCATTTTGGTTGGCCAATTTCAAGTTTTGACATGAAAAGACACTATATTTTCACTACCAAAATTGATTTGAAAAAAGTTGACAAAATTGACACACCGTAATACTATAGTTTTTCTTTTTCATGATGTTAGCCCGATGTGGGCAAAGGGTCACTCCCAAAGAGGCCCCAAAATATAGCTTCCTTCACCAGCTATCTGCCAAGCAGATAAGATCCAGCTTTGGGACAGAATCTAGGGTTTACAGCTACACCAAGTTGCATTCACGTCGGATTAAATACATCAAAGAAAAAGGGGTAACTACTGTATTTTCAGCCAAAAACCAAAACTTAAATCTCAACTGGCAGAATTGAGCGTCCACATTTTAAAGCACTTAACATGTCCGTTTCATGATGGGACTGAACTCAGAATGGTCCCCTCAGATCTTTTATGTTACACACAGACCATGCATGGAACAACGAACTCTTCACACACACACACACACACACAGTATATATATATATATATATATATATATATATATATATATATAACAAGCAGAGCCTTCGGCTCCCTACCCTACGGGCGGGGCTTATGCTTCACAAACTCACCTACAGCGAGGACACATTAGGGTTACTCCTTTGGGGGAGTTCATTCTCCCTCTCCCCCTAAAACCCCCATACCCCCTTTATGCAACTTGGGGGCTAACCCCACCCCCTTGTTGCATAACCTCCCTCCCCCATTATCCCCTCCCATCTCCCCCATTACCCCCCGACCCTCTCCCCCATTACCCCAACCCCCCTTTGTTTTGTTGGTTGAAACATTGTAGGTAATTTTTTTTAGGAAATGGCTGGAAACAGGAAATGGAAGGAATTATAGGTGTTTTTTAATAGTTTAAGGATACCTTCTTACCTTGTCAACCTTGTTTGAGTTACGTGCATCGGTCTTTCTTCACACGAAGGTCAAGCTGGTGGCCTCGCCTCTAGTCCTGGCTTGGTGTAGGAGCGAGTTGCTCTCTTGCGCTCTCCACCGTACATAGCCAGGTACACCCGGCTCATCTGGTACCGTCCTGAGCCAGGCATCTAGTCTTCTCTTGAAGACTTCAACTTTGACCCCTGTAATGTTTCTGAGGTCCTGAGGAAGCTGGTTAAAATTCTTGGCCCCCTGACAACCAAGCTATTTTCCTTCAGAGTTGAGGAGGTCCCTTGTCGGGCCTTTAATTTGAGAACACTATACATTCTGCCTTTCCTATTTTCCAGCGTTGTCTGGATGGTAATTGGGTTTAGTTTGAGGTTTGGTACCAGTTTTTCGAACATTTTCCATATGTAGATTATGGTGTACCTCTCTTCTCTTCTTTCCAGGGAGTACAGATTTATTTTACGTAGTCTTTCCCAGTAGTTGAGTTCTTTGCAGCCATCAATCTTGGCTGTGAAATCTGTCTGCGTTTCTTCTAATTTATTAATTTCTTCCTTTTTATAGGGGGACGTCAAAACTGAGCACTATTCAAGTTTTGGTATAATCAGTGTTCTCAGCAGGGGGATCATTATTGTCTTGTCCCTCCTTTTGAACGTTCTTAGTACTTGTGTCGCGACTCTTTTTGCTTTGTTTATTGCTATCTGATTTTGTGTCTCGAATTTGGCATCATCGGTCATTATTACCCCCCAAGTCGACCGCTTTCGTGCTTCTCTGAATTTCTTGTCTATCTGGAGCAATATGCAGTCTTTTTAAGTTCTTCATTTCTACCATATCTCAAGGGCTGAAATTTCTCGGTGTTAAATGCCATATTGTTGTCTTCTGACCACTTGTATAGTTTGTTTGTGTCCCTCTGCAAGGCCTCTACTTCGTTTGCATCGCTAATTTTTCTGCTGATCTTTGTATCGTCCGCAAATGAGGTTACTCTACTGTTGCTGTTTACTCCACTGTCTATGTGTGTTAGCATGATAATGAACATGAGTGGGGCGTACTTCTGATTCTGATGATGATACACCTTGAATTCTGACCAGCTGTAGTCGATTTCTGACGAAGTTGTAGATTCATTTTCCCACTTTGCCTGTTATTCCCATATATTTCATTTTATGTGTTATTATACCATGATCGCATTTGTCGAAAGCTTTAGCAAAATCCGTGTATATGACATCATAGTTTTCATTGCCTTCAAGTGCATCTAGGACATTGTTATAATGCTCTATAAGTTGTGATAGGCATGATCTTCCTGATCAGAATATAGCTTTCCTCACCAGCTATCTGCAAAGCAGACAGGATCCAGTTTTGGGACATGGATCCTGTCTGCTTTGCAGATAGCTGGTGAGGGAAGCTATATTTATGGGACCTCTTTGCGAGAGACCCGTTGCCCACGTCGGGCTTGCATCATGAAAAAGAAAAACTATGGTATTTGTCATTTACCATTACTTATTCGGACTATAGTGGATTTAATTATCCCAGAAGAGTTCCTTGTTCCATGCACGGTCTGTGTGTATCATAAAAAACTCAGGGAACCATTCTGAGTTCATTCCCATATATATATATACTATATATATATAATATATATATATATATATACACACACACACACCACATATATATACAATATATATATACACACACACACACACCACACACACACACACACACATATATATATAGATATATATATATATATATATATACACACACACACACACACATATATAATATATATATATATATATATATATATATATATATATATGTATATATATATAATATATATCTATATATATATATATATATATATAATATATATATATATATATATATATATACACCGTATATCTATATATATATGTGTGTGTGTGTGTATGTGTGTGTAAAAATGAACGATGAATAATTCTTATATTCATATATTCTTATATTCATTTTACATATACAGTCCAAACTCGCATAACGCTGACACAAATTCGGATAAATTTTTTATTTCGCTCTATTTTATTTTTGCTGAATAATTGATGAATTATTTCTTTTTAAATTACTTAATCATTTTTTAGATTTAGCTTAATAATGTAATCTTGTTAAATTCTGCAATGTTCATTTTTTTCATATATTCTCTTATCGTTGTAAAAGATGAAGTAATGGCTTGCTTAACACTTAATTTTAAATTTTAAGCATTTGAATTTTGCTCATATGCATGTTTAATTGTAATTCATAATAAAATGCATATTTCAATTTCCATTTTTAGTTAACTCGGCAGATCATAATAACATCAGATATGTAAATATGCGGTTTAAAATAAAAATATGGCTTCATCTTCAGATATCTTGCTTATCTGTCTAGACATTGCTACAGCTAAAATATTTACCTTATCTTTGAATATTTTGTAAAATAAATCAGCCTATTGAGAATGAAAAACAAAAACAGGTCAGCATCAAATAATAATGATGTCATTAAATTTTAAGTAAATATACGTGTAAAATTTCTTCAGTGTTCATTCTGATTTCTCTGATCTGACTTAGAGGCTAAGCATTACCTGTAACATTTTAGGAGTAAACTACAGTAAGTGAATATCTTTGTCTTCGCCTTCGAGCCCCTTTTTCTTCAGAGACCTTCGTCTTAAAATAGAGAAAAATAATTTCCCGATACGCTACAAAAATAAAATATATATATAAAATAAATATATATATAAAATAAATATATATATATATAAATATATATATAAATAAAATAAATATATATATATATATACACATTTTCAACTGCAAAGAACACGCAGTATAATTAACGTACAGAACGACGCTTGTTAGAAGAACATTCCGCGCAAGATGAGGAGGGAGAACGAACAAATGAAAAAATGAGGTAACCACCCGGGAATCGAACCCGGGATCTTCCGATTGCCGGTCAGATATGATAACCATTACATCATGGGCCTCACTCGGTGGTTGAAAATGTATATATGTGCGGCATGCGGGAGGTGCCCCCCTCGGGGCATTGGTTTCTGCGCGTATGTAGGAGAATTACGACTTCTGATCGAGTGAGGCCCATGGTGTAATGGTTATCATATCTGACCGGCAATCGGGAGATCCCGGGTTCGATTCCCGGGTGGTTCATTTTTGCATTTGTTCGTTCTCCCTCCTCATCTTGCGCGGAATGTTCTTCTAACAAGCGTGGTTCTTTGCGTTGATATATATATATATTATATATTCACACACAACACACACCACATATATATATATGTGTGTATGTGTGTGTGTGTGTGAATATATATATATATATATATTATATACCTCGTTAACCTCGTTGCTGTTCCATGCGTTGGTCTCTCTTCACACGAAGGTCAAGCTGGTGGCCCCGCCTCTTGGTCAGGCTTGGTGGAGGAGCGAGTTGCTTTCTTGCGCTCTCCACCATACATAGCCAGGTATACCCGGCTCATCTGGTACCGTCTTCAGCCAGGCATCTAGTCTTCTCTTGAAGACTTCAACTTTGACCCCTGTAACGTTTCTCAGGTCTTTTGGAAGCTGGTTAAAAAGTCTTGGCCTCCTGACAACCAAACTATTTTCCTTCAGTGATGAGGAGGTCCCTTGTCGGGCCTTTAATTTGGGAATACTAGATATTCTGCCTTTCCTATTTTCCAGTGTTGTTTGAATGGTAATTGGGTTTAGTTTGAGGTTTGGTACCAGTTATTCGATCATTTTCCATATGTAGATTATGGTGTACCTCTCTCTTCTTCTTTCCAGGGAGTAAAGATTTAGTTTACGTAGTATTTCCCAATAGTTGAGTTTTTTGCAGCCATCAATCTTGGCTGTGAAATGTGTCTGCGTTTCTTCTAGTTTATTAGTTTCTTCCTTTTTATACGGGGACGTCAAAACTGAGCAGTATTCAAATTTCGGTATAATCAGTGTTTTTAGCAGGGGAATCACTACTGTCCTGTCCCTTCTTTTGAACGTTCTTAGTACCTGTCCCGCGACTCTTTTTGCTTTATTTATCGCTATTTGATTTTGTTTCGAATTTCGCATCATCGGCCATTATTATCCACAGATCGGTCGCTTTCGTGCTTCTCTGAATTTCCTGTCTATCTGGAGCATAATATGCAGTCTGTTTAAGTTCTCTTTTCTATCATATCTCAAGAGCTGAAATTTCTCGGTATTAAATGTCATGTTGTTGTCTTCTGACCATTTGTATATTTTGTTCGTGTCCCTCTGCAAGGTCTCCACTTCATTTACATCGCTGATTTTTCTGCTGATCTTTGTATCGTTTGCAAAGGATCTTACTATACTGTTTCTATTTACTCCGCTGTCTATGTCTGTTTGCATGATAATGAACAGGAGTGGGGCCAGTACTGTCCCTTGTGCTACTGAGCTGCGTACTTCCGATTGTGATGATGATATACCATGAATTTTGACGACCTGTAGACGTTCTCTGAGGAAGTTGTAGATCCATTTTCCCACTTTGCCTGTTATTCCCATATATTTCATTTTATGTGCTATTATACCGTGATCACATTTGTCGAAAGCTTTAGCAAAATCTGTGTATATGACATCGTATTTGTTATTGCCTCCCAATGCATCTAGGATATTGTTGTAGTGCTCTGTTAGTTGTGATAGGCATGATCTTCCTGATTTGAATCCGTGTTGATTTTCGTTGATTCTTTCCAGTGTCTCAAAGAAATCACAAATTTTCTCTCTAACTATTCTTTCAAATACTTTGGTGAGGTGGGACGTCAATGACACTGGTCTTAGTTCTTTGCTTGAGCTCTGTCCCCTCCTTTATATACAGGGACAATGTTTGCTCTTTTCAAGATGCTCTGTATTTCCCCTGTGTCTAGGGATCTTTTGCATATCCAGTATAAAGGTGTAGTTATTTAATTTTTATAGTTTTTAATCAATAATATGTTCCAATTGTTCGAACCTGCAGCTGAATGTAAGCTTAGTTTCATTTGTCCTATAGCTCTCGCTACATCTTCTTGGGTAAAATCAAAGTCTGTTATACACTCTCCTTGCAATTTCTCTTCAAAAAATGCATCTATGTCAGATATCGCTTCGTCACTTTTTGCGGTACTAAAAACTGATTTATACTGGGCTCTCAATGTTTCAGATATTTCTTTTAGATCATCGGTTAGTTCATTATTTCTCTTCCTTAAGGGCCCAATAGCGGCGCGCGTTTTTGTTTTCCTTTTCGCATAGCTATAAAAGTATTTTGGATTTTCCTTTATTGCTTCTACCGCCTTTTCCTCTTCCCTCTCTGTATGGTCCTTAATCAGGGCTTGTATTTCCCTATCAATACCCTCCAGTTTTTCTTGTATTACTTTCTTGGCATTATCTCCGCAGTTGGCTAACTTCGCCTCCACTCTCTTTCTTTGGCGGAATATTCTTCTCTTTTGCCTCTCTAGCCAGCTCCTCTTTCCTTTTGGCTGTGATTTCGGAGCATATTTTTCTAACATTCTCAGCGTTTTTTCTTCCAAGGTTGTTAGCATTTCTTCAGTTGTTTTATTCTCTAAGACTGTTCTCCACTCTCTCTCTCTCTCTCTCTCTCTCTCTCTCTCTCTCTCCTCTATATATATATATATATATATATATATATATTATATATATATATTTTGGAATACAACCATTGGCGCTTAGAAACCTTGTAACTCCTTGTAACTCTCTCTCTCCTCTCTCTCTCTCTCTCTCTATATATATATATATATATATATATATATATATATATATATTTGGAATACAACCATTGGCGCTTAGAAACCTAACCATTCAGTCACCCCACCCATTGTAAGTCAACTGTAAGTGATCCAAAAGCCGTTCAGAATAGCTAGGGAGAGATTCAATATGGGTCAAGACATGCCAGCGTTCGGTTCACTCCGTCTCTCCTCTCAATAAAGAATTGTGTCTTATTGCCCTTCAAATACATGCACACAAACACAGAAACATACATACATGTTAGGTTAGGTTTTCTCTCTCTCTTCTTCTTCCTCTCTCTCTCTTCCTTTGAGGGGATAGTCTTCCTTTCTTTAGTTCTTCCTATCACTCTTTGGGCCTTGGCTTTGGGGAACTATCCCCCATTCCTCTTTGTGCCTTGGCATTGGGGAACTATCCCGCCCCACCATTTAGGCCTTGGTCTTGGGGGACCAACCCCACAACCCTTTACCCCAACTCTGCATTTTTTAATATGAACTTTAGCGGCCACACGGCATTTTTTTTATATGAACTTTAGCGGTCACTCGGCATTTTTGCAGCTAAACTACTAATGGTTATAAATACTGTAGTCAGAAGGAAGTAAGGGTGTACAAAGCAAAGCAAAACAGCAGAAAAATATTTTAAATTATTCACTTGAATAGGAAGAAATAAAATGAATGCAGTTATTTTTAAAGGAAATTATTTTGGAATATTAATTTTTTTGTGAAGAACATATTTAGTTTAATATTTTAATGTGAGTTTTTATAATTTCTACATGCACATGTTAAGTAATCTGTAACAAAAATATCATTGCAAGTATCCTTATCAGAAATGAATCTAAAGCGAAAATAACCGTAATATATATATTTTTTTAAATTGTTAGTGTATTTGTTTGCAGTTAGTCCACGTTGAGCTTCCTAAATGATCCTTCCAGACCGAAAATGTCGCTAGTTGTCTTTGGTTTTCCAGGTCTCTTCGATTCATCAACTTTATACTTTTCGTCTTCCAAAAGCCAATCTCGTCTTGAATTTACTTTTTCAATCCAGAAATCTAGAAAAATAAATACTGTGAATTTCAATTCTGCCCACTTTTGTTACACACCTTTGATCTCTACAGTAGCACGCTTGTACAGTAGCTCGTGTAGCTAGAAACACATAAATGTGGTATATAGCTCATTCTACTAACTAGGAACTCACAAATATGGTATAGAGCTCATTCAACAAACTAGGAACACACAAATGTGGTATATAGCTCATTCTACAAACTAGGAACACACGAATGTGGTGTATATACAGTAACTCATTCGGATGCACAAATGAAGATTACTTCATTTCACCTGATAATAACATTGAATAATGTAAAGAATTTTTGCCCTATTTTTATTTCGACTCCTCCAAACGAGCTTTTACGGAGGAAAACACTTTTAAGCAGAAGTTTTTAAGAAGAAAAGAGAAGCAAGCGGGTAAAAATGTGAAGATAAAAACGATAACGTTCAAAAGCCGTTTCTTCATAAACTTTAATTACTTATTTCCCTTTAGTCTTTTGTTCACCCATAACCCTTTATGGACTACTGCTACGAAATTTAAAGTTTCAGACACATCCATCCATGACCCAACAAAAAATTCTGTCCATAAATGGTAAGAAGAGGAGCCGTGTTTCTATGGAAACGCCAAAACTTTTAATGAATATTTCGTATCCTTTCACAGGGGCTTAATTTCTTAATTTATAACCAACGAATGGTGGTTATAAAGAAAAAAATACAATATCACTAAGATAAATGGACTAAAAAAAAATTAAGTATTAAAAAAATATAATGATACTGTAGTTATCATTAACGGACTTACTCGTGATTTCTTCAACGGATCCATTTGTTCCCCCATATTCTTTTGGTAAAACATCCTTAGAGATGTATTCGTGAAGGCTTTCGAGGTTACTGCCGTGGAAATGCACCTTAAAGGGGATAATAAGACTTATTTCGAGAACTAAAACCATAATAAGAAATGATTTTATTGGAAGCACAATTTTCGACCTTTACTGAGGTCTTCAGCGGGTATGAAGACCTTAGTATTAGTGATGGGACGATACCAAAATTTTTAACGATTCCGATTCCGATTCCGATACCACTAAAAAGTCTCGATTCCGATACGATTCTCGATCCCGATTCCGATTCTCAATATTTTTAAATATAATTCTATACTTGTTTTTCTGGAAATTGTCATATTTTACTCTGGTAAGATTAACTATTTACATTATGAGTATGGTAATATAAATTATAAATTATAATAGATTGGTTTAAAAATAAAAATCAACTGTAATTTGTAACAATTCATTTTAATCTTCTTGATTACACATCATGGATATACATGTTTTAATGTATAGCTACAATACAATAAAAATAAAATTTGTTATCCTCTTTCATTTAAATTTTAAAGTTTACATTGCAAAACTGGTTCAATTAAAAGTTAAAGAATCGTTTTAAGAATCGGAAATCATGGAACAATTCTCTCGATTCCGATTCCGATTCCGATTCCTGAAAAATGCTCGATTCTTCCGATTCTCGATTCCGATTCCCATTAATCGTCCCATCACTACTTAGTATAAACCAATTTCTTGTGCTTCCAATAAACCCATTTCAAATAAATTCCTGAATTCATTTTCTCGTAATTGTGACTGTTCACCTAACAAGATTCAACTCATTTATTCACTCTGTCTAGAACTAAATTAAATAACTTCTTCATGAGTAAAAATGCTTTAAATTCAATTTGCCTCGTTTAAAGTATCAAGAGAAATGAGTTTGAAGGGATGGAACAGTCTTATAAGTTATAACTGTAATTGAAGGAGCTGCATTCTATTTGAAGTATAACATGAGCAAATATTTCACTTCTACTTACTCTTTTTATTATCTTTTCTTTCATAAACACTTTGAACGTGTTGAAAATGGTTTCGAAAGAGGGAGGTGTATTTATGTAATGAATTCCTTTTGGGCGCAAGGATAACCTTCCTAGAAAGAAAAATACATAGTTTATAGAATAACAATAATTATAACGAAAATGTTCACGAACATAGTTGATCTTCAACTTAATGAACTCAACAGTCTACGCTACTTTATATAAGAACATATCACTTGCTATACTTCACACTAAACGAATAAGAATAATTTTTCTCTGGGATGAAATTGCTATGAATATTCAAACATTCTGTGTGTGAATTAAACGTGAAATATGTCCGAAATATGCCCATGAAATCGGTGAGATGATGAAAACTAAAATATTTAAGAATTATCCACATTCATAAATGCTTAACAGGGAATTATCGTACATCTTTAATTGCATTAATGACCAAAATATTGAAAAAGGAAAGTTTATCGAAGTATAAACAGAAAAAGCCTAAAAATTTCACGTGCAAGAATTTCTATTTCATTTATCTTCAAAATCCAGACTCATTCAAATCATAATTTGAATGTAACTTGTTTTTAATAAAAATATGAACCTAAGCTACAATGATAAGAAGTTAAGAAGGATAATGTGATAAATATATGAGGAAGATATGAAATACCCTTGAATAAGATCATACACCATTACAAATGAACTTGAGGCGTGCTGTTCCTTGATCAAATACTAATACTGTATAGTCATGTTATTAGTAGTGTAATGCTTCTCAGAAGTACGATACTATTTTCGGTGCTCTTCCAATATGTGCTCTACCGCGAAACTGTGATCTACCATATTCCAACTAATATTCCATATTCCAGGCTAACTAACGAAAATATCACGACTTAACCTAACCAATCGTCAAGGGCGTATAGTTGACCTAACGATTGGTTAGGTTAAGTCATGATATTTTCGTTAGTTAGCCTTATAAGGCTAGTTTCACGGTAGAGCACGTATTGGAATATGGTAGATCACAGTTTCGCGGTAGAGCACATATTGGAAGAGCACCCTATTTTCTAATAGAGTTCTTTTATACAAGCAGTAAATAAATTTAGAAAAAAACCTTCAGTAATAAACTAATAGATACAAAATACTGCATATTCAGACTACACCTTTTTACCACTCCTTCCTCCTTGTCCAGATACATAAACTAGCCCGAAAAAATGTATCCATTATTCTAATCATTTGCATTAAAAGTGGGTACAATTTTTGGGACCACTCTGACCGTGAATTATTTTAAATACCCTTAAACCATCATAAACAAATAAATAAAAATGGAGCAAAATATACAGTCAAACTAATGAAACTGATGACAGCCAATTTGGAAAAAAGTTCGCATAAAAATATGAATTTTTTAAAAACGAACATAAAAAATTTCTAATTGACAATATTCTGTTTTATCCTTAAAGATTTTATTTGTTTTTGGAAACATGAATAAAATTTTAACAAGACCTAATGATCTCTGATTAGTAACTTTTTGTACTTCTAATAAATTTCATGTTTCTAGGCGAACATTTTCCCGAAACTGTACCTGCAAAGTAGATATATGTTATAACTTATACCTGTATCAGAGTTATAAAGCGCCAAGTCGACATTTTTTCCAAAAATAAAATTCGTACTGAAACTCATCAGGAGGCCCTCCTGCAGCTTCCGAGAGGTCAGTCTGTGACTTGGCGCTGACAGGACGCGTTTAAGGTGAAAATTGAATTTGTTTTGGTAATAAACAGTTCCAGTTTTCTTTTACAGCTTGAAAAAAGCCTCAACTTTTGCCGCTTTTTAACTTTGATATTTGCACAGAATTCCTTAAAATTAGCGATATATTTTACTTTAAGCTGTTTTTAAGGTTTCTTCAAACGAGAAATTATTATTAAATGAAATGAATGAAATGAAAATGAAAATTAAAAGGTTTATTGGCAGACTATAGTCCATATGACAAATATTATTAAGACAATGACAGTTCACATACTAAAGACAGAAATATATACAGATGATTAGAAATAATACAGTAATGTTGAGGTTAAGTGAAGCTACAGACAGACATTTTCGTACCAAGAATTTCATAGCTAAGAGGATAAACGGCAGGACTCATGGATAATTTGGATAATCGGGTTGGTTGATTTTTTAATTTGTCGCATCAGACTGTATTGAGCACGTCATGTTACCTCCAGGAAACTCGGGACATTGCGGGTAGCAAACATTTGCGAAGCTGAGCATCTCGGGGATAATTTATGTAAGAGTCTAAAAGACCTGTTGTACATCAAATTTAGGGTTCTGCCAGAACCTTTTTTATAGTTCACCAGAGTTGCTGTCCGTAAATATTACTGCAGAAAGTACGAAAGAGAGTGTCTTTAGCTTCACTTGTACAGAACCGAAAGTTCGAGATTGTTTTCTTATATCCGAGTCATCACTCAATGAGCTGGTAACAGTTTGACCCAAATACTTAAACTCTTGTACTCCCTCAATTACTTCATCTTTCATTTTAAACCTAATATCAGCTGGCTGCTTTCAGCTTTTAGGATGAAATTGCATAACCTTAGTTTTTGTAACATTAAAAAGAATATCATGTTTCTGCGAATACACTTCGCAGACTTTTAGTAGCTGATCCAGACCTTTAATAAAGGGACTTATTAACACCATATCATCGGCATAAACCAAGTTATTTATCCTTGTGTTATCTATACAACATCCCACTGTTGCCTCATTAAGTGAAGCAATTAATCCGTCAATATACACATTAAAGAGCATAGGAGAGAGCAAGGAGCCTTGTCTCACCCCACAAGAGGAGCCAAAAGATTGGTGGGAATACCAAAATTTCAATAAATTTAATATGTACATGGGAACCTTTCTGTGTTCTATTTTTTAAAATAAAATATTGTGGTTCACTCTATCATATGCCTTACTTATATCTAAGAAACAGCTATAAATAGTTGAATTACTATCAATGTATTTAGATATTGTTTCTTTAAGTACATAGATACACAGGTGAGTTGAGTGGAACCTTTTAAAACCAAACTGATTAGATGTCCATAGGTAATCATTTAATCAGAGTAACAAGAGTTTTTCTAGTAGCTTCGAGAAGCAGGAAGCGACAGCAATAGGCCTGTAATTATTGCTGGACAGAATGTCTCCATACTTATTTTTGACCAGGGGCAAGATATAATGTATACCCTCATGAACTCTGCAGGGATATAGCTATGAGCAAGCATGGCTGATAGAAGCAATGATATATGCAGACATACTACGTCATTGGCATATTTTAAGTGCTCATTCGATAGGTCATCTACCCCTGACGCAGAACAGTCTTTAGCTCTTTAATTAACCTCTTTACTTCAGGAAGTGATATCAAGTATTTTCCCTTGTCCCTCCCACAGTCGTTTCGCTGCAATCTATCTTAAGATTATTCCTACTCACACTGTTAAAAATGTTAAAGTAGTGGTTTTTCCACAGCTTTGCAATTTCATCCTCCCCCGACACCCCATCGATTGTCGGAGGGAGGACACTTTTGACACCCGTTTGATTCTTAACAAATTTCTAAAATTTGTTATTATCGTTATTTATACGAGCTTCACAGACTTTTGATTTGATGTTCGAATAGACTCTTCTTCCTGTTTACATCACCTAATGGCCGCCTTATACTGACCCCTACTTCTCACATATTCATGTATACTGGTCCTAATCTTGGTCTACCATGAAAGCACCACAAATCGTAAGCGTCTTTCGATTCCCTCTCCAGGGGGGCAATAAAATCATTCCATCCAGGAATAATTTTCGTACGATAGTTGTAAGATTTAATCAGGGGCCTTCCTGCTTCTCTTAACATTGATACTATCTTACTGTAATATCTATCTATGCAAAATTTCTAAATTATTAAAGAGGTGACCTGGTCTGTCTTTGTATTCTATTCTCTGTTGCATATTAACATTAGACCAATCGACGCGATTATTCTTACCTATTGAGTTCTTTTTATGTCGTGTTGCGCATAAATTGGTAAAATTAATTAATAGTTCTAATGGTCTATGATCAGAAAGAAGGAAATCATGCAGAATATGAACTCTAACTATTCGGTCCTTTAGATCATTACTAGCGAGACAATGATCACTCCACCTGGTGGTACCACTCATATCATTAACGTATGTAAAATTACCACTGGTTGCCCTTAATACATCTTCTTCACTTATACTTAATTTGGCCGACTCGCACACGTTACCCAACTCTACAAATAATTCCGAGTTTACATGCGCGTTAAAGTCCCCCATTATTATAGAGTGAGAATATTTGTGGTTATCTGTTAATGACTTAATTTTATACAGCAAATCAATGTATTCATCTAGATTACTGCCGTTGTTGTATGGTAAATTGCAGTTTACAATTAATATGCAATCATTGTTCACTTGTAATTATTAAAATAATATTACACTATCTTTACCCATCTAAAATTAAAATTCAAACCTAACACTATTCATACCAATTAAAATAAGTAGGAAAACTATAAAAAAGAACGATCAAATTATCATAGTTACTGATATTACTATTGAATACACACACACACACATATAGTTAGTTAGTTACTTATTAAACACATAAATACGTGTTTATTTCATAGATAATAATAGAGAAGTATTAAAAGACGAAATCCTTTAAAAGAAATCCTCATTCCTCAGGAATACCTCGATTTTTACCTGTTTCTGTGCCAATGATTCACTGGGCAACACGTATTTTATTGAATGATATCTGACACTTGATTCTAGGTAATTTGGGTGCGCTGAATACGAATTTCAACTCGGTTTGGCTCTATCAGGTCCTGATTCTTGTCGACAGCCTATGTGCCATTTTCCAGATTTTTCAAATTAGGACTAAGAAATTAAGTCATGTGTTAAATTTTTTTTTCAAGTTTCATGAATACAAGCAGTTCAAACTACAGTAAAATTACATTATAATGATAGAAATGACTTAAAATAAAAAAACAAACAGATATGAAGCTTTCACTGTGGCAAAAATTTTCTTTTGTAAGACTTTCTAGCGTATTTGCTTGTTGATGGCAGGTCTCTTTTCAAGCACCAGCAGTAATCAGCCATCATGTGGGAATCCCAGCGGCCTTGGTACCGTTCCTCCATAATTTTTATCTTGGTGGAATCTCTCCCCTTGTTCGTCACTTACATCACCTAAATTACTTGGAAATTGGTCAAGATGGCTATTCAAAAAATGCATTTTTATGCTCATATTGCAACCTAACTCTTTGTAGTCCCTTAAAATTTTTTTTACGATTTCTTCGTAGTTATCTGCCCTATAATTGCCTAAAAAGTTTTCTATCAAGTCCACGAATGAGAACCAGCCATTTTTTTCGCGTTCATTCATGACATTAGGAAAATTGCTGTCTTTAATCATTGTTCTTATTTGTGGACCGTCGAAAATTCCCGCCTTGATTTTTTCATAACTTAAACTTGGAAATTTTGAAGTTTGTATTTGAAACACTCGCCGTTCGTATCTAAAGCTTTTACATATTGTTTAATGAGGCCTAGTTTTATATGCAGAGGAGGAAATATGATTTTATCTCTGCTCACTAAAGGTGGATTAATTACGTTTTTTTCTCCGACAGTAAGTGATGTTCGTGCTGGCCAGATTTGTTTGAAATAATGTTCTTCCTTGGCTCTGCTGTCCCATAAGCAAAGGAAGCAGGGATATTTAGTATACCCTCCTTGTTGTCCTAGCAGAAAATTAACCATTTTTAAGTCAACACATATGATCCACTCGTGCTCCCTATATTTGATAAGATTTAAAACCTTTTCTATATGTTCATACTTTTCTTTTAATTTTGTTGAGTGCCCAATCGGTATCGAGCCGTATAGATTGCCATTATGCAACAACACACACTTAAGACTTCTTTTCGAACTGTCTAAAAACAAGCGCCAATCATTTGCATCGTAAGACTCAACCCCCATCTTCTTTAACAAACCAACTATGTCGCAGCAATATACTAAACTATCCTCTGTTCTAAAATATTTAACAAGTTCTTCTCTTTTTCTGTAAAATGAAATGTATGTGTTTGAAGTAAGCAAGTTTTTCTCTAAGTCTTGAAGCTAAAATTTCCGCAGCCTTTTTTGGCAAATTTAGATCCCTTACAAGATCATTCAACTCGGCCTGGTTAAACTTTTGCGGATCGTTTTGACTTTCAAATACGCTGGGGTCAAAATCGGTGTCTGACTCCTCAAAGTGCATAACAATATTTTCAGGAACATCTTCAACTAATTCTTGAGTTGGCAGACCCTTAAATTTTGGAATGGGGATCTCATTTGAATGTAGCACAGGTCGTATCGCGGTGTCGAAATTTGGGTACTCGATACAATGTTTATTTTTCTTAGTGAAGCCCGAAGTCTTGACAAAGCAAAGGTAGCAATCGGTCTCGTGGTTAGTAGGCTCTCGCCACACCTGATATGGAAAAAAAATTGTAAAGCGTTAACAAAAGCGACGAGACACTTGTTTTTATGAATTTTATCAAAAGTTATCACCCAAACATTTAACATTTCTATGTGTTTCAACCTTATGCAATATTTGAGATCTTATAAACATTTTCTGTAAATTTTTGTTTATGTACCTAAGTTACAATTACATTTAGGTAAGTTACAGTATACTAGTGATTAAATTACGTAGTTTTATGAAATCATAAACTTACCATCGGAACTACAAAAGGTATTTTTGAATCCGAACCCTTCGTCCAATGTCGCAGTCTTTCAATGCATATAGTGCAGACTTTATGTGGAGCCCACGATTTATCTTGGTCCCCCAGTTTTATGCCAAAATAAGCTAAGTAAGCTCTTTTTACGAAGTCAGTTATATTTGCTCGTTGATGTGGAAGTGTAAAATTTCCACATATATAACAGAAGGAATCAGGGTTGTTTTTGCATTTGAACTTTCTAGTGCTTGATGACATATTGCTTGATTGTTCTGCCAATTTGTAAAGGTATTTAAAGCCCTTAATTCATATAAATTTAAGAAAATCTGAAATATAAACACAAAAATTAGTTTAAATAGGTACTTATTATGAAATAGGTACTTACAATCTATGAAATTAAACTAGAAACACGGATGAGTAGGTACAATATAAATTACGTCTAATTAAATCAACTATATTAAATCACGATGACAAAATTACTCACTAAATCATATGCCAATTCAAAATTATGTTAATGCCCAAACTTAATTAACTAACTCAACTGACTGACTGACTGACTGACTGATTGAATTGACTGATTAACTCTGGAAACGAGTCGCTTTTATATATTTTAGTTGTCCCTCTAGAATACTCTACAGAGAACAGGAACGCTCGAGAAAATTTTAGAATTCTATGATATTTTTAGCTTAATTTACTAATATTAAAATGGTTAAAAATGACAAAATTAAAAATATTTTTAGGGTGTTACATATAAAAATATACATAATACAACAATACCATAACAATAGGTACAAATACCTAGATAAAAACCTAGTTGCATAATGTGTAACTGCAAATAGACTTAGCGAGTATTGAGAAAAAAACCTTTTTATGAATACGACGAAAGAGGAGGGGTGTTGAGCAAAATCAGGACCTGATAGAGCAAAACCGAGTAAAAATTCGTGCTCAGCGCACCCAAATTACCTAGAACTAACTGTCAAATCTAATTCAATAGACAAAAAGTTGAAATTTGTTCCCCAGTGTTATGTACATTTTTACTATTTAGTCAGGAAGAGCCCGTTAACTTTTTCATTGACTCTAAAATCATTTTATCGCCTTTAGTCACAGTGAATATAATAATAATAATAATAATAATAATAATAATAATATACAGTACATCACAATAATATAAATCGTACGAAAATGCAACTTTTCTATAAATGTTTTTATATGTTTAATATAGGTTTAGTTCAGTTGTGGGAAAAGGAACCCAAAATGCGTGTAAAGTAATTATGGAAAAATTATACAGTATATGCCTGTCGTACACTTTACATTACAGTTTACAACAAAGCCTAATTCAAACCCAGGCTTATACATGCCTACAATATGGTATCGTATATGGTACTTTTATTTCATAATTAAACACAAATTATTAATTTATTGTATTAAATAACTACAAAATTGCCTCGCGATTGGCGACAAAGCCTATTGGGAATTGAAAAAATTGCCATACGTAGAACCCAATATGTAGGCATTGGACCTACATAACAAGAAGAAAAATTTATTTTTTCGTATCAAAATTTTCCATCGCTAATTGATGAAAATTACTTCAAGAGAAGAAATAATGAAAATACAAAAATTAGACGTGGGAGACTGCAAAGTAAGCAAATTTAAGAAAAAAAAAGATTTATATTACTTCAGCCAGAGCTGCCAAGTGACAAGCATTGCTGTAGGCAAGGAAAACATGTGTAATCTTCCTACAAGTTCTGAGTGAAAAACTAAGAAGATAAAACTAATAACACAAAAGGATAGGCCTATTCCTTCAGGTATTTAGGCATAGTGAATTGCCTGTATTAATTAAACTGAATAAACTCCTTGCGTAACCTTATCGCAACCCTATCGCCTACATCGAAAGAAAGGCGCGATAGGCAGCCGCGCGCCCTACAACCAGAAGCGAGGTCCAACGAAATAATAAGGTATGGTAGTTTCCTTTTTTACCATTAGGCAGCGCTAAATATCGAAGGCAAATAAATTCAAAATTAACCAAAAAAAACTCCTTGATGGTCTTTTGAAGACCTCCACAAACAATCTTTTTACGAAAGGAGGTAGGGTTTTTGCCGACAACTCATCACCAAAGTCTGGCGTTAATTTTCATCGGATGGCCAAGTTAATGGCAATCAACCAATAACCCTATATAGTTTTTTCATAGAAATTGATGAGTTACTAAAATATTTGGTTTTGAATGACAATAAATCTTTTACTTTTTTTATATGCAAGTAATATACCAGCAAAATGTCGAGTGCAATGCAATTGTATGCAATATGATCCATATTGATTGTTGTTACAATGCTGCAGAGCCAGAGCCTTGTAACACTGCAAAGGGGAAGAGGGTGTATGCAGGAAGTGGGGGGAGAGGGAGATGAGCAGGAAAGGGGCTGGATGTAACTAACCTAGGTGTTCAGGCCCACAGAGGTATATATATATATACACACAGTGTGTGTGTGTGTGTGGTGTGTGTGTGTGTGTATGCATGTTTGTATATATGTTTGAATGTATGTATGTTTGTATGTGTGTAATTTAGGGGTGGTCGAAGTTGGTACCAGAAAGCGAATAAACATCCAGTAGTTGTCGTTTCATCTATGAAATGTGAAAATCACAAAGAAATGCATTTTGATAAAAGATCGGAATGCGAATTTAGCTTTTAAGTTTTTAATTTTTTCTGTTGTCGCTTCATGCGTAAAATCTCGTATGCGGCATACGCGCAACCAAAACAAAGCAAACCCAAAATTATTAACTTGTTTCTATAAGCATAAATATCAACGTTTTGCTTGTATTTTTATATAATTATTAATTATGCATCTTTATTAAAAAATAATGGTAAAATATTATATTTCCTGTGACCGTTCACGCTTATTTCTTACATATTGCTATTCGCATTAACACTTTTCATTATGTTTCAGATTTTCCGGTGTAAATAATGCCGAAAGCGAAAACAAGACACCTGACCCGAAAGAAAAGTGAAGAAAGGTATGGAGGTGGTCCTTGTGAATTATTAATGACCGAACCAAGCACTTACAGGCAGCTGATTCAATAATATTATGACCTTAATCATGCTAACCCTGGCGCAGATTTTTGCGCCTTAGTGCAGCAAGTTAGCAAGGATTTAAAATCCATTTGGTCTTCAGGGAATCCAAGGCTGCCTTTGATTAATGACAAATCCATTGACAGAAAGATTAAAGACCTACTCACTCTTGTGAAAGACATTAATCGCAAGCATGCTTAGTCAAGTGTGACGCGAAATCTGGATGCTAACTTGGACAAACTTTTTGATATTTCTGCCTGTTCCTGTTCTTTGGATATTTTGCCTTGCAGTGATTCAAGAGTATAATGTAAGAAGGACAAGTGTACACAAGAACACATCATCTGTGTTTGCCCTCGAAATGCGAAGGTGCCACTTCAAGAAGGAGCATACCTTCGTGATCAGCGATCCAAAACAGGTCCTAAGGGTGCATACCAGCTGTCTTCAGTGGACACAGCTGCTGTCAAAAGAGACAGGAAGGCCAAACAAGGACAGCAACATGTACTACCTCAGGAGGAAGTTGAGCTAGTAGGATCTTTCATAGAGCCTACAGAGTTGCCTGGACTTACAAGCAGTTCATCTGGTGGCGAGGTTAGTTTCCTTTTATTTATATTAATTACATATAATTATAAATAAATAAATAAATTAAATAAATAAATAAAGAAACAAAAATAAATAAATTAAATAAATAAATAAATAAATAAATAAAAATAAATAAATTAAATAAATAAATAAATAAATAAATAAACAGAAAACGCATTAATATTTTCCATTTATTTTCAGGAAGGAGAAGATGAATGGCAGCCTAGGAAGAGGCCTTCAGGAGACTACAGCCTTTTAAAGTTTCCCAGATATGCTGTGGAACTTGTCAGAGGTGAATGTTCATCAAATCTGGGCGCAGCTCTTGGGAATGCCTTGCTCCATGACACAAACACCTACTGAGACCTGAAGTTGACATCAATCACATCATGATTGACAAGTGCAAATTAGACAGGGCCAAAGCCCAAATTAGGGTAGTTAGTGAGGGTGTGGAATCAGAGAAAAAGACACAGCTCATTTGTGTTGGTGTGGATGGGAAGGTTGACGAGAATACTATGACTTACAAAGAAATAGAGACACCTGAAGGGGAAACTGTTCTCAGAAAGTGTGTTGACGCAGAACATCACCTCACCTTCACCTATGAAGATGGAAAATCTCCTGGCGCCTACTTGACCCACAGAACAATTCCTGTTATAGGCGCCACTGGTGAGGTCCTTGCTCAGGAGACAGTCAGTGTTCTTGAAGAATATAATAGCCTTGAAAGTATCCGAGCATTCTTCTTGATAATACCGCAACCAACACTGGCTGGAAGAGTGGTTTAGTGGTAAAACTTGAAGAAACTCTGGGGAGGAAACTGCACACTATTGGTTGCGCACTGCATCAGAATGAACTCCCACTAAAAGCTCTTTTCAAAAAAATGGATGGAGTGACAACTGGCCCAAGAAGTTTCAGCGGGCCCCTTGGGCAAAGGTGTGCAGAAGATATCCAGGATGAACCTCAGGTACAGTTTGAAGCTGTGGAAACTCCAATCATTGAAGGGTACATTCCAGAGGAAGTACTGAAAGACCTCAGTCATGATCAAAGGCTTCTGTATGAGTATTGCAGAGTGATCGGATCAGGAAGAGTAGATGACAGATGGGCTGCTTGGAAGATTGGTCCACTTAACCATGCAAGATGGTTAACTCTTGCCATACGACTTCTTTGTTTGTACACAAGAGACAACAGACCAAACCTGAATTTGAAAAAGTTGGTCCATTACATTGTTCGAGTTTATGCTCCTGTATGGTTTGAGATAAAGGCATCCTCTAAGCTGCATGATTCTCCTCGCATCCTCTTCTCTGCTATCAGCCGACTGAGGCTGATTCCATTTGATGATGTGAAACGCATTGTAAAGCAGAACATCCAGGGTAATGTTTCTGCCTCCGACCTGAGAACATCCTCTATGTCATGGTGAAAGATGATGGAGACAGAATCAGGAATCTTGGGGCTTCAGACTATACTCACTCTCAGACACAGGTAAATTTTGCGCTTTTTGTAATTTTTTTTTTTTTTTGCCAAAACTGAGTTATTCTCCAAAAAATATGGAAAAACTATAATTGTCACTTTAAGTGGGCAATTTCTTTGTATTATTGAAACAGCAATATTTGAGTACTATTTTTCATTTATATTTATATTTTTATTTTTATTTATATTTTCATTTTCCATTTATAGAATGGAGAGCAACCAGGAAGCAGGGAAGAAAATTCCCCAGGTGAATTAGAATGCAAATCACTGGCATGAGCTCATCGACCTCACTGACCCTGATGTCATGGAACCACCTACCACACAGCACCTATCTCATGAAGAAATCCAGTCATTCATGGACACTAACAATAAGCCAGACATTCCAGACTTGCCTTCTCACTCTCAGAGTGTTGAGAGGAGTGTGAAATTAGTGACAGAGGCTTCCCATACCATACGGGTTCGAAACTCGTCACATATGTATCCTTACTAAAGTACTGAGCAGGAAGATGCGTCCTGCATTTATGTCAAAAGGACATTATTCTCAATCTTATGATGATTTATATGAATAGTTTTTCTTTTTACATGAGAACATGTGATTTTTTTAGATTTATCACCTTTTGAAAGTATTTTTTCAAGTTTTCTAGCCAAAATATGTGAATAAATTAGCAAAAATGCATGTTTTTCAACGAAATTTTATCATTTTACACTTGAAACACATGATATACATTAGGCATTGTCTCCTCTCGGAATGGAAAATGATATTAAGTTGCTACATCTATAATTAGTTAACATTATGTCTCCAAAAATGAAGAGTTTACCTATCGCTTATGACGAAAATTGGGTAAAAAACCATAACAAACTTTAATTGCAAATCCGCAAGCAGGCCCTTATCAGTTTGCTCTAAAAAATTTTTGGGTTCATTTCTCAACCAAACCTAACTACTGGGCACTTATTCACCTTACGATTTCAAAACATGTGGAAAATCGACCCGCCCTAGCACTGTGTATAGGGAAAAAAAAGCAAAAGTTCTTTATTGAGGCATAACTGGACATCCATCCGCTGCAGCTTCTTGACGCATAATGCCGGCTTCCCTGACTTCCCTCACTGGCTTCGGAAGCCGTTGGAAGTCTGTCATGTAGTCTGAGTGGCTGGGTCTCTAAGTCATATTTTATATATATATGTAAAAATAAACAATGAATAGTCCCTTCATTCATATAATTCTGATGTTCATTCGTATACTTCGTATATTTATATAAGCCTTATATTCTTATTCATATATTCATTTTTACATAAGGACCAAACTCGCATAATGCAAGTTTGGATGTCTTTAGTATTCAATGTGTGGTAAATTCTTTAACATAATAATAATAAAAAAAACTTTACACTCTATACGTCATTAGTTATATGTTGTTCAATTCATACATCCATGTCCTTTCTTGACCTTTATCTTTTATTAATTTTATTAATTATTCATTCAGCTACCTATTGTCAACCTATTGTGTGACTACCGATATGTGTACAATACTTCATGCATTCGTACATGTCAACTGATGACGTACATAGTTACCTTACATGTAAGTACGTTCACATATATACTTTTTATTTTTTTAATTATTTAACCTCTCGCAAGATACTCGTGGATGCTGATACGAATATTCAGATTCCGATGACGTTGCCAAAAAAGCGAGCCTCAGAACCCGAAATCCCTCTTGCGCCTGCTACAAATTTATAACACAAGGTTTATGTTGTATGTTATGTTATATTATGTTATGTTATATCATAAATGTCCGTGTACTTCCGTATCTTATTTCAGTATCAGATATGTCAATTAACAATTTGCTAGAATTGTAAGTAACTGTAATAATTTAATATGATATAATTAATGTACTTTAATGAAATTGTAATTAACGATAAGTGAATGTGAATTCATTGGTAATTATAATCATAGTTGTAGTAAACCAAAATTACACTGTACTTAATAATGTACTTAGGTTGTACTCAATGCACGACTCCGACGTGAAGTCGTCACCCAAAAATGTATAATCGGCAACTAATTATTTTTGATTCTTCAAGGGGGGAAGCTTAACCTTCAACTGCACTCCCCCAAAATTTAGACTTATTTATTTCTTGTATTGTAAATTCATTCAATCCTGTCTTAGCCCTTCAGCGAGGAGGTCGGAGCCTCCTCGTTTTAAATTCCGGTCTGAGCCATGGTCGAAAGAGGTCGAACCTCTCCCCCTGTAAAAGTCTGATCTAACTTAGAGGCTGAGCATTACCTGTACATTTTAGCAGTAAATTACAGTAAAAGAAAGTTTTTATCTTCTCCTTCGAGCCTTTCTCTCTTCAGAGAACTTAGTCTTAAAAAGAGAAAAATTTCCCAATACGTTATAAGAAGAATCGGGGAACCTTCAGAGAACTTAGTCGTAGAGAAAAATAATTTCCCGATACGTTATAAGAAGAAATCGGAGAGTAGTATAAGAGAAAACTACTGCGATTCCCTATACGGTATCAGCTACTCCAAAGTAACAAATCCGTTGCTGCCACCTAACCAGAACCCCCATCAACTTCGAACCGACCAAGGCCATAGACGGAGGGGTTAATATATATATATATATATATATATATATATATATATATACACTCATTCCTTTGAGTCTGAACACACACACTTACACCCACACACTCACCTAGACCCCCACACACAGTTTTTGTATTATGTATATTGTATATTTTTTTCGAGTCATTTGAAGGCAAGTTTCACGGCGAGTTGTTTTACATATTCACAGTGTAAAGGAAAAATAAAACATACATCTACACTCTGTTTATTTATATATATATATATAGATATATATATATATATATATGATGAATATAACCACGAAGGAAAGGAAACACAAAATGGTGCTCAAGCGCTTTCGTCTAATGACATCCTCAGGAACACTGAAGTACATAAAAAGGTTAAGCCTATATATGGTTACAGAAAGAAAAAAAGAAAAAATAAATAACATACATACACACACACACACACATATATATATATATATATATATATACATACATATCTCTATATACAAATACATACATACATACATACATACATATATATATACAATAAACAGAGAAGTAAAAATAAAAAATTAAAAATTAAAAATTAAAACCTTAAAGGATTACCAGTGAGGCGTACTTCAGTGTTCCTGAGGATGTCATTAGACGAAAGCGCTTGAGCACCATTTTTGTGTTTCCTTTCCTTCGTGGTTTTATTCATCATAAATATTTTTCACGTGTTACTTTCGTGAAATAATTTTCATATATTATATATATATATATATATATATATATATATATATATATATATATATATATATATATATATATATAATAAGGGTGATCCAGAGAAACGGGACCCAAAAGAAACCCCTGTAACTCTTAAAGTATAAGTCCTTTTATAAAATCATACGCATCATTCGAAAGAGGATAGTTACAAGTTTGTACAGGATTGTACAGGTTTTGACAATACAGACAAGATAAGATACAAAACAAAATAAAAGTGTTAGTTAAACTAACCCTTCAAGATGACTGCATGGACTGTGGAACAGCTGCGTTTCATAACTGAGCAATATTATGAGCATGGAAGAAGTGTAGTTTCAGCTCTTAGAAGGTGATTTTGACATCTGAAAATTTGTCTTGAAAGATCTTTGAGCTGAAACTACACTTCTTCCATGCTCATAATATTGCTCAGTTATGAAACGCAGCTGTTCCACAGTCCATGCAGTCATCTTGAAGGGTTAGTTTTAACTAACACTTTTATTTTGTTTTGTATCTTATCTTGTCTTGTATTGTCAAAACCTATACAATCCTGTACAAACTTGTAACTATCCTCTTTCGAATGATGCGTATGATTTTATAAAAGGACTTATACTTTAAGAGTTACAGGGGTTTCTTTTGGGTCCCATTTCTCTGGATCACCCTTTTTATATATACACGACGGTGAACCAAAAGTAGGTGGACAGTAGGTTGAATACGGTTTGTGTTATATTATATTATAACTATGGTGTTCATTATAACTATGGTGTTTGTGTTTTATTATATTAAATATTATAACTAAATTTATTTAAATTTTATTTTGTATTATAGTATACAAAAAATTAAATATGTATTCTCAAAATAAACGTTATCATTTACTGTCCACCTACATTTGATTCACCCTATATATATATATATATATATATATATATATATATATATATATATATATATATATATATATATCAGGCAAAAATAGGAGTAATAACAATAATACAGTCGACAAATACGCGTTAATATATGTATATACAACAGGTATAAAAAAGAAATAATACATACTCGGCTTATTTAATATATATATATAATTTAGGGTGATTCAAAAAATCAAAGTTTTTTTTTTAATTGTTCAACCTGTATTTTTGTTCCCTATGACAAAAAGTAGTGTATGCCAAATTTGGTGAATTTTAAATAAAATTTACTATGTGCTACCAGGCGTCAAAGTTCCCCCTTTTTCAATTTGTTTGTTTTTACAACTTATGATTTTATGTTTAATTGTTTATATTTCAGAATTTTTAATTAATGGTTTATATACTAGCTTGCTTTTAATTGTTGCTTGGAACTCGTAATTTTGATACCAATTAATCGATTATGGAAGCTAGGCCTAACTCACCATCACCCAGTTGCTCATTTGGGAGAAGTTCTACAAGAAAAGAAACTGAAGTATGGCTAATTGGGCAGCCCTCTGCAGTACAAAAACATCCGTATTACCATCAGAGAAGGAAATGATGGCCCTCTTCATGCACTACAGAAATATTAAAAAGCAAGACACTAGAGAATCATGCTGCTCTACTGCAGATGATGTGCTAGCAGTTTGGAAAAAAGCAGGAATACCAGCAAAACAAAGAATACATGTAGTAGATAAAATTCAAGGAATACTGAAGGAATGACAGCTGCTTAAGAAAAACAAAGCAAACAAATTGAAAAGATCACAAAATTTAAATAATAAAGAAGAAAAATGGAAAGATAAACTGGAAAACTTATTTGACATTGCTCATGAGAATTCTATGCAGCTTATAAAAATAGAAGATGATAAGAAATTCTTGAAAATGCAACGTGAGAAAGGACGTCATGGAAAAATGGGTACCATTGATAAGGCTGTTGCTAAAAAGAGCAAAGAGCAGCAGAAAAGCAACAACGTTATGAAAAGAGGAAAGCAGAAGAAGAGATCAAAAGAAAGAAGAGTGAAGAGGCTGTCATACTCACCAGTACATCATCAGAATCAGAATCAGAGGAGAGTAAAAGTGATGAATCTGGTTTCTGTGCTGCACAACCTTCAACATGGAAAAGTAAGGTTGGCAAACGTAGAAAATTGTTTGATGATAAATTATTAGGAAGTCTTGATGTTGCAAAATTGAGTGACAGAAATGCGTCTCTTTTTAATGCAAACAATCAGACATCGCTTGAATGGGACATCTGCGAACAAATAAAATGCATGTGTTTCAATACAACGGCAGCCAATACTGGCCCTAGAAATGGTGCAGCTATTCTTCTAGAACAAAAATTCGACAACGATTTATATATTCGACACCATATATTTGAAATTATGCTGGAAGCTGTTGTTTCAAAGTCTTTATCACCATCTTCTGGCCCAGATATAGTCCTTTTTAAGAAGTTCAGAGAAAAATGGTCAAGCATTAATAAGGAGGACTACGAGACAGCATTATCAGATCCAGATATCTATGAAAATATTCATGACATCAAAGATGACATAATTATATTTGCAACAAATCAACTAGATACATTCCAACCAAGAGACGATTACCTAGAACTATTGCAGTTAACAATTATTTTTTTGGGAGGTGAACCAAAAGGTGGAATCAAATTTAAACATCCAGCGGGACTTCATCGGGCTAGGTGGATGGCCAAAATTACATATTCATTACAAATTTTTATGTTCAAATCTCTAAAAGACATCTGTCTATTTGCTACTCGGTTATATGTAAAGGCATGGTTTACAGCTCCTGTGCCATCTTGCGCTCCTCGTCTTGCTCTGGAATTATTACAGAATCTTGTAGTCTAAACAAATAAATGACACAATTGCATTTGTTGCTATTAAAAAACTGTTAGGTCACCTCTGGTACCTATCAGAAGAACTGGTAGCCTTGGCCTTTTATGATGATGAAGTGCCTACTGAAACGAAAACAAAATTGTAAAGGCCTTGCAAAATACAACAGAAACTCTTCCTGCAAAACGGGCTTTTCTAGATCCTGCACTTATTCCAACGAAGAAATTAGAAGATTTTGTCATCAAATACTCAAAGATTCTTTACAATAACAGAATTTAGTTCAAAATTTTTACTCAAAGATGCTAAAGAATGGCATAATGATGAAGAGTATAACTCCGCTAAGAATCTATCAAACAGTGGAAAGTCGTGAATGATATAGCGGAAAGAGGAGTAAAATTAATGGATGAATATAATAAAATACTAACACATGACGAAGATCAAAAACAATTCTTGCTACAAGTAGTGAAAAACTACAGGGCTGTTTACCCTGATAGAAAGAAAGAAACATTGATGAAGTAAGGACAGCTAATGTCTCAAATATCATGCTAGTTTAATTATGCATGCTTGTGGTTATGGTAGGACCTACGGGGGAGCTTTCCACATTAAAAAAAGCAATGCGCCTTGTACTGTACCCCCTGGGTGGTGTGGAAAAATTTGACAATTTGAGTCGTTCTGTCAATTTTTAATTGCTGGTAGCAACCCCTAAAAATTAAAAATTTGCTAAAATATTTTAGGAGAGTTGGTTTTATGCTGAAATGAACCATTTAAAGGGTTGAACACATTAAAATATAAAAAAAAATTTTTACCCCATATTTGAATCACCCTAAATTTTATATATATATATATATATATATATATATATATATATATATATATATATATATATATATATATGCAGCAGGCATAAAATGGAATTAATAATAATAATAATATAAACTTTAAGCTCAATTCCCACCGTTCTCAAATAGGGTAGTGAATTCGCATACAGTTCCATCTATTATTACATATTCATTACTTTGTACAACACAGTGCACGCAATTTAACAACGTTTCACACTTAAAGCATGCGGGGGTGGCCTATATTCAGTATGAAGTCCTTCTAGATCGTTCAAGACTATTTTTGTCCCCACTTTACCATTAGTTGTAAAACTCTCTCGTCCTTTAAACCTTGCTAGAATACAATCAAAGGCGCGCATGAACATGGTATCGTTTACTGCATTATCATTAAATTTAAATTTATAAACAGCCCTTTCCAAGCGAGTGCTTAAGCTTTCCTCGCTGAGCTTTTCAACTGTAAACTCTTTACAACTCATACTGATGATTGAGGAAGTCTTCTAAATCGTCACAGCAGCTATCTTATATATGGAAATAATTCTTATGGGTGAACGGTGCAGGCGAGCTTGGGCTTGTAGTGTCCTATACCTTTGTTCCAGAGCTTATGATATTTCTCAGGGTCTGTAACTTCTAAATATGTTTTCAGTTCCAGAACATTCTCGCCTTGTTCGTCCCAACACTCGATGAAATCATCGAGCAGCACAGTGTATTCGTGTTCGAGAACAGTGTCAAAATAACGCATATCAGTTTACAGAAAGTGCCAATTTCAAATAATCTATCGGGAATGAAGCGGTTTCGTGTAGGTATAGGAGTATTGTTAACATTATTTCTTCACATCAACCGTATATCGACACAGGGTTGCCGAGTATCACGATTCATATGGAACGTGCAAATAATTGAGTATAAGGGGATATCGTTAATCTGCTCTCTTCTTGTGCCCACCTCTGCAGGTATTTTATAGTTCTCCACCGACCACTCTGAGGCGATTGTGGCGGACGGCGCACGGAATGATTCAGTTAGCGAGCCGTGCAGGGTAGAACATATGTTGCGTCTGTTGCTATGCGGCGATGAATGATTTTAGGTAAAGGTTCCAATATGAAGCTTCGACACGCTTTTGCCGTATAAATGAATGTTTAAAAGTGGATCCCATTATATTGGGTAAATGCTTAAAGAAATTTAATTTTCTATTTGCGTTGCAAGAAGCAATACAGGTTTCAAAGTTTCAAAGTTTTATCATACTTATTGTCGGGGATGCGTAACAAAGACGCTTTATCATGTTCAGGAATACCAGGATTCACCATATTTCTTTCAGGAGCAACAGTTATGTACATATAATACAGTACATTAAATGAAGAAAAAAACTTGTTGAAACTGAGGGGCACTATTTGAGATAAATGCGCGCGCATACTGTTCCACTTTGGGGGATAAACAATATTTGTCACTAAATTCTATTAAAAATTCGCATAAACCTTTCGCTATAATTTTACTAGGGACCTCGACGTGTTATACATGGATGTAGTGGTAGAAATATTTTAAACTGTCCATAACCACAATATTTGCGTTTAGTAGTTTAGTAACACATGTCTGTACTCGGTGAAGTGTAACATGACGTAATAGGTCTTGTCGTGCTATTCGTCAGTGAGTTTCACAATCCACAGTCTCTCTTCTCTTCAGCGAACGTTGACTCCTTCACTCCACATTCGACGTATTCTTTTATACATTTTAAGCTCACAACATATTTCATCACGCCTTTTGCATTGCAGAAGCTTGTAATGCTCTCATGAGAAAATCCATAAAGTATTTGAGCATCCTCTTCACCCCGTTACACTCGCTTTAGACTAGACTTGAATGTATCAAAACACGGCTGACTAGAAGTTCTTTCAGTGTTCACCACATCTGTAGACTGTGTCGAGTACCACTTCAGGAATGTAGATTAAGCAATATCAGCGGCAGCCATTGTTATTTATTCGGTAACGTGAGAAATCTTTAACTGGTAAAAGATACATCTGAACTCCAACTTCTGTTGCGGTCAACTAAACATAGCAGGGAGGAAGTGTGTCCTTCCAAAGGGAAAGTAGGCGGAGTCACGTGACGCGCACCATATACAATGGGTTGATCTTATACACACACACACACACACACACACACACACACACACATTCAACGGAAAAATGAAACGTTTAACTGGAATATAAATTTATTTCAACCACACGTATTAAAAAATAAATAAATAAACTGTAAAATGTTGCCAAGAAGTAAATAAACTTAAACTATATATTGCGGCGTTATATCGTATATAACGCTTATTCCCCCCCCCCCCCACGGTAGATAAAGGGTACAGTATCGTAGGTGCCAGGCACTTGGTACCGTTTTCTGTAGGTGTTACGACATACCTTCGTCCCCCTAAGTTCCTTCACACCACCCAACTTCTGTGCACGGAAGTTATGAGTTCCAACAACCTTCCAATTCCATTATCTTTTGAGCTTATTAGATCTTTGAGTGAATTAGAGTTGACGATCTGGCGGTTTGCATGGTTCAGAGTGATGCCTTTAGCCTTCACGATGTATTTGAACTCATCCCCAACCCTCACACGTATCCCGTAAGTTTTTGGCCCAGTGGAAGCGCAGTCTCCATACTCATCCTTGATCTCGACAGCCAACTCTCCGAGGAATTCGCCAATAGGAGGCATATACTGTATTCGGCTTCTTTCTCCGTGAATATCACGCTATCTGTATCTGCGTAGAGAACCCTCCGCCCTAGAGATTGCGTCAGACTCCAAAGTTTGATACGTGCGTAAGCTGTTGTGAAACTGGCTATAGGTATGTTTGTGACGCGTGACGTGTCCGTAGACATCTCTGTTCCGTTGTCCCTTACAGTATCGTGTAAGTGTTACCCACATTCGTGATTTCATGACTTCTTTATCGACAGCGTTGGCGTAGTCCCACACTTCGTTATAACTTTTTGCTAGATGGACGTCCTTTTCTGTATTCTGTGAAAATTTCCCCGAAAGAATATTTAAGCACAACTTTACACTAAAGCGCTTGCCAGGGTTTCGCGCAATCTCACTCAATTTAAGCTGTATACCTTCACGTTCATGGTAATGCTGGATGTAGGCCGTTTTTTCATTCTCGCTCTCAACCCCCGCGGGTATCCTGATGCTTCTACCTTATCCTTCAAAAAAGTATTTATATACGGTGTGAAAAGGTTGGGGAGCTTCTGAAACTTGCACACTTCATAAATCTTCAGTACTTTTTAGTGTTGAAGAATGGCTAGGGCTAGCTCAGGACTTGTATAAACGCCTTTGATCTTCCTCTGATTGATTGTATGATTACAGTCCCCATTGTTCTCCTCTGAACACTTCACGCACAGAGGGAACATGAGCTTATGGTCCGTGACAACAGGTAAGACAGGCAACCATAACTCGGTGGATGGAAGTACATCATCAAAGGAAAGTTTAAAATAGTTTTCGTTCAAATTCGTTCAGCGCCATTGTACGTTTGATAGCCCTTATTTCTTCGCGATACCGCTCGTCACCCTTGATCCGTGCATCATATTCATGTTCCCACATCACCTTGTGAGTGAACTGGGAATTTATAAGTTGGTCTCGGGTACGGGTGCATGCAAGACTATCAGCGGGGGATCTCCCATGGATATCTCCTGTGACTCCATGCTCAGCACGTGGACATCCATGCCACCAACACCCGTTAAAAGAGTACATCGTCTTCACACCAGTGTGGGGGTCCTCAGTCAACCCATCTACCCAAAAAACACGACCGTTAATATTAATTGCCACTTCACCTGTGTTGCAAGCATGTTTTATGAGCACTCTAGTCTGCTGTTGTAGGTGTGTGAGCCAGTAAATAGCCTTATACCCATAACTACGCGGAACGTACGGGGAATGATAGCTAGGCTGTCTTTAGGCATAAAGTTATTCTTGAATACAGTGAAGCACAATGACGCGATCGTGGTTGCGGCTTGTAACGGATCACAATTGAATCGGTTTATGTACATCCTTCTGAAGGCCTGGAAACACACTCTAAGAACACGCACATCATTCACACAATAACGCTCGAATTCATCAACTATATTGTAAGGATTGGTATCATTAAAACTATTGTAGTACCTCTGAAAATCTTCACGCTCACTAGCACTCATACTGTCATAGTTAAAGTAATGTTTGGGGGTGGGGGTTTCCACATAAATTAAAGTGTCGCCGGTGAGGAAAGTGTAAGGGAAATACTTTTGAAACTTTGGCATCCTTACCCATTACTTTGGGTAACTTGGCTAATTTACAGGGACTGAATAATAATGTGTCTTTAAACTGAACATTATTCCTTGCCTGCATTTGTATAAGTTTGTTGCCTCTTTTCAAAGAGTCGCCCGTGAATATTTCTGAGGACTCGTGTTCAAGTAGCTCTTGATAAAGAAACTGTGTATCAAATTTTGCGGCGTTATGCGCAAGAATATACAACAGTCACTTTTTTAACTGATCCGACAGCTTGACAATATAGTTAGTTCATAAAGAGTTTCACTGGCATGTCTGTTACAGACGTCTTAAAAATGTTTGTTCGTTTGTTTATTTCCTCTTATCTGCATTTGAATAAGTTTGTTTTCCCTTTTTAAGGGGTCACCCGTGAATATCTCTGATGATTCGTGTTCAAGTAGTTCTTTATAGAGAAACTGAGTATCAAATTTTGCCCCGTTATGCACGAAAATATACTCGGTAATTTTTTGAACTGATTTGCTCGCTTACCAATATAGTCCATAAACAGTTTCACTGGTGAGTCTCTTGCAGACGTCTTAAATATGTTTGCCCGTTTATCGCATTTACAACAATCATTACACTCAATGCTCATGCATTCGTCACAAATGACCTGACTTACGAGTAAGTGGGGAATAACCTCTTTTGTCCCAGGGTTCGTGTAAGTCTCTGTGTCATAATACACGGTTATACAAGGTTTATTTTTAGGCTTGGCATCTTTCATATAGCAAACATGTTTTACGCCATTCGCCTTATATTTCTTATGACATGCAGTACAGTGAATTTCATCGCACTTATGCTCGAATTTTCCCCAGCTACACTCGCAAATTCTTATTTTCTTGTACGTTCCATTTGATTTATGGAAATCAAAACATGTATTATTGAAAAACATGCGTCTACATACATTACAATCTCTCCTCTCGCCTTCAACTACTTGGCTTTCGCATTTGGGGTTTTTACACTGGTCGCAAATGATGTGGCAATCCTTACAATGTTTCACTAGATCATTCGTAAACTCGAGACATCCCTTACACAGATCATGGTGCCTGCTATATATACGACTTTTATCGTAACTCGCGTAAAGAGTTCTTATAATGCGAATGGTGAGGTATACTGTACCAGTCAAACCTAAAATAAGTAAAGGCTTTGTGCGGTCTCTCACACTACTTTTAAAACATACGCAGTCCTACCACGTTCATCCAGACCAAATACAACTATATGCAAACCCATTTCCTGTTCTACTTTTCTCAACTCATATCACAGTTAAATTCAAGCCCGCAATCTGTGGTTAGTTTCTGCGCGTGCTGCCCAACCGTAGGCACCCAATTTTTGTTTGGTAACTGTATTTAACACGCTGAACGTATGAGTCAAAATTATTGCTATAAAACCACAACCTCGATCGAAATTAGTGTGGTTTCGGTATATTTCATAGCTGTTAAAGTTAAGTGTATAAGGCGTAGCAGTATGCCCCACAACATGGTAAACATGGTCTATGTCGATCGTAAATTCCTCCAGGTTAAACTCTGTACTGCTCTGGGTGACCTGTGCAATACGTTCCAAAATATAATCACTATCTTCTACAGCCAGCCGTCTGGAGGGTATTATTATCGAAAAGTCGTCTCTATCTCCATTATTTGACCCGAGCCCGAAAGCTAGCCTTACCCTGGACTCACTCCTCTGCTCTGAAGGGTCGCAGTTCGTGTTCAAATCCGTTGTTATACACTACTCGCGGATCGATCCTGACGTCATAACGGTTTCTCACCAGCGCGTGTGTGGTGGTAACGTTGCGAAACTGGTCTAGCTGATTATTAATTTCTCTCTCGTTCCTATCAAATAGAAATATATTTCACTATAAAAAATGTTGCATAAAAATTAACTCTGTATATGCAGCACATAAAGATACTCACTGCTGGAGAATAAAAATTAATTCTATATAAAAATGTGAGTACACACACACACACACACACACACACACACACACACACATATATACTGTATATATATATATATATCAAGTGTGTTTGAAAGTATGGACTATTTACAGTAGCATTATAGAATTAATTAAAATTTTAAAATTCGAAGAAAGAAATAAACTACAGAATGGACCGTCACACCAACTTAGACCTATAGTTTTTAATTAAAAATTTGCATTTCGCAGAAAAAAAATTATCTCTATATAATCACAAAAAAGTACTCACTGCTGGAGAATAAAAATTAATTCAATATAAAAATGCACGTAAAGGTATATTTGCACATATACACTATACAGCCACCTTTCGATTTACACGATAGTTACGTTCTTGAAAATGGTCGTGTAAATCAAAAACCCATAAATGAAACAATTTTCCTATAGGGAATAATGTAAAAGGTAGAGGTTAGGGATTTTTGTTATGAATAAGACTAGGGGTTGCAATCGATAAAATATTATCGATAATTTATCGATAAATGAAAGTCAACTAGCGTATAATTATCGAGCAGATTTATCGATAATTTCAGATCACTTCCTGATTTTTTAAGTTTACGCTAAATGAACAAATGAACGACTGTTTCCTGAACCTCTTACGGATATAAGCAGTGCTGAAGAAACTCCAGATGAGGGCAACGTAAATGAAGACGACGAAGAGGAGGATTTCAAGAAATGCCTCTATCATGAGATGAGCAAATTGGAATCGAAAACTTCCGAGTCTTTAAGTAAGTCCTCTATGTTCAATGCAGGCAGTGAATTCGCATTGTACGAAGTAAAGAAAAAGAGAAGCGAAAATCTAGATCGATTGTACGATGCATTAAGGACCATCAAGCCTACAAGCTATGAAGCAGAGCGTGCATTTTCTTCAGCGGGAATTTTCATAACGAAGATTCGATGCAGTCTCTCTCCAGCCACTATTAATGCTTTATGCTTTTTGAAATGTTACTTCCTTAATAAGGATAAAAAACTAAAATCTGTTTAAATAACTATGGCTGTCACAATGTAGAATGATCTCATTAAAATCTTTTCTTATAATTTTGCGTTTTTCTTCTAAAGGGTGATCCAGAGAAATGGGACCCAAAAGAAACCCCTGTAACTCTTAAAGTATAAGTCCTTTTATAAAATCATACGCATCATTCGAAAGAGGATAGTTACAAGTTTGTACAGGATTGTACAGGTTTTGACAATACAAGACAAGATAAGATACAAAACAAAATAAAAGTGTTAGTTAAAACTAACCCTTCAAGATGACTGCATGGACTGTGGAACAGCTGCGTTTCATAACTGAGCAATATTATGAGCATGGAAGAAGTGTAGTTTCAGCTCAAAGATCATTCAAGACAAATTTTCAGATGTCAAAATCACCTTCTAAGAAAGTAATCCGTCGGTGTGTGTCAGAAATTTTTCCCTAACTGGCAGCATTGGAAAAAGAAAACCAACTGGAAGAGTGCGCACAGCAAGGATAGACGAGATCATTAACAGAACTCATGAAATTGTACAGGATAATCCTAACATAAGCATCAGACGTGCTTCTCAGCTGTTAGGAGTTGGATATGGAACAACACACCGCATATTCAAGCAAAATTTAATGCTCTTTCCATATAAAATTCAAACAGTGCAACAACTAAACGATGGAGATTTCGCACGAAGACGACAATTCTGTCAATGGATCCAACAGAAGGTAAATGACACCACCAATTTTCTAGCAACTTTGATTATGTCAGACGAAGCCCATTTTCACTTGAATGGAACTGTAAACAAACAAAATTGTCGTTTCTGGGCAACAGAAAATCCATTGAATATTACCGAAGTCCCGTTGCATAGTCAGCGTGTAACTGTTTGGTGTGGTCTTACTGCATCTCAGATCATATGGCCGTACTTTTTCGAGGATTCCACCGGAAACACGGTCACTGTAAATGGTGATCGCTACGAAAAAATGTTGACCGATTTCCTTATTCCTAAATTAAGAGATCTTTGTCTAGAAAACCACTGGTTCCAACAAGACGGAGCTACCTGCCATACCACGAGGAACTGCATGGCAGTTTTGCGTCAAACGTTTCCAGGCGAGTTAATCTCAAGATTTGGAGACGTTGAATGGCCCGCAAGGTCTCCGGATTTTTCTCCCTTAGATTATTATCTCTGGGGATATTTAAAGAGTAGGGTCTACAGAAATAACCCAACGACCTTGCAAGAATTGAAGGCCGCCATCACAAATGAGATACAGGCCATACCACCGCACACTCTTGCAAAAGTGATGCAGAACTTACAAGCGAGAACACTGGAATGCTTGGCAACTAATGGAGCACATTTGAAAGGAGTCATTTTTAAAAAATAAATATTTCATAATAAACTTGTAACTCTACTCTTTCGAATGATATATAGTTTTTATGAAAGGAATTAAATATTAAGAATATTTGGCTTTTTTTTATGGGTCCCATTTATCTGGATCACCCAGTATTAATGAGACCGCTAATTTAATTAGAAAATTTATCGATAATTATCGATAATCCGAATTTTTTTCAATCATTTATCGATAAATGGACTTTCGATAATTTGCATCCTATAAATAAGACACAGTACCCAATATTATACAAATGAAAAACTACAGTATACTGCTAAACCTAATACACGTACAATAAATTGCAGGAGGTAAAAGAAGAAAATGACAAACTTAATTCCAACATTTACCACTGACTGCTGTTCCTGAATTGCTTGCTGGTGCTGGTGGAGAGGGAGGAGGGGAGTGGAGGAGTTATTGAAAAGGGGGTCATCTGGGTCAGATGACGAAGTTGGCGAAGGTGATGGTAGAGTGGGCTGGGCTTTTACACCGCTAGATGTTGATGGCTCGTCGTCTTTACGAGTCTCCTTTTCCTTGAAAAAGAAAGCCAATGTCTTCTGCGAGGCGTTCATCGTCTTCTCACAATGGATTTCTTTATAGCAATTGATGTCAGCTAGGACATTTCAGGCCACCTTTGAGCTACGTTCCGAGTTCGGGTCGTCCTCATCAAAATTAGCGAGAGCAAGGTCGACGTAGCGAAATGGTTCAGTCAACCTCTCGCTAGTGAGAGAACGCGTGACGGATCACGATATTTCAATCACCGGCTGGCGTAAATTAAAAAAAGGTATAAATGGACCTCGCGTGTTATTTTAAAAACGCGTAAACCAAACTCGCGTAAAACGCGAGGTGGCTATATGTATATATATATATATATATATATATATATATATATATATATATATATATATATACAGGGTGTCCATAAATGTTTACCCTGAAAACAGTATGCTCTCATGTTTTAATGACGAATCTTACATCCGTTTTCTTTTTACAGATGATCTCGTACACGCATAGAGTTTCTGTGCTGGTGTGTTTCGTCTACTGCATTCGCTGCTAGGAGCGCTGTAGTAGCTGTTCAGTTAAGATGGCGTCTGTGACAGAGAAGGCACAATGTGTTGTGTGGCTTGCAGAAACAACTAATGCATGACCAGATAATTGGTCCTTTCTTCTGAACACTGTTTCCGCAACTGTGGACCTGGATATGCTCACCAATTACGCCATCCCCCAGCTGCAGGACAGGCAGCCAACTGTCATCTTCCAACAAGATGGGGCACCCCCTCAATGGGCGCATGTTGTTCGTGAAACTCTCGACGCAACATTTCCAAATCGATGGATTGGCAGGGACGGGCCAATCCCATGGCCCCCAAGATCACCAGACATTACCCCGCTGGATTTCTTTCCCTGGGGGTCATGTTAAAGATTTTGTTTATGCAACAGTTGTTCCAGATATCAGGACATTGCGAGAACGCATTACGGATGCAATTGCAACAGTTAACCCACAAATGTTGGAAAATGTGTGGCGTGAGTGTAAATACCGTTTAGACATTTTACGTGCCACTAGGGGTGCACATGTGGAAACTTATTAAGTTCATTAACTATGTATCAAAACTTTGTATGTTTATCTACTTATGATTAAAACTGTGTTTGAATACGAGGGTTTATTTAAAAGTTATAGCATGCTTTATTCAGGGTAATCATTTATGGACACCCTATCAGGGTGTCCCAAAAACAGTGACCCTAAACGAAATATTAATAACGTTTTTATTAAAGGTGCTAGAAGTAAATACTAAAAAATAAAATAAAAAGCGAAGGTGTAAGTTTTATTCCCATGTACTAGTAAACCTCTACATGTTTTCCATCATTTACTATAACCAATCTAATTCTACGTTCAAATTCTTCAATGGCACGCTCCAGTACAGATGGGGAGATGGATGTGATAGTTTCCTGAATACACTGTTTCAATTCCACAATGTTTCTCGATTTGTTATGGTTAACTTTAGACTTAACATAACCCCAAAGATAAAAATCTAAAGGTGTTAAATCGGGGGAGCGAGCGGGCCATTTCATTGGTCCTCCTCTACCAATCCATCGTCTCGGGAAAGTCTCGTTTAGAAATTCTTGAACGACTCTAGCATAGTGAGGCGGGGCTCCGTCTTGTTGAAAGATTATGGTTTGAAATGATTCAGGAGTTTCTTTTAGTAGTGGCACAAAGAAATCTTTTAACATCTTTAAGTACGAGGCACCTGTAACAGTCCGTTCTTCAAATAAATACGGACCATAAATTCGAGAACTTGACATTCCACACCAAACATTCACTTTGGGCGAATCACGTTCATGTTCAAAGGTCTCACGTGGATTTTCTGGTCCCCAAATTCTACAATTGTGGCGGTTAAGGTTTCCAGATGTATGAAACGTTGCCTCGTCAGTGAAGATGACGTTTTTCAGGAAATTTGAGTCTGAATCAATGAACTCGATTAGTTCCTGGCAAGTAGCAATTCTTACTGCGTAATCTTCTTTAAAAAGTTAATGATGCACTTGCACTTTTTAACATTTTAATTTCAGATTTTTGTGAAGGATTCTGTGAACCGACGATCGTGGGATGTTTAACTCAACTGAAACTCTCCTTATTGACGTTTTTGGATCCTTGTGAAATGCTTCCATAACAGCTTGCGACCTTTCTAGAGACTTACTCGGGCGTCCACAACTCTTTCTCTTAAGGACGGATCCAGTCTCTTCAAACGTTTTCACCCATCTTTTTATGCTCTTCTTTCCTGGTGCCTGTTTATTGTGTTTAACTTGAAATCTTCTTTGTGCTGTGATGATTGATTTACTTTCGTAAACATACCTGACTAGTTCAGCTTTTTCTTGTGGTGTCGTGTGGGTGAATTTCTGTACAGTTTGTATCATAAGATGTTTTTTTGGCCGCCAACTTGCTAGAACGAGCGAATGAGTGATTAGACTAGGTCCGGAAAGAGCAAGTGAATGATTAGGCTAGTCCGGTCCGTAGGATTCGCCGTCACAAGGCCTTTGGTTAGACTAGGCCACCCTTCATGATAAATGATTTCTTTTACGAGAAAATTTTGTAGAATTTTTTTAACATTTTAAAGTAACGATATGTTTTTGATAATAATTACGTATACAGTATCAAAAACTTACTAAAAACTAAAATAACAAGTGAATACGTATTTACTTCTAGCACCTTTAATAAAAAAGTTATTAATATTTCTTTTAGGGTCACACTTTTTGGGACACCCTGTATATATATATATATATATAATATATATATATACACACACGAGGGGCGCTCAATATATTTTGCCCCACCCTTTTTTCTTAGCTAATTAATAGGCCATGGGGCTGAAATGTCTTTTGGACCGTAAGTTTGAACTTTCTGCGCTTCACATAACCGGATTTTTCCAGATTGAACCTTCCCTTCTTGTATAAAACCGCTTTTAAACGCCATTGTATAAAACCGATGGTTAACGCAGTTTCGAAAATGGTGTCTGACAGTGATGTGCGTCGTAAACAGAGAGCTGTTATCAAGTTCTTAACCGCAGAGAAGGAAACCGTTTGAAATATTCACAAACGTCTACGGAGATGCTGTTGTTGATCGAAGCACAGTTGGACGCTGGTCTAAACGTGTGAGATCATCGGAGAGAGGGAGAGCCAGCCTCGATGATGAGCCACGCAGCGGTCGCCCGGCATCGGCTGTGACATCTCACACTGTGCAAACCGTGAACACACTTTTGAGTATGCCAGTTGCTGAATTATCATATTCACACTTCCTTCACAAATTCCTAGCTCCAGTGATAGCTCCTTGTATGTGACGCGCCGATTTGATCGAATGATGTGCTAACAGCATCATTCGATCAAATCGACGCATCACATACAAGGAGCTATCATTGGAGCTAGGAATTAGTGAAGGAAGTGTGAATATGATAATTCAGCAACTGGCATACTCAAAAGTGTGTTCACGGTTTGTTCCTCGCCAACTGACTGAAGATCACAAAGCCCAAAGAAAAGAAATTGCTTCTGAGTCGTTGGTTCGATACGAGACAGAAGGGGATGATTTCCTTTCACGAATTGTGACTGGGGATGAGACTTGGGTACACCACTTTGAACCTGAAACAAAACGCCAATCCATGGAGTGGCATCACGCAGACTCCCCACGCAAGAAAAAGTTCAAAATGGCTCCCTCTGCAGGAAAGGTTATGGCCACCATCTTTTGGAACATGAAAGGGGTGATTCTGATGGACATTATGAAGAAAGTACAAACAATCAACTGAGAGGCATATATTGCTACCCTACAGAGACTCCAGAGACGTATAAAGCGAGTTCAACCGGAGAGAAAACTGGAATACGTCCTTCTTTTGCACGATAACGCAAGACCATACAACAGTTTGCAGACAAGAGAGGCCATCACAAAAACGCGCTTGACTGTGTTACCCAACCCTCCATACAGCCGCATCTGGCACCTTCAGACTTCCAGTTGTTTGGGCCAATGAAGGATGCTATTCGTGGAAGAAAGTTTCAGTGACGATGAGATTATTGAGGAGGTTAAGAGGTGGCTCCAGCGGAAACCCAGTGGACTTTTACCAGCAAGGAATAAAGGCCCTTCTTTCGAGGTGGAGGAAAGCCGTAGAAAAGGATGGAGACTATGTGAAAAAATAAAAACTTGTAAAAAAGGTATGTGTACAAAATTTCTGCAAATTACAAGGAAACTTGGAAAGAAAAAAAAGGTGGCCCTCGTGTGTATATATATATATATATATATATATATATATATATATATATATATATATATATATATAAATGAACAATGAATAAACTCCTACACCCACCATATAATTTTTATATTCATTCATATAATACTTATATTCATTCGTATACTTCGTATATTTTTATTCATATATTCATTTTTACATATCAAGCCCAAGATCGTATCACGCTGATACGAATTTGGATAAAACTTTCATTTGCTTTCTATTTTATAATTGGAGAATTATTTCTTTGTAAACTACGTAATCATTTTCTATATAGACCAAAATCGTATAACGCTGACACAAGTTTGGATACATTTTTTATTTGCTTCTATTTTATAATTGGTGAATTATTTCTCTTTAAACAACTTGATTTTGTAGACTTAGCTTAATAATGTAATCTTGTTTATTTCCTGTATACATTCTCTCTTCGTTGTAAAAGATGAAGTCATGTCCTGCTTAACGTTTAATTTTTAATCTTAAGCCTTTCATTTTTGCCTATGTGCATGTTTGTTTGTAGTTCGTGATGGGAAGGCATATTTCAGTTTTCATTTTTAGTTAACTCGGCAGATCATGATAACATCAGATCTGTCAACATGCGGTTTAAAATAAAAATATGTCTTCCTCTTGCTTAGCAGTTTAGACATTGCTTCAGCAAAAATATTTGTTTTGTCTTTAAATATTTTGTAAAGTAAATCAGCCTATTGAGAATAATAAAAAACAACAACAAAAACAGATCAGCATTAAATAATAATGACATCAGTAGGAAGTTCAATATAAAAGCCCATCAAAATTTCTCTAATGTTCATTCTGACTAGACTGATCTAACGTAGAGGCTGAGCATTACCTGTAACATTTTAGCAGTAAATTACCGTAAGAAAAAGTCTTTATCTTCTCCTACGAGCCTTGCTCTCTTCAGAAAACTTAGTTTCAAAAAGAGAAAAATAATTTCCCGATACGTTATAAGAAGAATCGGGGAACCTTCAGAGAATTTAGTAAGCCTCACAGAATCCTCCGATCCACCACAAGAAGAAATCGGAGAGTCGTATAAGAGAAACTTCTGCGATTTCCTATACGGTACAGGAGTAACAAATCCGTTGCTGCCACTTAACCAGAACCCCCGTCAACTTCAAACCGACCAAGGCCATAGGCGGAGGGGTTAACAACTGGCGACCTTTGCATCCAGGATTCTTCCAGTCTTCCAGATCCGGGAACTAGAATCAACACTCAGTTGACCGGCGTGTCACGACCCCAAGTTCTTCACGCCCATTCTTTATCCAAGAACAAGTGGCCAGCAAGACACGTCTTCAGGACACGTTTCCAAGGTTTTCGCCGTAGGAATCTTGTTAAGTACAGATCCTTTTTTTCAAATTTTTGAGAAGTCAGTATTATTAACAGTTAATAATTAGTATCAAGCCAGAATTAACAAAAAACACTGAACATTCCATACACCAGTGATACATTTCTTTTTATTGAAACCGAGTTATTTTCGCTATTATAGTTAGTATAGAATCATTCTATTTTATGTGCCAATCATAATATTACCGTACATTCACGAACATTCGAGTGAAATTTTGTTTACATTTTTTTATTATTTTGTTTGAAATTTTTTTCAAATTATTTAATTAAAATGACCTGCAATTATTGCGCATTATTTGTGTATTTCTTGGATAGAGAAATAGATAGTTCATAGCAGATATAGTTTATAGTTTATAGAGATACTTGATAGCAGTTCAAGTCAGTCGGTTGCATCCAGAGGGATAACCGCCCCAGAAATCAGCCTCAGAGTAATCAGTTCCAGTTGTTGAATCCAGTAGGATCAACACAGTCAGTTTCCAGTCAGTCAGTTTTAATTCAGTCAGTTTTAGTTCAGTCAGTTTTAGTTCAGCCAGTTCTAGTTCAGCCAGTTCTAGTTCAGCCAGTTTTAGTTCAAAGAATTTAATTCAACCTGAATTGATGTGTTTGTGTCTTCAATTCAACTTGAATTTCAGGGAATTTCAAAGAATTTAATTCAACCTGAATTGACAGATGTCTTTTTGCATGCAGTATTTGCGAATATAATTATATAAGTGAATTATATATTTTATTGTTTATAACAAACAAAACGGCTTCTGCAAAGTATATGGAAAATTGAGAAATTTCTTTTTTATAAATAGGTATGAAATTTTTTTTATTATTTGAATTGTCTCGCATTGTTATAACAGAAAACGGAATTTTGGATTGATTTTCATTTTTATAATGGACTCCTAAATTAATTGTACCTAACTTGTCGTACATATATATAGTTCGTGCGTGTGTTTGTTTGTTGACTCGTGAGAAGGATTTTTTTCCTTTTTTCTCTCGCGCTTTCGCGTCGGTAAGCAAATTTTTTTTTCATTCTTGGTTTTCATTGGTAAACTGTTGATGCGCAAGATTTCGTCTTTTCGTTTTTTTTTGTAGTTACTGTGTTGGTACGCAAATAGTTTTGTCGGTTTCTTTTGTGCTTTTTCGGTTTAAATTAAAATGAGTCCGTTCAATTCGAGTAATATGTCGAAATCGACAGGCAAGTTTTGCATCTTCGTTTGGGATGACCTTTATTAAGTGTTTATTTAAACCGAAAGCGGTAATGTTACGCTTAAGTTTTTTCGTTTCAATTCTGTTGTATGATATTTACGATAGAAGATTCGGATGGTTACGCACTTCTTAGACGATGAAGAGGGTTGCGCAAGGAACGTCTTGCACCCATTCTTGTTGGAAAGTTTTACTACGTGGAACGCTTTTCGGAATTATGCTACTCAAGTGTTCCAACCGGTATGCTATAGCGACGAAATAAATGCGACTGCATTAAGGAAGACGGGATGGTCGGAAGCTTTCTGGACCCCGCGCGAAACCATCGATGACGCAGACGATGAAGTATGTTCGTATGTTTCGGAAACGCCTTCTTGGGCTCACGACATGGTGATCTGAAGGAGACTGGGATGGAGATTTAATCCTGGGGATGAATTTCTTTATTACGCACGATTTCCATGTGGCCGACAGAGAAGCAGGCCTAATTCGAGGAGAGAACCCACCTTTCGAGTATGTGTGTCACCCTTACTTTTCGCTCTTTTCAACTCAGGGTGAAAGAATTGTTTCAGAGAGCTCGAATGATTCCCTGGAACCAGTTCAAAATAAAGAAGAACTGCTATTAGATGGAGAAGATTCTTCATCAATCGTCAATTGTTCCGTTCCAGTTCCGGCGAACGAGGAACTAGAAAGCCAACATACCTTTGGTAATTTTGAGCACGAAGACTCGAATGTCTTCACAGTAAACTTCTGTGACTCCATCGAGAGCGAGTCATCCCCTTCGGTTACAGTTAGGCAGGAACTTGAAATTCCCAGAGTTTCGGCTATTCCAAATAAATCTGAAGATGCATCTCCTTTGAGTTCCGGTTTGGTCATTTCGCTTGAATCCCTATTTAAGGAAGATGACTTGATTCTGTTTTCAAAGGTAGAGGATTTTCCACCCAATTCTGAGACTAAGCGTACAGGTACCGGGAGTGGACCCGAACCTACTCCGCCGTCGGAAGTTGTTCGTACGGAAAGGCAAGCGCGGAATACACTTGTCCATCCAGTTAGTTTATGTAGCATGCACGATACGCTCTGCGTCCTCAGTACGACGAGGGAAGTGCCCTATGAAGAGGCTGTCTCAAACCCCACGATGGAAGCGCTCTATGAAGGAAGTGTCCCATACATCACGAGGGAAGTTCTCGATAAGGGGAATTTTTCGAGGGATCCCTCTTCTTCCGCTAATTTACATGAGGGCACGGAGAACTCGCGTATGTTCCTCGGACATGATGCAAGCTCGGCTTATGACCTCGAGCCTCATTTTCTTAATGAGGTTTAAATCTTGCCACACGCAAACAACGCGTCTTTGACGAATTCGGAAGAAAATTGCCACTCTTCTCTTCCCACCAAATGGAGTGATGCATCTTTGCATCGCTCTACAGGACAACGTTCATTCAATCCTGTACTTTCTAATCAAAAGGTTTGGAGATCGAAATTTGGCAGTACCATTTCAGACATCTGCCGAAAGTCTTCTCTTTCTCCTACTAAACAGAAGACTTATCTTCCTCCTGTTTCCCGTCTGATGAAACAGAATACTAATTTTCTCCTGTCTCCTTGTTGGCCCTTCCCCAGGTCAAACCACGGGTCAAGAACCTCGGCATTGACCATAACCTTCATTCTCCTTCTCTAACTGTCCCTTTCTACCACCATAAAACTGCTTCTGGGAATACTTATGTTCAGAATTCATCGGCTTTCTTCGTTCTTGTCATCTTAATCTGTGTTTCAAGTCCTTTCTTACCCTTCTCTATCCCTATTATCTCGCAGCCCGATAGGCCACCGGCCTTCAAGGCTATCTCCAAGATTGGTCCCACTCGTTCAGACTCCAAAAGGACCGAATAGACGAAACGAAGAACAGTAATCATAACGTCGGTTTATCCCATTTACAAATTGTTTCTTTAACCGTATTTCCAGTTCAGGAGTTACCACCACACGCACTCCATATACCCGTTTAGGCGATACCCATGCACTCATGCCCAACGTACTAATTTATTGAAATACGTTCGAGACGTGGAACGATTGATGGCGGAGGCAATTAGCCACTAACACGTACATCCAAAAAACTTGAGCAATGTCCACACGTAAACCTTTCACTGCACAATACCTTGAAATTTTATACATTCCACGCTACAGAGTTTAGTCAATTCCAAAGTTCTAAAAATGTTCTCAAACGACCCATATCGAAAACCTTACAGAAATCGTATCAATTTCACTTAAGTACTTTTCCAATAGTTTACTGAAATTCATTTCTCTCAAATTTTGTTCTCATAAAGTTGGTAAAAATCGTGTTTGATTTAAAAGCGTATGCACACGGTGAACTTAGACCAGCGTAAAAAGTGGACCTAGACAAATCAGACTCCAAGTGCTCAACATAAGTGACCGTTAATTATAAGTGTTCATTAGTGCATAAGTATCGATTTTAGTGTAAAATTTAATTGGTAAATATAGTGCATTAAGTACGAAGTAGATGTATTTTATTTAAAAATTACATCCAACTACTTCATTAATTATTCTTTGTCTCCATATAACACTACATCCAACTGCTGTTGTTTGAGAAGATATTCAAACTAACCCCCTAGTTCCAACTCTGGAAAGGAAGCCATGTGGAGAAGGTTTTCCACAGGAAAATAATTTTTTTTTAAATTTAACAATATCATTGTTTGTCTAAATTAACGTATGAATCCCTTTATTCTGTTTGCATAAATTAAAGTATTAATCTTTGAATTTTAATATTTTATAACTCGCCTCGGTGCTCCAGTGGATCATCTGGCCTCTTTTTTAATCCTAACGACTCCAGTGTACCAAATCTATAATCTTAAACAGAGATTCCTAAATTCTAAATGTTCTTCTCGGCTAATATAAATCATATAAAGGAGTTAAGTGTAGAACCAAAATTATATAAATTCCTTTGCTAATATCACTGTTAGACAACCTTTGCAACCTTAAGAATCTTTTGAACGTGGCACCATGGGAGTTTCTCCAGGGCAAAGTGCAAACACTTTGAAAGGGCAGTCGAAACCTCACCCCTCTTGCGAGTGCGTGCCTCACCCTTTGGGCAACCGGTTCGGCTAAGGTTCTTGGTTCGTTAATAACTCTCTAAGCAAGTGTCGTGTTAAGGATTTGATTTTCTAATTACTGTGCATTGTAACTTAACCACCCGGACTTATGTTGTGTATATAAATCTGTATTATAAAAACCCATTTGTTATCATCTAGTTAGAATTAGTTAGGGTGTTATATTATTGTATTAATATCATTCTAGAGGGTAGAGCCATGTAAAAATGAACAATGAATAAACTCCTACATCCATATAATTCTTATATTCATTCATATAATTTTTATGTTCATTCGTATACTTCGTATATTTATATAATCCTTATATTCTTATTCATATATTCATTTTTACATATCAAGCCCAAAATCGTATCATGCTGACACGAGTTTGGATAAAACTTTGATTTGCTTTCTATTTTATAATTGGAGAATTATTTCTTTGTAAACTACGTAATCATTTTCTATATAGACCAAAATCGTATAACGCTGACACAAGTTTGGATACATTTTTTATTTGCTTTCTATTTTATAATTGGTGAATTATTTCTGTTTAAACAACTTAATCATTTTCGTAGACTTAGCTTAATAATGTAATCTTGTTCATTTCCTGTATACATTCTCTCTTCGTTGTAAAAGATGAAGTCATGTTCTGCTTAACGTTTCATTTTTAATCTTAAGTCTTTCATTTTTGCCCATGTGCATGTTTGTTTGTAATTCGTAATGGGAAGGCATATTTCAATTTCCATTTTTAGTTAACTCGGCAGATCATGATAACATCAGATCTGTCAATATGCGGTTTAAAATAAAAATATGGCTTCCTCTTGCTTAGCAGTTTATACATTGCTTCAGCAAATATATTTGTTTTGTCTTTAAATATTTTGTAAAGTAAATCAGCCTATTGAGAATAATTAAAAACAAAAACAGATCAACATTAAATAATAATGACATCAGTAGGAAGTTCAGTATAAAAGCCCATAAAATTTCTCAAATGTTCATTCGGACTAGACTGATCTAACTTAGAGGCTGAGCATTACCTACAACATTTTAGCAGTAAATTACCATAAGAAAAAGTCTTTATCTTCTCCTACGAGCCTTGCTCTCTTCAGAGAACTTAGTCTTAAATAGAGAAAAATGATTTCCCGATACGTTATAGAGGAATCGGGGAACCTTCAGAGAATTTAGTAAGCCTCACAGAATCCTCCGATCCACCACAAGAAGAAATCGGAGAGTAGTATACGAGAAACATATGCGATTTCCTATACGGTACCAGAGTAACAAATCCGTTGCTGCCACCTAACCAGAACCCTCGTCAACTTCGAACCAGTAGAAGACGGAGGGGTTAACACACACACACACATATATATATATATATATATATATATATATATATATATATATATATATATATATATAGTGTATATATATGTGTGTGTGTGTCTGTTTACACAGTATATATATATATATATATATATATAATATATATATATATATATTAACACAAAGTGTATATATATATATATATATATATATATATATATATATATCACAAAAGTTACTTACGCGGGTATTTCGTCACAATTAGTGTCAGACATATTTGTGAAGTATTCATCTTAAGTTGTCAACCCTGAAATACGTAGAGAATGATACATGCAATCTCGGTCCAGACTTCTTGTACCATAAAATACGAGTACCGCCCACTTTCAGAATGACTACCAATGTTCAACCTCCTACACAGCATCTGAGGTTATATGACGGTGGAGATCTACAGGATTACAGTGGAATCTGGATATATATATATATATATATATATATATATATATATATATATATAATATATAATTCCTAGTTCCTGTCCCAAAGCTGGATCCTATCTGTTTTGCAGATAGCTGGCGAGGGAAGCTATATTACTGAGGCCTCTTTGCGAGTGACCCATTGCCCAGTAGGCTAACATCATGAAAAAGAAAAACTATAGTGTTTGTCATTTACCATTACTTATTCGGACTATAGTGAATTTAATTTTCCGAGAAGAGTTCCTTGTTTCATGCACGGTCTGTGTATCATATATATATATATATATATATATATATATATATATATATATATATATATATATATATATATGATACACACAGACCGTGCATGGGAACCATTCTGAGTTCATTCCCATCATCAAACGGACATGTTATGTGCCTTGAAAAGTGGACGCTCAATTCTGCCAGTTGAGGGCTAAGTTTTGGTTTTGGCTAAAAATATAATAGTTACCCCTTTTTCTTTGATTTACTCAATCCGACGTGAATGCAACGAGTCTTTTACTTATATTGAGGTTCTAAATGTAGTGGGGCTTGGCTGCTTTAAACCCTAGATCCATGTCCCAAAGCTGGATCCTGTCTGCTTTGCAGATAGCTGATGAGGGAAGCTATATTTATGGGACCTCTTTGCGAGAGACCCGTTGCCCACGTCGGGCTTGCATCATGAAAAAGAAAAACTATGGTATTTGTCATTTACCATTACTTATTCGGACTATAGTGGATTTAATTATCCCAGAAGAGTTCCTTGTTCCATGCACGGTCTGTGTGTATCATAAAAAACTCAGGGAACCATTCTGAGTTCATTCCCATATATATATATATATATATATATATATATATATATATATATATATATATATACAGGTGTCCCGTAAGTCTGGACCCATAGGGATTTATAATATATTTTTTTATTATGTTGCAGGTAAACCATGTCACTGACTAGAGAGGAAAGAGTTCAAGTTATTTTGCTGGTTGGGACCCGCAGTCACCGGGAAGTGGCCGAAGAATTCAACAATATGCATCCAGACCGCGCACCAATCACACACAGATGTGTTGGCAAGTTGATAGCCAAATTTAAGGAAACTGGATCCGTAGCTGACAAGCCTCGCAGAGGACCTTCAAGGACTGTTACGGAAGACGAAACCAGTACCAATGTGTTGGCTAACTTCGCTGTCAGTCCCAAGAAGTCACTTCGACGCATGTCCAGCGAAACTGGGACTATTTTGTAATTTTATTAATTTTGCCCTATGGGTCCAGACTTACGGGACACCCTGTATATATATTTATTGTTATGTATGGGACTAATGTAATAAGGTTAATTAATTACGGGTCATAAATTAACCCACAAATAAATTGATCATGCAAACAGAATAAATTGTATGTATAAATACCAAACGGAAAGGTAAGCGAAGTTCAAATACAGAATTCTTTGTTCCTGAAAATGGCGGGACATTTTCGTGTAGATTCGGGTATAAACGAAACAATTTGGGAATTCTTAAGTACATGGAATGTAAAACATATGCATGTTAAATACTCATGTAATTTAGGGAAAAAGACCTGAATTTAATTGTATATTTAAGTCTGAATAAGTTCGGATGATAAATACCATATATAGGTTACCCCGAAACTAGGAAAATAATTAATGTAAAAATTACGTTTTCAAACGAAATGTAGCCATTCACACTCGTGGGTTCCTCGTTTCGCTCAAAACAAAGAGAGGCGGCGTTTCAAAAGTGAACATTCATTTATGTATAAAATGGAAAGACTCCGTTAAAATTAAATTATTACATTATTAACAAGTTTAATGGCATGTAAAATTACACCTTCTAAAAGGTTAATACTTCTTACAAATGAGATTAATGAAAAGTGAATCTAGTTGGGTATAACTCTTGCGCCTGGCAGCCACGCCGAACCATAGGTCAACAAAGAGGGAATTATACAATGAGAAACGCATGCGGGCAGTGCATCTCAGAACGTGAAACAATGAAGTTCACCCTCACAAACCTGTGTTAAATTTAAATAAGAACATTAGACTTATTTCTCCTTTTAAGAACAAAAACTGGTTCTTAATGGAAGTGTGCTCAAGTACAGTGCTTACAAGAAGTCTCACGCCTCTGTCTCGTCCCAAGCTAGTCTGTTAGGTATAAAATGGGCGGTCCTTATGGCAGCGGAGTTGTGTTCGGATTGGTGCACATAATTGCTCTAACCCAATCAATGACGTCCACATCTATCTTTGTGTTGATCACTCTATCTATTTATATATAGAGACATACTGTATATAGATATATATAGAGTATGCAGGGGATAACGTGTATCAGTCCCTCTATGGTAGTTGTCTTACAATTAACAGTCCCAAGTGCAAGTTACGTTAACACCTCCACATATACTACCCTGGACTAAAATAACATACGTGAAGCCCTTACCCACAAACTATTTAAAAGGTGTGATTTAAAAGCTCTCTCTCTCTCTGATCACACCGCATCCCATCAGAGGTCTTCAGCAGGGACATCGGCAATGTATCCATATAACGTTAATAATAGCTGAAACTCGGGGAAAATATACTCTCTGCCTTCCGCTCTACCCCAAATCCTTTTCTCATAGTGACCTCTTAATACAAATTAATCTATCATATTTTGCGACTTTTTAACTCTGGTAGGATTCAATTCCATTCCTATAGTGTAAGAGATACTTAAATTCATGTGTGTATTACGCCATATGATGTGCGTAATAAATAATCATTTTTAAATAGTTGGAGCGTTCAAGGTCATCTGTAATAATCTATAGACTACCCCCAAGCCCACTCTCAACACTTAGATTCCCCTAAGACACAGGCGTCTTCAAGTAATATGAATGCGTAGAGATGTAAGGTGTTAGATTCCATATTATATAATTTATGTGCTAGGTTTAAGAACGCTGGCATTGAAGGATGGAAGGAAGGGACAGTAAAAGCGATAATAGGTTTAATGAAGGAAGTGCAATGAGGATGGAGGTAAGCGTTGCTATGTCGAAGGAAACGAGGTTGGGTGGGGAATTACGAAGGGATGAGGAAAGGGAGAGAGGGGGCTAAAATGAACGCGGGGATGGGTTAAGGGAGAGGAGAGAAATTCATATGAAATGCTAAACACAAACTCAAATATTTATTTTAATGCCCTAGACCTAGAAAGACAAAGAGCAAAATACCTTAAACTAACAATGAATTGACAGAAACAGAAGAGTCTGGTCTTAGACGCACTGATAGGTTTAACGTATGTGGCTAGAGTCCGCCACTCAGAATTACCACTACTACCTAAGTCATAATAAGGTTATTTACTATGACAGAGTAGTCATGAGTAGTTATGGAAATAAAATATGATTATACTGTTGATGGCTGACTATATTCAGTTGGGATATAAACTATTGCTGGCAATCTTTGGATCCTTGGCTTTTAAGATGAATTTTTTATGCATATGTTCAACAAAATAGGAAATTGGCTGATTATTATTACCATTCGAAGGGTTGGTACCCTTCACAACCGAAATCAATTTCAGAAGGAGTGCATGGTATCCTCATTTCCTTTATCGTCCCAGCACGCTTCACATAAGCCATTTACACAAAGATGGAAAGGCCGCCTGTGCACCACGAGACGACCCAGGCAATGCGGGGAGCAATGGTGACATTGCATGAATATGATGTGCCAATAAGAGAAATATCAAGACGACTAGACGTTCATCGAAGCACTGTGGAATGAAGCAGAAAACTCAATCACTACTTTGCCGAGGTCTGGTCCTCCGCGTTCAACATCTCAAGAGGAAGATGCTGTGATTGTTAATCATGCCAGAGAGCATCCGTTTGTTCCAGCGACGCATATTTACAGAGACCTGAACCTTCGTTGTAGCACAAATACGGTGAACAACAGACTTCACGAGGCAGGTATTTTTCTCGCCGTCCAACTGTAAAACCTGCATTGACGATTGAGCATAAAGAGGGGCGGATGGGATTTGCCTTGCAATACTTGCCGCAGGAGGAAGAATTCTGGAGAAAAGTTGTGTACTGTGACGAAAAAACATTTTCAACAGATAGTCATGGCTCCTTGCATTGTTGGAGGCAGCGCGGAAAACGCTATGAAGAAGGAAATGTTTTCCCGAGCAAACGTAGTGGTCACATCAATCTCGGTGTGTGGGGCTGGATGTCTGGCTATGGTGTCGGAGAATTGACTCAAGTAGATGGACGCTTTACTGGACAGCAATATTGCCAGATACTGGAAGAGGTGCTGCTACCCAGTGTTCGTGCGTATCTGGTTCCAGCACCGGAACCATTTTACTTAATGGAAGATAACAGTCCCATTCATAGGAGTAACGTTGTGAGAGCGTGGTACGATCACCCAGATATTATTAATCTAATTCTGCCACCACGTTCTCCCGATTTGAATCCGATTGAAAACCTTTGGGCAATAATGATTAACGAATGGGAGCAACGCAATGAAAGAACATTTGAAGCACTTTTAGCTCACACGAGGAATAGTTGGGAGAGCTTACGCCGAACACCAAACATTCCCTACAATCTGGCCTCTTCTATGCCACAACGATTGCAAGAAATTATTGATGCTGGAGGAAGCTATACGAAATACTGATGTTAAAGCCATGACGTAAATGTGTATCGACTATATATTTATGTTAATATAGAATTCTATTATATTTTTATGTTTGACATCTATAAAAGTATATATTGTGACCATGAAAGAACTTTACTTATCCTTAGTTAGAATCTTTTCTTGCAATGTCTACGCTCGTGGAGATGATAATATATGCATTGTTGAAACAAACTATGAAAAGGTAATAGTTTCAGGAAAAAAATAAAAACTGGCAACATCGAGGCCATCACATGTTTATGGGAATTGTCATATGATATGCTACCAATAAACTCTTATATACTACTATATACAGTATACTCTATTACGTAATAATTACGATGAACAAATCAAATGCAAATTTCTCTGATTCACGGCCCAGCAGTCTTGCTTTAGACTAATGACTTTCATAAGATGGAATAGGTTTAACATAGTTCGCTTAATAGGTTACCACTTAAAACAATGGATAAGCTATCTATTAGTGAGACGACAGTGACTTCCTCGAAATGCGAGCGCGTGAGAGGTTCACTGAGGAATTTGGTTATTAGATTCTTCACGTAGGATATGTATCACAAACAACAATATTGACAACAATTCCCAACAATTACTTAATATCAATAATTGCATTTGAGCAAATAATTTAGACCTGCGTCAAAATAACTTAGGTATCATGCCATGATTTGGGATATTTGCCGAATTAGTTGTTCTCTATAGTCTACAGTATATATTGAGACGGTATAATTTAATGCCCAGCTAATATTATGATGACTAGGATTGCTCCATAACCATCCCAACATCCCGAAACTTGCTCATTCTGCTTCTTAATCATTCGTATTTTAAACACTAAAATGTAGCAGAAGTGACCTAATAATGGACGTCATTGATTGGGTTAGAGCAGTTATGTGCACCAATCCGAACACACCTCCGCTGCCATAAGGACTGCCCACTTTATACCTAACAGACTAGCTTGGGACGAGACAAAGGCGTGAGACTTCTTGTAAGCACTGTACATAAAAATATACATATTGTGACGTAATGACAAATTTCAAATCGTGTGGCACTTAAAAGCGAAATCGTTCTTCTAAAATCGAGTAAATTACTCACCGAGCTAAAGTGAAACGAAAAATTCACGGCGGTTTAAAAGACTCCCAAAATAGTCTATCCTACCCAATTCTGGAGGAAGAAAACGGAAACGCCGTATATTTTGTTAGAGTCGGTAAACACTAAAATAGTGTGTCCTTGATTCACCGTTAGAAAACGGAGTCCGCGCATTCGGTAGGGATAGAATACACAATTATAATGTACAAATTCTCAAGAGAATAAACTACCACTGTCAAAAGGAAGTAGGTAAACAAATGTAACTAAGGCATGCATTGCACATTATAATTGGAATGGTCACATAACCAGATAGGATTCAAATAATTCTATGAAATTGTATTATGTACACGATATACGGTAAAAGGCCGGATAGAGAATAAATTGTTGTCTAAAAAATTAAGTAAATTCAAAAATTGTAGTATGTAGGCGTTTATTCATTTTAAATGATCTGGCATATTACAATACCGCTGTATTCAGTTAAATAACTACCAATTGTAGATTAAAATTGTCTCACAGTCAAATTTAAAGTGTTTATGCATTTCAACTAATTGTTTTATGATTAAGTCTCTTTCTTTTTCATGGTAATTGATTCCATGCCAAAAAAATTTGCTAACAGTCATATTTTTACTGGCTTATGCATTTTATGTTAAGTGTCTGGTGTTAATTCTAAATATCAAATTCTGGAAGTAAGAATCAATGTCTCAAGTGTCATTTCCATAAACAAATCTTTATTACTGTCAAAAATTTAATTTTGCATTGCAATTGGTTTAGTAATATCTGTGACGAAAATATTATTTTTGTAAAATGGTTATAATTACCCCCCCTACACGAATTGACAGAGAAATAAGAATATATATAATCAGTGATATATATATATATATAAAACCTTGGGTTAAAAATGTATGATGTGGTTTAAATGAAAACAAGCTAACATAAAGGTATAATTAATACCATAACTACATAAAAATAAAGGAATAAAACAAGTCATTACGTAATATATATATATATATATATATATATATATATAATTATATATGAGGAAAAGAGGGGTGAATTTTTAAGAGGAGGCAGTGTCTTTATAATTTTTCCTTCACATTATTCCACGGTGAAATTTGTGTAGAGTGAAAAACCCTTTTTTAGAATTCAGTTTCGTAGGGGCACCCAGAAGTTAGTTTGTGGTACCAATAAGAAATCCGTAAAATATTAACTACTTCCGACATCACTTCACCGGCCCCAAGGAGGTCAAAGATTTTGTCTTTCAGGTTCCCACAAAAATTAAGGAAAAATTCAAAGATTTAAGCGTATCTTTCGTTGTGTTTATGCTAGGAAGATCATTTTTGTTTTATATGATTTGTCTATTTACAGTATGTTCTTTAACTTTTCCTTTATACACGTTTCTCCCATTCCTCAGAAATTTGAAAAATTTCGCAAAAATACTAACAAAGGTACTTGTGGGTTATCTGTCGCCACTTTTTAATATTTTTTTTATTTATTTATTTTTATATATTAAGAGAAGAGGATTCTTTATACTGTACGGCATTGACGATTGGTTAGGTTAAGTCGTGCTAGTTTGGTTAAATAAAACGGTATTTAACCAAACTAGCACGACTTAACCTAACCAATCGTCAATGCCGTACAGTATAAAGAATCCTCTTCTCTTAATATATAAAAATAAATAAATAAAAAAAATATTAAAAAGTGGCGACAGATAACCCACAAGTACCCTAACAAAAAATAAGAATTTTTATATCTTTCGTTGAGTTTCTCAACTTTAGTAAATGTTTTAGCACCATTTTAAGGTTTCCATTTGTTTAGATTTTCACAGATTTAAATTATTTCATAATTATATTGTTTAGGGTTTGTTATTTATACGAAATTACATTATAATTTATATCTTTTTCAGATTATTTGATTGCTTTGATAAATTTTTATCATGATTTTTTTATGATTCGCTAAAAACATTTACAGTCACCAATATAGTCTAATTCTCTTCCGACGCAAAGCTAAATTAAGCATGGCTTCCATGGCCGCGAATGGATCAGCAAAAAGGAAGACAAGGAATACTCAACAGCTGAATCCAATCTTTGGATCACCAAAGGATTTCTCACTTATTTATTTGCCTTCGTCCGAAGATATACTTCAGTGTTTCCGTTATGTTAGACAGGAAAGAATTAAGTCAGGAGAAGCTAATCCAAAAATTTATGATGTTGCTACAGTCGTTGCCCGAACAGTAAAGACTGTATGAGATCGTGCTTCTATTCCAACTAACCATCATAAGACCATAACGCAGCGCATTCAAGGTTTGTACGAAAAATATTAAAATGTCTTGAAACAATTGAAAGGGCGGAAAGACCAAGCATCCTATCAAGCATTGCTTCACAAATTTAAACATGACACACTAAAGCTCTTTGATATAGCTTCTTGTAAATGTGAAGACTTCCTGACATGTCGTTGTGAGAAAGACCGAAAAGTTCCTGTTCTAGAAAGGGATTTCCTTAATGACCAACGAACGTCTCGAAAAATGATGATTGGATCCGTAAATAAAGTGGTCACCAAAAAGATGGAAAAAAAGAAAAGGGCTACACAAAAGTATGAGGAATGTACAGCACGGATCTCGAAAGGAATGAAAGAATTTGATACTGCTGCAACTGTTTCGTCAAGTTCCAGCGAAACGGACGAAAGCAATGAGCCGTTTAAACTCGCGACAAAGCCATTAATTAATCCCAGACCTTCACAAATGAGAATGAGAACCTTCGTCTTGTAATGATTGCTGATAACCTGCCAAATATTCGAAAATTGGCAATACGAAGGATAAAAGTAACAAGATCTTAAGCTGAAAAAATGAAAAGCATTCGCGAGTTGAGTGTACCGAAA